>JAWNNP010002214.1:0-72430 GCA_035044805.1 Leucophenga maculata
TTGGCGCTAACAATTAACAAACGATTACACAGAATTTTTAAAATACGGTAAAATGAATATGTACAATGTTTGAAGTCAAAGTAAATTATAGAAAACGAAAATGATTAGAGCTTGCGCAAATTACAACCGCGCTGAGAAGACATTCAGTGAAAACTGCAAGTTTCCATCTTTTTGGAAAAAATCTTTCGTTGTCAAAAAAATGCAGCAAGTATGAAATATCGACTTGGTGCTGAGTGGTAGACCAAAACTTTTTGAAAAAATAAACATTTCTTTCCTTTTCAACATGGTTTCGTTAAAGCCAAATCATTTATCACAAATCATATGTCAGTCAAGCATTTGATAATGCGTGTGACAAAGGCATTTTGCCTTAGTTCAAAACTAGATTTTGCACTCTCTTTTTAACTTGCATTGAGTCATACTTATTCGGTAGCACACAAAAAGTATTATTCAACAATTTCAATCTATTCGGTTATGCAAGTTTCCATCTCTTTGGAAAGAATATTTCGCTGTCCCACGTCATTAAAAAGGCAGCCAGTCTGAAATATCAACTTGCTGCCGAGTGCTATAGCAAAACTTTTTGAAAAAATCAATATTTCTTTCCTTTCCAACATAGTTTCGTTAAAGGCAAATCATTTTTCACAAATCATATGTCAGTAAAGCATTTGATAATAAGTGCTTCAAAGCCGTTTTGCCTTAATTCAACACTAGATTTTGCACCCTCTTTTTTAACTTGTATTTATTCATGCTTATTCGGTAGCACACAAAAAGTATTATTCAGCAATTGTTTATCTAATTTAAATTTCTTTATTATTCAAATTGCACCAGCTTAGATATATAAAAAAAAAATTTCTGTATTATCAAAACAAAGACTTTTTTATAATAATAGCGAGCGAATATATGAATAACCTGCCTCTTGAATTTTTCTTCACAATACCTAACCTGGTGAACTAGATAGGTATTTCAAGATCAACTAAAGAGTCGGATTGTATTTATTCCGATACGAATTACAGCTAGCTACATATATTGGGTGTAGGCATTAATTCGTGCGGTTCTGATCTCTAAGAAGTCCGTTCCGAGCGCGTTGTCAAACGCGTAATTTGGATAAGTAATGAACAATGAAATTGTAGGCACAAGCAAATATGAACCGGTAAACGTAATCGCATAAATCTTTCTTGGATTTAGCTCGAATGAACGCGTATGCGTATCATCTGTTGCAGTTGTCGCACATCTACCTTTATCTTGGCACCGACTTTAAACAGATCAGAAGGTTGAGCATATATTTTTGTATTATGAATTAAATCTGTAGTTCAATTATTGATTGCTTTTAGTGTCTTTTTGTTTTAAAGGCGGCTTAATTTTTTTTTTAAATAAAGTTTATAAATAAATTCTTTTTGGGGAACGTGGTACCGCCCTCCGTTTTTGACCAAACTTTAGATGTGATTTTTTTTTCCCCTGATCCCATTACCATGTACACCAAACATCATGACAGTACCTCCAGTGGAAGATAGGTTAAATTCTTCCGATCTCATTTCGCGAGTCTAGCTCTTTTCCTTATTTTTTGAATAATGCAATCAACAATTCGTTTTGTTTTAAGTATTGTTACGATCGGTCGTGCACTGATACCCAAAATCGTCAGTGCGATCGTGCACTGGTTGCCTAGTTGGGACAGTGCTGACAGGCCCTGCGATGTTGTGGTTGGACTGTGTTTCACAGTATAGCCGACAACACGCGTGGGTGAGAGAGGGAGACGCGTATGCGGTGCGTTGTAAAAGCAGCAGGGACAACAGCGAGTGCATGACAGCTGCGGCAACTGCAATGAGGGAAAAGCGCGCGGAAAAGGAGTAGAAAAGGATAAACGCAATTGAGCGCGGGTCAATGTGCTGGACGAGTTAGAAACGGTTGAGAAACGGATATTCAACGCCGACAGTGCCAGAGTTAAAACGGTTGGAAAACGGAAATTCAACGCTGACAGTGGCAGCGTTAAAACAGTTGAAAACGCATATTAAAAGCTGACAGTTGCGGCTTTAGTCATAGTTGAATACGACAACTGGCAACAATAAAAAAAAAAATTGAGAACAATTGTAATATTGATGTACAATTGTAAAATAAAAAACTAATTACAAAGTGGCAGCGTTGAATAACAATTGCGATCGACAATTTACCATTGCACGCGCAAACAAACAATAGAAAACGAACGCTTTAACAGCAGCAGAATTGATGCACCATTAATTATTATCGGCAGCATCAGCGGTGGCAGCAACCAACCGCGTTCCGCTAACGTCCTTAAAAAGCGGCAACTGCTAAGAAGCGGCTGTAGCCAACCGGGCGAAACTTCATTTTAATTATTAAATTTAATTGTAATTTGCTAATTAATTTAATTATATCCTTATTAAATAAACCCCAACACTGAAAGTCAACCGCTCGGCCTCACTTTACAACATTATTACATTTTCCTTTCATAACCGTCAGAGACGATCAGTATATGCATATGTATGTATAAACTAATCGTCTCTGAGGCTGCCCCTGTTGTGTCACTGCTGTTTTTTAAGTTGTTGAAGTTGCTGCAGTGGGCTGGTGAGCAGATGCAAAAATATGTTGAACTTTGGTTATCGCTTATATAGGGGGGCTATACCGATTTTGACCAAGCTTAACGTGATTACTTCTCCTAAACCCATTTATACCAACTTTACCTCAAATCTATGCAAATATATGACAAATTTTATTTATTGCTTAAATGGAGGATTAGCGACCGCCCACTCTGGCCTTTATTTATTTAATTAATTGCAATTACATATTACTAAAACAGTTGATTACAATATTATTTCCTAACTAAGAAATTCTTTTTTTTTTACAACATAGTGATTTCTTTATTGAATCTTACCTTGATAAGAGCCTAACAATAATTTATCAAATCTTAAATGTAGTTGTGTATTGCACTAAGCCGCCGGTTGGAGACTTATGTAGTTACGACGGCTCTAAGAGCACATCACAGAGCTGGGAGGTCATTTCTACTGAGAGGTGTTTGGATATGGTAAAGGGTTAGAGATCTTGCGTTCTAAGTATTTTTTAAGATTTATAAGCCAGTTAGCTTCAAGCTTGTTTTCTTGGCTTCAATATGTTTACGATAAGTGAGCCGTCTTTCGAGATGCACGACGTCATTGTCCTGTGGGATCACAATGTTGTTTAGAGTCAGCGATGGACATGTAGCTCTGTTTAAAGTGAATGCGTCGTGTTTGCTATTTTGCTCATTAACTTTTATACGCCAGTTAGCTAGCCACTCCTCGAGTAGTCTAGTTGCGTTTATTGGGCATTGAGATCTATTTAAAATTGCTGTGTCATAACATATAATATAAGATAGAGAACCTTGTGGTACTCCAACTTTTATTTCAGACTCCTGTGTTAAGTAGTTGGGAGATTGGGATCGTTTGCACAAGTTCACATTGTGAAAAAAGTTGTTGACTGCCAACAATGGCCAACAATGATTCTTGTGTCAAACGGTCCAAGCAACTCATACGTCCGTTACGACACGTATCTCCTGGGTAGCCTCTGAACATCAGTTCAGTGGTGAGCTAATGTGAGAAGGCGAAGGGGTCCCTCTTCTTTAATATGGGGTTGGTGCGCTGGGCTTGGGACCCGCCACTTTAAAAAATAACCCCCAATGAAAACGAACAGGAAGCCTCGGAAGGACCCCTTTGATGATGACCCCCGCAACCGATACAAGAATCATGAATTGAGGATATGCACCTGGAATGTCCACACCCTTAATTGGGATGGTGGAAATATCCAGCTGGTTGATGTCCTCGAAAAATGCAAGGCTGACATCACCGTAATCCAAAAAAAACGGTGGATAGGACAGAGTTGCTCTAAAAAAGCATCCTGTGACATCTACTACAGTTGCCATGCGGGTAAGCACGAATTTGGATGTGGTTTCGTGGTGAGTAGGAAGCTACGTGGCCTCGTCTCTAGGTTCACGCCTGTTGACGAGCGCCTAGCCGCGATACGCATCAAGGCCCCGACGGAAGAGAAAGACGACGATGCTAAAGATGAGTTCTATGAGCACTTGGAACGTCTGTACCAGCGCTGTCCCAAACACGATGTCAAAATCGTGCTTGGCGATTTCAACGACAAGATTGGGAAGGAAGGAATCTTTGGCCCAACCGTCGGAAAATGTAGCCTTCACGACACTACCTCCAATAATGGAGAGAGGCTAATCGATTTCGCCGCAGGTCGGAACATGGTAGTTAGTAGTACCAGATTTCAACATCTTAACATCCACAAGGCTACATGGCTGAGTCCTGATCAAAAAATACGCAACCAAATTGATCATGTTCTGATTGACGAAAGGCACGCACCGAGCGTGTTGGACGTGCAAACGTTACGTGGTCCCAACATTGACTCGGACCACTATCTTGTCGCAGCCAAGGTACGCAGTCTTCATCCAATATCCCCTATTCTATGTTCCTTTGTAGGGTTACTTCAAGCTCTGAGTCAGAGATTGCTGATCTCTTCTCAACGTTTTTTAGTTCGAACTTTGAACCTAATGTAGACTGGCATGATGCTGATATACTTGATTCTTTACCTTCTTTGTTCAATATATCAAATTTAAGTTTGTCTGAAAATGATATTTTTGAGGCTATTTCAAATCTTAATAACTCGCATAAAACAGATTGTGATGGACTTTTATCTTATTTTTTTAAATCTTGTGTGCGGGCATTATGTTTGCCACTTTTCATCATATTTAAAAATTCACTTGATTCTGGCATTTTCATTGAAAGAAGGAAAATAGCTACAATCACTCCAGTTTTCAAAGATGGTAAGAAAAATGACATTTCCAATTACAGAGCAATTTCTAAGCTATCAAATATATCAAAGGTTTTCGAACGAATCGTTTTTAATCAATTATTCTGTCTTGTCAAATCTTACTTATTTTTACGTAATTTAGCTGTATTTTATAATTTTAGATGTTATCTATACTGATTTCAACAAAGCTTTCGATAAAGTCTGTCATAGTGCACTTTTAAAAAAGCTTTGCAAACTTGGCATTCATTCGTCGTTTTTGAAATGGCTTCATTCCTACCTTTGTGACCGAGTGTACTGTGTTAAAGTTAATGGTACCCGTTCAAAGAATTATGTGGCTACTTCTGAACTTCCTCAGGGAGGTATTCTAGGCCCTTTATTATTTATTTTATTTATTAATGATATAAGAAATTGCTTCCAAAACTCTGACTATCTATTATATGCTGATGATTTGAAAGTATTCAAAGCCATCAATGATTTGTCTGACTGCATTGATTTGCAAAAGGACATCAATAATATTGTTTCGTGGTGCACTAAAAATTTACTTTTTCTTAATTTGAAGAAGTGTTTTTATGTCACTTACAGTAAGCGATTGTCATCCCTCTCTACATCTTTTTCGATAGCTAACGATATACTAAAAATAAAGTTTGAAATTTTAGATCTTGGGGTCATGTTCGAGTCCGGCTTTCATTTTAATAAACATCTAGATTACATTGTTCCAAAAGCATTTGCGATGATGCCATTTGTTACAGTTTACTGATCCTTATACTCGGCTTCTTCTTTACTCCACCTTTGTTCGGTCTAAGTTGGAGTATGCTTCGCGTATATGGAATCCTTCCGCTGCGGTTCATATAAATAGACTTGAGCGCATTCAAAAAAAGTTTTTGAAATTTGTACTTGCGCCCTTAAATTTTGCTAATTCGATGCCATCTTACATTAGTAGTTGTCGACTTTTGCATCTATCTACCCTTGAAGATCGTCGTTTAATGATATCTTTGATTTTCATTAATGATCTAGCTGTGGGTACTATTGATTGCCCAGCTCTATTACAACTGGTTTCTTTTAATACTCCTACTAGAGATTTACGCAATTTTTTGCCGTTTAATATTAGATTTCATAGAACTATAAGTAGGGCGCTACATTTATATAATTTGTTACCTCAGAATGTTCAATTTGAGTTTAGCTCAAATAGATATTTTGTAAAAAATCAACTAAAAATGTATTATATCTGTAGGCACTAATTGTGAACTATTATTATACACATACATATATTCCTTTGTTTGTTATATTAGGTTAAGATATTTGTCTGTAAGAACTTACTGATCATAGACGTAAGAGTAAATAAATAAATAAATGACATCGATATCATCGGTACGCAGGAATGGCGAGTCAGCAAGGTGTTCTCGGAGATTGAAAAATAGTCGCGGCTCATGGGTCTAGCGGTGAACGAGGACAAGACGAAGTACTTGGTGTCTTCTCGCACTCCGTCAATGCGTCTTGGACGGTCAGTGACGATGGAGAATTTCAACTTCAGTGTTGTAGAAAACTTCGTCCATCTTGGAACAGAGATAACCAGTAACAACAACGTCAGCCTGGAGATCAGGCGAAGAACCACGCTTGCAAACAGATGCTTTTTTGGGCTGAGCAAGCAAATGAGAAGTAAAGCCCTCTCTCGACAGAAGAAAATAAAAAATATATATCTGATACTGACGCTGATACTCCCGGTCCTATTCTATGGCGCAGAGGCATGGACCGTGATTGAGTCAAATGAGACAGCGTTGGAAGTTTTCGAGAGGAAAATTCTTCGCAGGATCTTTGGTGCTATTAGAGTCGGTGAAGAGTTTAGGTGTATGAACCGCGAGCTGCACGAGCTATTCGATGAGATTGAAACAGTTTTGATAGGCAGGATAGTAGGCTTATGGGTCTATCTGACGCTGCCTGTGTTTTAACTTTTTCGGGTTTTGGGATCATGACTACGATCCATTTTTTCCACTGAGTTGAAAAAATCGCGTTGAACAATATTGTGATATATATAACAACTAGGCTGAGAACATTTCCGGGGAAATTAAATCATTACTTGCAGCCTTTCTGGGATTGAGCTGGGATTTTATCACTCTATGTACTTCATTGGTGTGAACTCTGAGGGGTTCAGTGTCATTCGTAGTCGTAATAGAGGGAAGGACAAATGCATTTGACGGATTAGGCTGAAAATGGATTGCAACCACTTCTGCCTTATCTACGTCCGTGGGTGTAGAGGCTATAGCCGGTGGTTTGATGTCCGCTAGGGTTTTCCATTGTGGAAACTTAGAGCTTGTTGGCGACATACTTTCGATTCGAGTGATCTGCAAGAGATTCAGCAGATATTATATATCTTGAGATTCTTCGTGTTATTGCAAAATTAATGAGATCTGGAATTTTCATCGAATCTGTAGGCCAATTTGTTGGGGTACAGGGCGAAACATAGTTAAGCTGATTTTTTGTATTTATAACTGCTTTGTAGAGCTGCTTTCCTTTGCATGTTTGGCATTGTCATTATCGGCTATATAGCGATCACTTAGAGTGTCGAAGAATTCGAGAAATGGTTTTTCGAATACCGTAAACCGTCGAGTGGCTTGGAGATAATTAGTTGCAAATGTCTGTAGAGAATGGTGTTTAATACGACTTCTTATAAGTATACGAGTTCCGCCGTGGGTTTTTCCATCTGGGTGGTTCGTGGAATAGAACGCATACCCTGCAATTCTGAAGTTATAATTATTTGTAAGATGTATTTCTGCGAAGAGCATTACATCAAGGTCTCTTACTTCGAAAAAAGTTAACAGTTCATTTTTGTGTATTTTAGGTTGTAGATTGGGTGTACTTCGTTTTTTTTTTTTAAGTGGCCTATTTTCAAGTTCCAGCTCTACTTTAAACATGGGCTGCGGAATTTTGTTTTTGTTTATTATATTTATGGCTATTTTTGGGTTGAAGCCATTTTCTTTTAGTGCGCTTACCACTTCGCTTTGAGAAACACTTCGATGTCTTTGAGCACGACTTGAAGTCCTTTAGAGCTCTTGAGTTGGTAGGTGTAGAAGTTTATTTCCAAATCATTGAAATGTTTTAAGATAACGATAAAAATGTTCAGAGTAAATTTGAACCCTGGTCTCGTGTATTGTACCCTTCCTAATAGCAGTTATGTGGAAGTTATTGATTCCAATGAGTTTTGCTATTATGTTAACAATATTGTTTGAGCTTTGCCAACGGACATATATAGGCGGTGGTTTGACACTCTCTTTTGTAGCCCCTTTATGTGCTGCTTTGCTGTAGTTTTTCAATTTTTCTTTTGCTGCAGTCCGCTTTGAGATTGCGGTAAATTATTATTTTTGATAATGTTGTAGTTGTTGTTATGTTTTGTAGATGTTGAGACTGTTACTGTTGTAATAGCCGGCGACACATAAGTGATTGTTTGTGTGCTCGCAGCGTTGGGAAGAGATCTATTGGCATTTAAGACGGTGGGTGTTAAACACTCTTCCGCCCAAGTGAGTGGCCGTGTTGGGCTGTGACCAGAGAGCGTAGAATCTTGCTGAGTTGGTATTGTTAATGACATTGGTCGGAATACATTAACAATGTTAGTGGGGGGACTGAAGTGGAAGCCGCGGATTGTAATACTCCATTAAATCGTTGCTCTTGTTTTGGGCAGGGAGCGAGGTGGATGGCAATTTTTGTTTGAAGGAGTCTTCAGTAGCGTTGAATGTAAAGTACGCGTTTCTCCCGTCTGCACTTTGCAATGAGCGTCTGCGTTGCTCTTGCGGGGCGCTTCGCGCGCTTATTTTTTGCTTTTTACTGTCTCAATCGCGGTTTTTTTATTTTATTTTCGAAAAATATAAATAAAAACTTTGTTTACACTGAATTTGTATAATTTTTTTGCACTTGTTTAAATTGATTCTGTTAACATATATATATATATTTCGCCCTAGGCTCCAACTAGGAGTAATACTTTAAAATATAAAAAATTATTATTATAATTATAAATAAATAATAAACAAAAAATATATATACATATATATATAGATATAATATGTATTAGCATATAAGCTTTTATAACTCAACTAAACCGATTTAATACGGAGCACTAGCACATAAATCCGAGCGAACAGTGATGAAAAACTAAAGACAGTTGCTTAAAATGATATAATATTTTAATATAATATTTTAACATATAAACAGGGAAAGTTACGACCACTCAGATCCGTTGAAGGGTTTTTGTTTGGCCGCCAGGTTGACCGACAGTGCCCCGACTCACAGTAATGGAAGTGATCTCAGCAGCCTCAATTACAAATTAGTTCGAACTGAACAGTCACTCAGTGCGGTCTAACTAAAAGCAAATGCTATTTTGAAACTCGTTTGCTTTTACTTAAAAATATTAATTAATAAGTTTTAATTAGTTCAGCGTCTTTGCTATTTTTTCCTTTTCCGTATTACTTTTTGCTCGCTAACTAAATATACAAACAAATTTACTGTAGTGGGTTGTTTGTACAGCGGTAATTTGTTTTTGCATTTTTTTATTTGATCTGAGTGTTTTTCAGACAACATACATTTTGATGTTGTTTTCATTTTTACGGTTTTTTTTTGAAAAAGTGCCGTCAAAAATTATTCTACCTTTTTTGTTTTTAATAATTGTTTTTTATTTTCACATTCCACTATGACTTGTTACGATCCACACTGCCAAGTTAAAAATAAGAAAATCGATAATGATTTCTTTTTATGCTAGCTGTGCGACAATATGTAGCATTCAAAATGTGCTGGCCTAACAGGTCGCGTTCTTGATGCCACAAAAGAACGCAAGGGTTTACGCTGGACCTGCAAAGATTGCAGGTCAGTGGAAAACGAAATCTGTGTGTTTATGAAGCAGACTAGGGATGGATTCTTGAATCTCAAGCGGGATTTCAAAGCAATTGCTGATAAATTTCAGCAGTTGGAAAAATCCTTCAGTGAGATGAGTATCTTGAATACCTCTCCTAAGAGAAGGAAGAGGAATTCCCCGAAAAATAAGCTTTCTCTAACCATTTGAGGTTGAAGACATGGCTTCAACCTCAAATTCTAAATACAGAAATATTCTGCGAAAATTTTGTTACATTTAGAAAAGTTCGTCCTAATCGTTCTGGCGGGGGTGTCTTAATCTCAGTGAAATCTTCTCTTCTTTACGAAATTTTAATATATATATTACTTGTTCATATATCCCTCCTTCATCTGACATATGTCTATATATGCTGCATGCAACTGCTATCTCTCATATTGCCACACTTTTACGTGATAAAGATCATTTTATAGTTATGGGTGACTTTAATTTACCCACTATAAATTGGTCTACGGTAATTGATTCCTGCATCTTAATTCCATCTGCCAATCATGACTTTCTAGATATTCTTCTTGATTTGTCCTTGCAACAATGCAACAACATTTGCAACATTTCAGGTCGGCTTCTAGATCTTGTGTTTGTGGACAGTGGTTTTGATATATCCATTAAAAGGATTCCTCCAATAACTTTGCCGGAAGATAAGCATCACCCTACACTGCAGTTAACGTTTCAGCTCAAAAGTGTTCCTAGTTCAGCTGGTAATCATAGACTCAAACGTGTTAGATGTTTTAGAAAAACGGACTACAGAAAGTTAAATCAGTTACTTCTCAATACTAATTGGTCAGTTCTTGAAGACCGCACTGATATTGAGTTTGCATCTAACGTTTTCTATTCAACTATTTTCAATTATTTTGAATGTTGTGTTCCTTACACAACTGAGTCTTCTTCAGCCAATCGACCACCGTGGTTCTCTCTGAGTCTAAGTCGTTTAAAGAATATTAAATCGCGCCTTTTAAAAAAATACAAACGAACAGGTTCCACTGTAGATTACGGTAAATTTTCTATTGCTCGCTCCAACTTCAACTCATTAAATAAACAGTGTTATTCTGCTAATTTATTATGAGTTAGGAATAATGTGCGCAGTAACCCAAAAAACTTTTTTAAATTTGTTAATATAAAGCGCAACAATACGGCGCACCCCTCAAATTTTTATCTTGACAGTAAAGTAGCATCCTCTGATTCACTGATATCGGATTTATTTGCTACTTTTTTCAATCTACCTATACTTATATCCCCAGTGTTTCCAATTCTTTTGCTTCTTATCCCTATACTATTTCATCCTATGACATAATATCATGTCCTTTAATTAACATGTCAAATGTTTTAACATGTTTAAAATCTATTAAATTTTCGTTTCTGCCTTGTCCTGATAATGTTCCTAGTTGTATTCTAAAAGCTCCATTTGTGCTCCTTTGACTACTCTTTTTAAAATTTCTATTAGAGTAGCCAAGTTTCCATCTATTTGGAAACAATCCTTTATCATTCCTCTGCACAAGAAAGGCAATAGGTCAGATATCTCGAATTATAGGGGTATTGCTAAACTTAGTGCAATTCCTAAGTTGTTCGAAAAAATTATAACTGATCAATTGCAACGATCATTAAAATCAGTTGTTAGCCCATTTCAACATGGATTTGTCAAAGGAAGATCAATTTGTACAAATCTTCTAGAATTCACGTCTATTGTTAATAAGGGTTTTGTGTCTGGCTGCCAGACCGATGTAATTTACACTGATTTTAGTAAAGCTTTTGATAGTGTATGCCATAATCTCTTATTATACAAATTAAATATGTTAGGATTCCCGCCTTCTTTCTTAAATTGGATAAAATCGTACCTTGTAGGTAGATCACAAAAAGTTTTATTCAATAATTGTTTTTCGAAAACTATTGAAGTATTTTCTGGAGTTCCACAAGGCAGTCACCTTGGACCATTATTGATTATAATATTTATTATTTATTATTTCCGAGTGCAAAAAATCAGGAACTGTTTTCGTACAGACTCGATACGATTTTGGTGAGTTGCATCATGTGGGTTCCAGACACAAAATGCGAATTGCAATATCGTGCGAACGAGTGAATTGTATAGAAGTTTAGTAATATAAAGATAATTAAATTCTTTACACCAACGCTTTATAAAGCCAAGAACAACCTTCGCTTTATTAACCATACATACAATATGATTATTAAAGCTCAACGAACTGTATATGAACTGTTAATGTCATACATTTTCATTTGGAAATGTTTATATAATATGACCAAGTAATATATAGATTTAAATTTCATTAAGAAATTTTGATACATATAAACTCAATTGTTTTGTCAGAAACACTGATTTCTTCAGCCATAAGCGAAGATTTTACGGACGATCTTTTCTAAATGTAACAATTGTCACAGAATAATTCTGTATTTAGAATATGAGTAAAAACAAATACATCAACATAACTAGATTTACTGTCAAGGTTTGTTCTTAGCCTTCTCACATTTTGATAATTTATAAGGAAAGAAACGTATTTAGTTTTTTGGTATGTTAGCAGAAGTACCAGGCAATTCAATTGCATTTTGTACAGTAGTACGTTTTGTTTTATAAACTTACTCATGAACAACAATGCCATCATGCCAAAAACTAGGAGAAAGAACAGTTTCATAAAAGACGAAATAGAACGTTGATAATAAAAATTGAATTTCGAAACTAAAATATTAGGCAGAGTCCATTTTTGAATTTCTGTAGGTCTTCATATCATCTTTTGTGGTAGCTGAAGTAAGGCGCGAAATAAAAACCGATTTTCTCGGAACAACAACTGTTAGACCACTGGGTCTCACAGCGTTTAAAACGACCGGATCATCACTTACTGTAGGCAGAGGACATTCTACCACAGTTTCCATAGCTGCAGATTGCTCTACAGATGAAGTCAAGCTGGTCACAACAATGGGGTTGGCTAGGACATTATCTTCAGCTAATGGTTAAATTTCGAGTTGACGCTCGTTGGATATGGGAATAGTCAGTGAAAGCTTATGCTTAGAGTAATTCTTCTTCCTTTTCTTAGGAGAGGTATTTAAGATGAACCACTGAAGGATTTTCCAGCAGCTGAAATTTATCAGCAATTGTTTTGAAATAACGTTTGAGATTCAAAAATCCATTCTCTGTTTCATAAAAAACACAGATCTCATTTTCCACCCATCAACAATTTTTGCAAGTCCAGTGTAAACCCTTGCGTTGTTTTGTGGCATCAAGAACGCGACCTGTTGGACCAGCATATTTAGGAAGCGACATATTGTCGCACAGCCAGTATAAAAGAAATTGTTTTCAAATTTCATATTTTTTATTTGGCAGTGGGGATCGACTTGCTACTATAATTAGAAAAAGTAAAAACAATAAATAAAAACACATAAAAAGGGAGAATAAAAAAAAAAAAAATTGTGTTGTTTGAAACCCACTTAAAAACAAGTAAGAAAATACAGTCAGGCGTAACCGACTGTAAGAGGCCCTGTACCAGTTCAGGTCTCCTAACAAACACATTAAACGTTTCCCGAGCATATGACCAAACACATGACCACTTCTCACTGCTCGAATATGAATGAAAAGGAAAGGGGGGTCATTCAACTTCAATTGGTTATAAAATCGTTATTTATTATCCGATTTTGATGAACTTTTTGGATTTTGACTAAGAGGGACGTTAACTTTATACTGGCATACTCAATTTTTCTTGTGCCGAAGAAATATTTCTCCTTGGGGGTGATTTTATGGGGAAGGGGGGGGAGGGGCAAAATTTCAAAATAAACTTGTGAAATTCCGGAGCAGTCCTAGACGAATGCAAAAAACACGAAGTCTCTATCTATTACCGTTTCCGAGATCCTTTCGTTCATACGGACGGACGGACGGACGGACGGACAGACGGACATGGCTATATCGACTCCTCTATCACTCCTGACCATAATGGGGGTAACTTTGGGGGGTCTCCGACCATTATTTCTACCTGTTACATACATTTGCACAAACCCAATAGGCTCTTGTACCTTCGGTACAGGGCCTAATAAAAAAAAAAGCAACAGCTTTACAAAAAACTCACTGCTGTATATTTGTTAGTTTATTTGTATGTTTAGTTAGCAACAAAAAGGAATAAGAAAAAGGAAAAAATAATAAAGAGGGTGAACTAAGTAAGACTAAAATAATTATATTAATAATTTAAATTAATAACAAATGAGTTGCAAATAGCAGAAAAACTACGCTCGACAATCAAAATCAAGTAAATTTTAACTTTTAAATAGCTTGAGTCAACGCACACGAAATAAAATTAATCCGTACTGAGTGACTGTTCAGTGAGCACTGATCAAACTCATGATGTGATTTCCCAGTCTCATTAACACTTATACCAAATAACATCCCTGCACCTCAAATATCGCTTATATGGTGGGCTGGGCATCCCCCTTCGATTTTGAATCATTGTATGTTATTCTCCCGGTCGCATTAACATGTATACCAAATTTTACATGGGGGGTGAAACACCGATTTTCAATAAATGTAGCCTATGTTACCTTTAATAACATCACCTATCAGGCAGTGAAAGTCACGTTCAAATCGGCTAAGCCGTTCCGGATTTTAGCCGAACAAACATTCGGACAGACAGACAGAATTGCAGACAGCAGCGTATTTAGAACGCATAAAAAACCACCCAAATGCACTAGCCAGGCGCCTACTCAAGAGGCTCAGGAAGGGGGGAGTCATTATGACGTGACGACTCCGGAGAACATATCCTGCCGACCTACTTGACAGAACTTTATAATGCTCAATTTGCCAAATTGTTAAAAAACATCCCACCTAGCCTATTTAGAATAAGTTGTTAATCTTTTCTTTTTTTTTATATAAATTTAATTTAAGTATTTTTTTTGGTATATGTATCGTCTATCTAATTTTTTTTCACATTTCTAGAACTCGGCGGCATTTTGTATTATTTCACCCGAACTTGGAAATTACTCTTCCTTAAGCGAAAGTGCACCGTATATTCTTTTAAATTCTTTTACTTTTCAGAATAGTTTTCATATTATACATATTTATTGCATCCAACAATATGTCGAAATACCTCCTGGCAATACAACGCTGTTCTTCGTGGTCTTTTAGTTAATTATATAAATTGTTTCTTATTTTGTATATAGAAGTCAGCTTTATGGCGGTACTATGTGTTGTATTCTTCTTACTATTACTTTCCTCATAAATTAGACTGTGTAGTATAATTACACTCATACAACTATTTATGTTGGGCACTTTGCTGGTTTATTTATAATATAGAAACTAACATTTTTATAAACTGATTATTAGAATTAAGGTATACGAAACGGAACAACAATTGCTTCGCGGTGATCGATTTTAATATCCTGTAGAGCAAGTCTCGCTTTTTCCAGACAAGTTTTCATCTGCAGAAGAGAAAAAATAACGTAATGATTATATGAGAATATTTTGTTTTCAGACTAAAAAAGATTGGGAAGACACAACAACCTATTTGTCGATTGTAAAGTCGCTTTCGAAACGCCGATACGATCTAAGTTTATCGACACCCTTCCTGCACTTGGTATCCCGGAAAAGATCGTTCGTCTTAAAATGATGACGCTTTTACACAAACAAAGTGTTGTCTGGGTGGGGAAAACCCTCTCCGATGCTGCTCGCGTACGTTGATGACATTGATATCATCAGTGCGCAGGAACGGCGAGTTAGCAAGACGTTCTGGGAGATTAAAAAAACGGTCTCGGCTAAGGATCTAGCAGTGAATGAGAAGACGAAGTACTTGGTGTCTTCTCGCACACCGTCATCGCGTCTTGGACGGTCAGTGACGAGGGAGACTTTCAACTTTAATATTGTTGAAAAGTTCGTCTATCTTGGATCTAAGATAACCAGCAACATCAGCCTGGAGATCAGGCGAAGAATCACGCTTTCAAACAGCTACTTTTTTGGGCTAAGCAACCAAAGTTAATCACCATTGCTTCTAAATTTCATATGTACAACAATAGTCAACCATCCGAATATATCAGCCTATGTTTAATGATGAATTTTGCTTATTTTTGTAAATATTGCCATTTTATGGTACATACGATTAATTTGTGTGCAAGGTCTTCAACATGTGGTGATTAACTGTAGCATTTAGGATTTTATCTTTTAAAAGAAAGATAGCTATACGATTTTAGCTTTATATAGTAATTTGTTTTTATTTAATTAAGACTTATTCTTCATTGGATTCATTTAAAAAACGTTTTATACGAGCCCTAACCACTATTAATTCGTACAACATTCAATTTCGCTGCAATTCACATTTCAAAAAAGTTTTTTGTCTCCAAATGGTTTAAATCAACTTACTGTTAATTTGTCAATGATTAGGTAGATTAAATGTGAAAATAAAAAACATTAATAGTGGTCAGGTATATTAAGACTTAAAACATATGCTTTAAATAAATCCAATTTTTTCATTTTTCAGAGTTGTAATGTTTTTTTATTTTCACATTTAATCTACCTAATCATTGACAATTAACAGTAAGTTGATTCAAACCATTCGGAGACAAAAAAATTTATTTGAAATGTGAATTGCAGCGAAATTGCATGCTGTACGAATTTATAGTGGTTAGAGCTCGTATGTATTGAATGTTTTAAATTTATTTTACACGCAAACAGCGTCTACAATACTCCACAAAAATGTTCCTGAAGACGATCCTCGAAGAGGGTCGATGTATATCGAACAATTAAAAAAATTTTAGTTTATTTATTTATATTGGACCTCGACCGTGCAAAATTACAACATATTATAAAGGTCGCCAAAAATCATCAACGATTTTTATAAACTATTTCAGCACTTTATTTTAAGTTAAATTTATTATTGGTTTGAATGTTTGAACTATCAAAATATCCATATTTTCGAAAAAATAATAAAGTTAATTCTGACAACTCTGCATATTTCCTTTAATTTTAAAAATCTTTATGATTCATGTCCACATTGATTGGTGCCCGAATTGCATATAATTGTGGGGCATTCAGTGGAAGCCCAAATGGTTCAATTGCGCACAAATGATTCAGTTGTACTATGTATCGAATCTACGGGCATCATGGTGTAACAAAATTTTAAAAAATTTTCTATCATTGCTAGAACAGCTCTTTGCGATTTTGTCCATAAAGGTTTATTTCGTCAACTGATACTCTACTATCTACAATATAAAGACTTTTATAGAGGGCCGATGATATTTCAATGCAGCCTCGTTTACCATCTAGCTCGCCTTATAAAAAACAATATAATATTTTTACCGAATGGAGTATTTAAAACTTTCTGCAAATAAAAACTGACACATAGAATATGTATTTGATTTAATTTTACTTTGCAATTGCTTTGAAAAGAGATTTGCTCTCTTCTTTATTTTTGATATGCAGTTGAAACTCTTTCGTCGACTTAAGACGACACAAAAATATTAAACTGTCTATTCTTATTCACAGTATACGTAAATGTTTTGTTTGGTAATATATCATCACAGAGTGTAGAGTAATAATTTTGTATGGCACATACGATAATTTTGCTATTAAAGAAAATCGGCTTGGCACATACGATAAAATGCAACTCGTCATATCCTTATAAGTACAAGGAATATCATTATAATATTTTACCACTACCATCGCTAAAACCTCAAAAACCCAACACAAAACGAACGAACCTCATCGACCCCACTTTTATTGCTTATCAAGAATATTTTTTTAGTAAATAGTTCCTTCCGCAGGTATGGTACAAAAAAAAACTGGCGCAATTAAATAAAAATAGTATTGATACTCACATGTGTAAGATCATCAGAAACTGTTGTTTTTACCAAAAAAAAATGAGGATTCGGTATGTCCTTTAAAATTCCTGTTACAAACGAATGCAATTTAATACTTCTGTTGTGATAAAATGAAACAAATTTTATTTACCTCTTGATCTTCCAGGGTATTGAACGTTATTCCACTGTTGCTGAAGTCTGTGAGAATATAGTTTGATACGGTCATTGTATTCTTGGTGTTCCAAATTGTGCAAGTCCATAGCTCCAACATCAATCATGTTACTACGTGAAGTAATAGTTATGTGCAGGAGAACGTTATATTGTTCGATAAGGTTACGATGCGGATATTTAGTAACTTACATGGCCGTGTTTTGAACTAAACGACTAAGTGCGTTCTGGTCGTCTTTTTTCGGCAACGACTGCGAGATATCATTGCTCAAGTTATCGGAGTTCGTTCTGCGCAGTGCTGGACTGTGGTTAACAGGATCGCTGGCTAAGAGTAAAGTCCGTTCACTTGGCTCACCCTGCAAAACAAAACGAAATATGTGCCCTATGTACATAAAATTCGATGAATAGTTTCATTAAAGTTCATACATCTGCCGTTTATTTAAATTTCAATGTACATATATAAGTATGTAACCCACAATAACAGAAAAGCATAATACTGATTCGAATGTGTAGGAGTATGAAATCTACACAATTCACTGGAAACTGCCTTAGAATAATCTTCACAACCATTTATTGTTCGGAAATATGAATTTAATAGTAACTCAGTTCATCTTACTTGAGTTCCCAAATCATCCGAACATTGCAAACAACTGCAACTCCAAATGTAATTCCAAAGGGGCCGGACGTGCTGGTAAAAGCAATCCATATTTAATAATTCTAAAGTTTAGTCTAAACATAAACAAAGAAAAAAGAATCACCTAAAAAATCCATGTAAACCCGGTATGGTAAAGTCATTGTGGTTTCGTCATACAATCGAGGACAATATAAAAAGAAACATTAAACATCGCTGCTCGGATTCACAAAAGTTTTAAAATTTTTTTTTATTTATACATGCAAAAAAAAACATTAAGCATTAAAAGGTCTACCAAAATATTTATAGAGGTAATTTTAAAACTAATAAACCGGGCTTATTATGCCCATGAACTTTGAGTTAATAGTATAAATATACTTAATTCAACATTTAAGAGAAGAAACTTACAAAAATACCAATTGCTATTATATAAATAAGAAATACTTTATTTTGAAAAAGTCCACTCTTTAAAACCTATAATATGGGTGTATTTATTGAGATTTAGGCCTGGTTTTTGAGTGCAACAATGAAATCAAAATTATTGTCTCCCTATGGATTTCTATCCATTTTTGTATCATCCTTAAAAAGTTTGTCTTATTAGACAAAATATTTAAATAAATTATAATTATACACATACAAATTAAATCTAATATTCAAAACGAATATAAAAAATAAACTTTTAAACATGTATGACACCCAGAACGAAACAATAAAATGTAATCTGCTTTTTTCTCTGTGAGCAATACTCGTGTGAATTCATATGGATTTCTCTATAACTAAACATTTTATACAATATTACGTAAGACCACTGTCTTCAAATAGAACACAGATAATAATAACGAGAACTCCAGCAACCCTGGCTCTTTCGCATCCCTTCCCATCCTAGTGTCAAAACCTCGAAATACCGCAGACTCCAACTCTTTATTGTGGACAAATGTTTCACCATCGTGCCATTTTTCAATTCTGGAAACCAGATATACATAGTTCGATTTCGTTAAGAAAAAAAAAAAACTCAGGACAGGGAAAAAATCTTGTTAAGTTAAAAATCGGCGAAGAACCGAACGGTATATATTGTTCCATTAAAACCCTTACTTCATCTGACTGAACTATGAATCCAGAAAAAAAATATTGCGTATTTCAGGTACTGAAAATTATTTTCGCTTTATACTCACTCGAAGGCTGTTTTTTACAGGCAAATAGTTCGCGAACGAATTGACAGCAGGGCGACTGGCGGTGGGTTATGATACACCCTGATATTTGTCTATAGTGAATATCGTGGTCAATAACAAGACATCAAATTGACATACATATTTATTTCCAAATTATTTATTCTTCTGACCGTTGTCAAGTCAAACGACAATTTTATATACAAAAGAGAGTTTTAGACCTTTAGACTTTAAAAACTATTCTCTATTTAACTTGCTCTTTTTTTTAAAGCAAATTTGATATCCAATGTTATATGCAACGAATAAGTCGTTTAGAAAAAAAAATACATTATCCAATTTCCATTAGTATTTTTAGATAGTTTTGTAGTTTTTATTCATTATTATCCTTAAATAAATGAACATATGTATATAAAATGTTTGTAGCGACATTGTTTCAAGTTCCATTTATCAAACGATAAAGGTTGTTTTTAACTAGACCTAAGTTAAGATTTACGTGGATATCAGTAAATAATTTTAATATTTTGGGTATGCTGTTGCAAAACATGTAAGTTATACTAATTCTTTGATGTGATTGTACGCTAAAGTTTGTATTGGTTGTTTCGTTAAATAGCGTTCTAGTTTTTCTGTTTTTCACTATCGTATTTTTTGCACTGCTGTTTTCGCTCCGAAAATGGCTTCAGATACGAAAACAGAAACTACATGGGTCAGCTGGGTCTACGATTCACGTTGGTATATTCCACCCGTACTGTAATGCTGGTGGTGGTGGTGAGCGGGTTCTGTGGTGTGCAATTAGATCTTTGCAGGTAAACTATACATCAAATGACTAAACATATGCAGACTAAATATCTTAATTTTTTTTAACAGTCGAAATACGATAATGTAAAAATTGTGGTATACACTGGTGATGTTGACTTTTCGCCGAATAGCATTATCGAAAAAGTTCGACATGTATTTAACATAAACTTGGATGGCTCTGTGAGCTTTGTCTTTTTAACGCATAGGCGCTGGGTGGAAGCTAAAATGTACCCTTACTTTACACTTCTCGGCCAAAGTCTAGGTTCAATGATAATGGGCTTTGAAGCTTTGTGCAAGTATCCTCCCGACGTTTTCATAGACACAATGGGCTACGCATTCACATATCCCATTTTTCATTACTTGGGAAAGTGCAAAGTTGGTTGTTACACACATTATCCAATTATCAGCACTGATATGCTAAGGCGTGTTCAGAAGAGGCAGACATTTCACAACAATAAACAATATGTAGCCCGTAACCCATTTCTGACGTGGTTGAAGCTTGCCTACTACCGATTGTTTGCTAAAGTATTGCTTACTGAATTTTTTTAATGCACATAAACTTACTATTGCTAAATGTTAGACTTATAGGTGGGTAGGTCGTTGCGCCGAGACAATAATGGTAAATTCTACTTGGACAGAAAATCACATTTTGGAACTGTGGGAAGTACCATTTAAGACTCATCGTGTATATCCGCCCTGTGAAGTTAGTCATCTCAAAAAACTGCAGCCTATTGAAAACATTGACGAGATAGTGATATTGTCGGTAGGACAGTTTCGACCGGAGAAGGATCACCCACTTCAGCTTCAATCACTATATGAGTTGCGCACGCTTTTAGTGCGCAATGAGGAACTATGGAACAAAGTTCGTTTGGTAATTGTAGGTTCTTGCCGAAACGAAGAGGACTACGAAAGATTAAAGAACATGCAAGACTTGTCAAAGCATTTATCGTTAGAGAACTCCATAGACTTCAAGGTAAATGTATCCTATGATGAGCTGCTACAACTTTACCGTAGATCGAAAATCGGAATACACACCATGTGGAATGAGCATTTTGGTATTGGTGTAGTTGAGTGCATGGCCGCCGGTCTTATAATGGTTGCCCACCAGTCTGGTGGTCCTCTATTGGACATCGTTGAAACCTCTGAAGGGAGTCGAAATGGGTTTTTGGCTTTCGAAGCTGTGGAGTACGCCACTTGCATTTTAAATATCATTCAAAATACAAATAAGGAAAACGATGCGATTCGAAACGCTGCGACGTAAGTTGGAGAAAACATTTTAATACCATTCACACATGGTGTGAAATTATATTTTAAGATCGCATGTTAAAAAGGGGGCGTCATAGACCACATGGTACATATTTTCATTTCTCTCAGTCGGTCTGTTTGTTGGGTAGATTTTGTAGACATACTTTTGAAATAAGGTTACAAATTATCCACCCATACCAAACTACATATTTTCATTGAATTCGGGTCCACCGAACGTAATTGTATTTATAATTTTAACTAAAACTTAAAATTTTTTTTCCATACAGGTCCTCAGTTGAAAGGTTTTCTGAAAGAGAATTCGAAAACAATTTCCTTCGTGCAATATCACCACTTTTTAACCATATAAATTAAATTATGAATTATTATGAACTGTTGTATCAAAACTAATTAATATACATACGTATGTATTTAATAAAAAAATGTGTTTTTTAATGCAAACTATTTTTATTTAATTTAGCTGGTAAAGTTGTAATAATTTACAAAACTCCATGCAAATATGGTAAATAGGATAAAACTGTTTCGGACCTAGCCACAAGATCAGCAGTTTTAGCTTCTTTATACTTTCATCTGCTTGACGATAAAATACAGCATATTGCCTCAAACTGTCATAGAATAAAAACCAGAGGAGATATTGGAATTGTTTTCGTTCTTTCGGCTAGAATTAGTTTTTTGTTCTTGTGAATTATGCTTCACAGAGCCCTGTGCTTGTTTTATTTTTTTTCTTTTAGCTACCCAATTTCGCTAACTACAAATTATAGTTCACACTTTTGATTACTAAAAAAAAGCGCTGGATACCTTTGGATGTGTCAATGGTAATGTCTCAAAACTCTTTCAAACATATTACATTCACAATCGCTTCAAATGTTATGGACCAAACTAATTTAAAAGAATTGATAATTGCTGAAATATATTTGAAAAGGAACACTCGCAATAGGAACACTCAACAAGTAACCCACCTTGATTTGCCGCTAGTATGAGGGGTGTGGCATAACCATCCGACTTTGACCAAACTTGACTCGAACCATTTCCTGGCTGAACTGAGGTTCGATTGTGAATTTTAGCTCAATCAGATGGTTTGGCCTCCTATAAGGAATATACATAGATAGATACATCATTCATTATATATGCAAATTTGACGAGCTGATGGGCCTCTACAACCTGATTGTCCTACTTAAGTAAAAAAGGCAGACCAGTGACGCTTCAGGTAGTAATTTGTTTTCTCCGATAGAAGTACGGCTTTTGATCTGACCGCAAGAGTTGGTGGCCTTGGTCCCATAAAAATCGACAACCTTAGTACCATTGCTTTTGAGATGCGTGGAAAGCCAAATCCATGGTTTGATTCATCACAAAATTTGGATATATGGTTCGGCTTCATGCTCATCTTTCAGGTTGTCCAGACAAAGCCACGGAGACGCGCAGAGTTTCTTCAATAAAAAAGGATTCGTCCATCTATCATAACTCTGATTTCTTTTTGAGGGGAAGTTTAGTCTCCATCAATATAATTTTTTTCAAATTCGTGAAGAAATAAAAAATCCAAATTTTATTGAAAACAAAAATCAAAGGTGAGGTCAAAAAATTGAAATCAAAATTATTCATTTTCCATCTCAATGGAAATGTGCGGAAATTATTATGGCATTGAAGCCTAACAAACCTGAAAATGTCATAAATTCATAAAGACTCTTGTCAGTATTTTCTAAAATATTCAAGCGTATATTCCGAAGAAGACTGCTGCCAGTGCTAACTAATCATAGTATCATCCCAGAGCATCAATTTGGCTTCAGAAAAGAACATGGTACACCAGAGCAATGCTATGGTGTAGTACAAACTGTTCATTCTTAACAGAATTTTCCGTTATTGGCCTCGACGAATGACAAACAGATGTAGAAATAATCTCATAATGTTTCATCACTCGTCTAGGCGAATAGATAACAACTAATATAAATATGGAAAATTCTAAAAAGTAATAAACATGCCATCCTTTCGTATGAACCATTAAAAATGTGCATAAAGCAATAAAAATAAATGTATAGAAACTCAGCATGCGCGCGAACGATAAAAATATTTTTATGACATTCGGTCATTATGAAAATGCCGAACATGACAAATGCACGCACAGATAAGAATAAGCGATAAGTGTTTAACAATTTTATGACATTCGGTTTTTCCAAATCTGTTGACATGTGTTGCACACATGCATTATAGATAAGCCGAACACTGTATTATCTGTACCAATAGGAAATAAGAATAGACTAAACATAGATATAATATTTTTCTATAAATAAAGGCGTCGAGCAATTGTCGTGTCATTCATTTAGTAAACCAGTCACCGCACGTTTCGTTATTTTCGTCGTCGCTGTTTTAATTCGTTCCGTAATTATTTACAAACTATAACGGATACATTTGAAAACAAACTCTATTGTTCTGCTGTTTTTTTAGACGTCAAACAAGTATTTGACCGAGTTTGGCATACTGATCTCAAATATTAATTAAAAAGCTTCTGGCAGCACCTTTCTATCTACTGTTAAAAGATTACCGCGAAAACCGTACTTCCTATGTTAAAGTTGAAGATGAACAATCTATTTTATACAGCATTAATACCGGAATTCTACAAGGTAGTGTTCTTGGACCAGTATTATACACAATATTTTCTGCAGACATGTCACTTTTACAAAATGAAAAGCTACTTATTGCAACCTATGCTGATGATACAGCTATACTAGCTTCTGATACTTCTGCTACCTTAGCCTCGGAACTGCTGCAGGAACAGTTAAATGTCATTGGAAACTGGTTGAATAAGTGGAATATATGCGTTGACACTGAAAAATCATATCATGTGACATTTAGTTTAAGAAGAGGAAACTGTCCAAGTGTCACATTGAATCAAACAGTTATTCCAACACAGACAAAGGTTAACTATCTCGGTTTTCACCTAGAGAGACGTCTAACGCACAGACAACACATTCTTGCTAAAAAACGATTGTTTAGAAATAAATCTAGATAAATGTACTGGCTTCTTAGACAGGATAGCAAGCTCAGGTTTGTACAACAAGGTACTCTTGTACAAAACTATTTTGAAACCAATTTGGACAAATGCACTGTGGGCGGTTTGGTCTCGATAGCGGCATTTAATTCAAATTTTCTAATTTGAAAAAGCGTTGATTATTTTTTCACAAGTCGATAATAGATGCTTTGATTAGATTTATCGCAGCTTTTTAAAAGCTCTACGATCAGCTGATCATCAGCTGTGAACTGACAAACACACAATATGATTTTGCAAAGAGCTTTACAAAATTCTTTCTTTGTTGTGCGTATTGATTTCGAGTTCATGGGAAATTTACAATCTTTACTGTATTTATTAAAAGTTTGGCTTTTTATTAACTTCAAGGTATGTATTACATAAAAAATCAATGTTTGTGACCGGTCTTTAAATGAGTAGCTCATAAAACGTAGTGGTAATTAAGTGTATTAACAACGAGACCGCATTAGCGTACACCTGTCGTTCGTGGAGTAGAACTTACCATATTCACATGGATTCAGTCTAACTCTTTTACTAGCCGGAAGTGTGAATCATTGTGCGTCCAAAATGTGTAATATGAGCTGCTATTACCTGCTAACCTTCAAACTATGGCACGTTTTAGGCACAATGTCAGTAGCAAAACGGAATTTTTTTTTTGGTATGGCACGCAGAAGTGATCCCAACCAAGAAGTTTCTCGCCATGGAAAACTTTTAAATATACTCTGGAGGAGCAGTGCGAGATTGGCAAAAAGCTGCGAAATTTTACTAGTAGGCTTATAGTAAAGTGGAAAGACTGTGGAAGAAATAAGGCTTTTTTCGTAAACAAAAACCAGGAATGGCTAGATATGCCGCTAGTATTGATTGAAAGATCATCTTCCAAAAATGTTGGACGTCCACAAAAAGATATTTCGGATTGTTGCAAAAAAAAACGCAAGTCAACAAATTGTCAGACCTTACTGAAGATGTCCCATCAGATGCATTGTTGGTAGCTGCAAGCTGCAGCTTGTATAAAGCTGGAAAACGCAGTGCTTCACAGTTGGTGTCAATGGTAAACGCCGAGGAAGAGTTTAGCGGTAAGATAATGAAAACTATGACTACCCCACAGCGTCTACCGTCAAAATTTTCTGATGAAAAAGCACTGGCCCTATTTGTAGATGTTGGACATACCAAATACACATGGAATTTGTCAAAGAGAGCCGCCAAAGGACAAAACGCCGATATATATCCATGCTACGATAAACTGCGTTGTGCGAAAAAAAATGCTATCCCAGTGTCATCACGGTCACTGATCATTTCGCTGAAGTAGCACTACAAAGCTTAGTGGACCATACGATTGCTAGGATTATTGAAGCACACCCAGAAAGTTTTCCAAACCATATTGAAAATAATAATAACACCCAATTAACTGCTACCTACAAATGGGGCTGTGATGGCATCAGCGGCCATTCTACATACGGGCAAAAATTTGATGACTTCGATGGAAACATGATAGATCAATATTTATTTTGAATTTGTATGGTACCATTGACAGTGCAGAAAGAACCGACAGTTTTATGGAAAAACAATCGACCTTCTTCTACTCGATATTGTCGACCCATTAAGATACTTTGCGAGAAAGAATCGGCAGACTTGACTCGCAGAGAAAGTGAAAATATTAAAAGCCAAATATCAAATATTTTACCAACATTAGTGAGTAGCTTTAGAATTAATCACAGATTTCATATGACCATGCTTGATGGCAAAACGTTCATTGTCATATCGGAATCCTCTTAGCAAACATGCGGAATCTGTAGCGCAACTCCTAAAAATATGAACGATCTGAATTTGGTGAAGAGCTTTTCTATTAATGAAAACCTATTTGAATATGGCTTATCAAGTCTCCACGCCTGGATTAGGTTTTTAGAGTGTGTTTTGCACATTGCATATAGAATTCCAATACAAAAGTGGCAAGCTCGTGGTGCTGACAAGGATGTCGTTGAACAAAATAAAAGAATTATTCAGCAGAAGCTAAGAGAAGAAAAGCATTTGCTGGTGGATATACCAATTGCTAGTACTTGCAGTACGAACAACGGAAACACTGCAAGGAGGTTTTTCCAACAACCAAATTTGGCTGCTCGTATAACAGTATATTCAGTGTAGTCCTACGAGCACTGGCTTGTTGCCACGAAATAAATTCGGAGGAATTCGGATCTTACGCATTGGAAACTGCCGAATTGTTTGTGAAAGCATACCCCTGGTTTTATATGCCATCGTCTGTTCACAGAATTTTAATTCATGGAGCAGACATTATAAGCCATTTTTGCCTTCCAATTGGTATGATGTCCGAGGAAGCTCTTGAACCCAGGAACAAGGACTTCCGAAACATACGCGAGAGCAATACGAGAAAAAATTGCAGGAAAAATACCATGGAAGATGACTTAAATACTTTATTAGTTTCTTCCGACCCTTTGATAACTTCATCGTCAAATGGGTATCCAATTTCTTCTGCAAAAACGATTATTATGGATGATGATGTTAAGAGCTTGCTTTTAATAAAGCTTCTGGATATGCCTCTCTCTGATTCCGAAGATTCCGAATAATATTCTATCCTTTTCTAGATAATTTTGATTTATGAAATATGTTTATTGAAGTTAAAAAAAAATAAAATTAAAACAAAATTTATATTAAAAAAATTTTTTTTTTAAAAATTAAAAAAAAAAAAAATATAAAAAAAATTAAAACCAAATATTTTTGCTCTTAAAAAATTCTAATCTAAGATTTTTCTCTGAGCAGTGAAAAAAAACCGACTGAAGACATCTATTTTAGTTAAGAAGTTATTAATTAAATGCCGCTAGCGAGACCAAATCGCCCACTGTGATATGGCGCGCAACTATGGGGAACTGCACTCAATTCCAATATAGAAATTTTACAGAGGTACCAGTCTCAAACACTGCGAATGATTGCTGGAGCGCCTTGGTATGTAAGTAATAAAACGCTTCATAACGTGAACGTACCCACCATTAAAGAAGAAATAACTAGGATAACCCAAAGATACACTTGTAGACTAGAATACCATTCAAAAAATCTCGCCATTAACCTATTAGACAATAGTTTAATTCTAAGAGGCCTAAGAAGATACTATCCGTTAGATCTACCTAGTCGCAATTAAGACTAAATATTCTAGATGTAAAATAAGCATTTAGTGAAATTTAAATTATAACATATAATAAGAATAAGGATGTTTGGTTCCCACGACAAATGCAACCAGTACAAACTTCTATCTTCAAAGTCCTGTAAAAACCAAAATTTTTAATATTGTTCGAAATTTTTTGTTTATTTTTTTACATAATACAAGATTGACACCAAATTTTAATATGTGTCAACTATGATTTGACCCCAAGTGATCTTTCAGTCAGCTAGATCTCAGATTCCAATAAAATTGGCCAGTTTTTCTTTGTTAAATTATAATTTTATATTTTCGGTTTCAATGATAATTAACAAAGTTCGTCTTATTTTCTTAAGTTTAGAGTTAAGACCACCTAGCGAGACCCACTAATTCTGCATATATTATTATTTACTACTAATAATAAACCAAACTAAATGTACATATATAATGTGCCTCACCTATATAAGCACACTATTGAATTGAAGAATGAACTTTTTAAATGATTTAACGTAAATTTTTCCAAAAGGTACAAGCAAAATATAAAGATTGATTCTCTATCAGTAAATTTCCGTCACGAATTGCAGACGTAGTTTATGGATGTTCTTAGGTCGTGCGATATATTTTGAAACCTGGATCCATCGAACACTCCCTATACTACTGAACAGTTTCAATAATGACAATACATTTTTTTCTAATAATATGTTTCAAAAAACTTAACGAAGGAAACCAATCTTTTCAGTTATGATGCCGGTTCTTCCTGGGAATTTTCATCCTTTCTGAGCAAAATTAGTATAGCCTTAACTTGAAATACCGAATTGGTATGCACTAGAACCATTGAATAAAAATCGTTAAATGTGTCGTTTAAGTACTACAAAACTTTTTTGAATTTTCCAGATAAGGCTTTTTGGTATAAATTTTTCGTTGTTCTTATTTTTAAATTATCAATCGTCTATTTGGAATATTAAATTAACAAAAAAGTTTTGTAGTACTTAAATGGCCTTCAACCGTCGTTCGGTCTTGGCCGGATCCAGGAAAGCGCTTCAGCTTATGTAATCTTGTGCTCTTGGTGCCAGTTGTGAATGCCCACTACGAACGTTGCTGCTGGTTAATTCGGATCCAAGATAGACGAAGTTTTCTACAACATTGAAGTTGAAATTCTTCATCGCCACTGACCGCCAAGACGCGATGATGGCATGCGAGTAGTACTTCTTCCAGTCCTCATTCACCGCTAGACCGAGACTGACTGAGAACGCCTTGCTAACTTGCCGTTCCTGCGTACCGATGATATCGATGTCATCAGCGTAAGCGAGCGACATAACTACCATTCTGGTGTCGTTTTTCTATGGCCTCCAAGGAGGTTAGGAAAATGAATCCTCCATAATTTCAGTGATTCCTGAGTATCTGTAACCAGATTTCCATTTCCGTAAGTACAGAAAGTTACTCCGGGCTTTGAACCTGTGGTCAGAAGCTTGATCTTTAAATAAAATTTTCGACATGACACCCTCAAACGTCAGCCTTTCATGCTCCTTTTTCTTCTGTCTGAAAAGGCGTTCCTCCTCTCGCCGTTTCTCCTGATATAGCTCTCTAACAGCTCGCGTTGCTCCCGACTGCAAAGTTCACTGATAGGAAGCGTTCTTCTGTGCAGTAGCATTGCGACACTCCTCGTCGTACCAAGAATTAGTCACAGGTTATGTATAACTAGCGACCTCCTCGTAACATTCGCACGTTCAACACGCTCGATGCGTGCCTTCCGTCAATCAAAACATGATCAATTTAGTTGCGTGTAATTTGATCTGGACTCAGCCATGTAGCCTTGTGGATGTTGAGGTGTTGAAATCTGGTGCTTCTAACTACCATGTTCCGACCTGCGGCAGCCTCTTAGCCTCTTTCCATTATCGGAGATAGTGTCGAAAAGGCTTAATTTTCCTACGGTTGGGCCAAAGATTCTTCTTTCCCCATTTTGGCGTTCAAATCGCCAAGTACGATTTTGATAGCGTGTTTGGGACAGCGCTCGATTAGACGTTCCAATCGCTCATAGAACTCATTTTTAGCATCGTCATCCTTCTCTTCCGTCGGATGAGAGCACAAATTAGACTTGTAATAAAATATTTAGCTTTGATGCGTATCGCGGCTAGACGTTCGTTAACATGTGTGAATTTGGAGACGAGGCTTCGTAGTTTCCTACTTACCACAAAATCGCATCTAAATTCGTGCTAACTCGCATAGCAGCTATAATAGACAGGACTTTTTTTTTGCTTTGACGAATATAACTAGAGATAATCAGCTTGCGCATTTCACAACACTGTTAGTTGAATTCTTACGCAAGCGTAGAAACGACCTTTTCCTCTGAATATCGCAAGCTAACTAAAATTTACGAAAAGAGAACGACTAGTTGCGCGCTCCTTCCTTTATAAGTATACCTTAGTTCGGTGTTTGATCGGTATTCCTAAATTTTAGCTGAAATTTTAGTGTCCTCTATTCGTACAGCAACAGCAAAAATTGAAACATAGTAGCTTCTGTAGCAGAACAATAAGTATACCCTGCCCTCGCCCAACTGAGGTTTTGTATAGCAGAAACAACAAAAAAGCCAAACAAGGCGCGCTCTATCTTTTACCCTCTACTGCTCTCAGCTATATATATTGTGAGAGTTGCGTTATCTATAATTGTATCATGGTTGGCATATTTATTTAGTATGGAAGCGACTTTCGTAATATTTGCACATGTAACGAATAATGATTTGAGAAATTATATTTTTAGGATAAATGATTAATATTAGGTTTTTATATTTAAAAGTATAGAACTGTATATATGTATTTGTTAATAAGTGCTTCAAATTCAAATGTGTGCATATATTTATATTAGTTTGTTTTGAATTACAAGACTTTGTAGTTTCTCTCTCTCTTTGGCTCTTTCTGGGTTGTTGGGAGAGCCTCCCACCTTGTTAAGTACACCCTGGTTTAGCACGTGCGGTATGAGCGACGTGATACAATGAATGCAGTGGAATACTGTACCAAGAAATGATTTACTCATAATTCAGTCGTACCAGCATTCACTTACATTCACATTCTGTATACGTACAAACATGTAGATGGATGCAATCCACACATTATAAAAACAAAATTGAACATAAATTCACATTTAATGCAAATAGGTTTTGCAAAAAAGAGTCATTCAAAAACTAAGCAGCTTTGTTGAAAATACTAAGATTTCAAGACTATTGTTGGCAAACTACTTAATATTTTTAATATACAAAGTGAGGTTGAAAAATACTTGACGTTGCAGAATCACTTATTATAACGTTATGGGTCTAAATATAAAGTTTTTATACAACATTTTGACCATTTGCCGAGAAATCAGACCAAACTCTGTGAGATTTCACAAATATTGATATATAGCTATGTTCCTATTTGCACTTAATTTTGCGTTTTTTTAAATCGTAGGATATCGTTTTAAAGGTCTCCTGCAAAACGCAAAAAGTTGCTATCGATATGTTTCATTTCGAATGTGTTTTAATCGTATTTTATTTATTATTGTTTACGCGGGGTTATGTAGCAGTTAATTGTTTGCTGAAAAGGAAACGTTCTACTTAGCGGAAGAAAAAAAACGATCTTTATTAAATACAAAAGTTTTATTCCTAGAGACGTCCGTCGCCCTAACATGGCAGCCGCTAATTATTTATTAGAAGAATTGACTGGAAAAATCAAACCGATATCTAAAGGATTTTGATCGATTGTAAAGGGGATTGATTGCACGCAGGGGAGCGATTAAGCATAGGTATTTTTATTGCTACACGCAGGCAACGACCTTAAAGATAATAGATGATGCAGCTCACACGTCGACAATTATGTTTATTTTTAAAAATAATAAAAATTGGTATTTTATTAGCCTGAAAAACAAAAAACTTATAAGACCATTGGCAATGCAACGAATTTGTAAGATCAATTAAAGCGATTACACCCTGAAACAAATGTGCAAGATTTAAGAAACCTTCTGGCATAGTTGTTCCATTCTTTGATAACAAATTTTAAGTTGATTCAACTCTAAAAAAAATGGTGACATCGCTTTAATTAATTTAATTACGTTATTTGTTCGACCATTTTCAATAGTCGACGACAAAAACTTTCGTAACTTTGTGAAAGAACTTAATCACCGTTATCTAAATCTCAACATTCCATGAAATTGATAAATATTTTTGAAAAAGTGAAACAATGTGCTGTTACTACAGATTATTGGACATCAACAAGCCTAACATTACAAGTTTGGTGGGCAGAATTGCAGAAGGATATAGCTAAGCTTTCATTTTCACAATTTACTTTAGAAAAATAAATTAAAAATCCGATATATCGATAGTATCGAGATCTTTTTTCTCAAACTATCAAAAATATCGAGGAACGCCACTATCAATCTTTCTACAGCTATAGTAGCAACGTAAGGCGCATGTCTAAGGCGTTCGAAGATATTTTACATATTTGGGTATGAGGCCAACGCACAGTATTTTGAGCAGATATTGGTAAGTCCATTGGACAAGTCTAACTAAGAACTTCAACTGTGTCTGCATGCTCTAAAGTGGATCAAGTGTTAAATAGAGACAATGAGTTATGTAGATGATCAGCCAACTCGTTGGCTATCTCTTCTTTCGGCTGACACCAAAAACCACTGATATTTTAGATGGGTGCTAGCCTCTTAGTTGGTCTTTTAAGGTGCCTTCCTTAAATTGCTCCCTTTCATTATGTTCAAGCTGTCTTAATAAGTCTTCTAGGGCTTGGTTGCGCAGTGTATAAAGCAACTGTTTGTTTTCTTTGGCTGCTATGTCAAAAGGATTACGCGTGCAATGCAAGACTCTCGTGAGTCCACATTTTTCTCTTACTAGAGTCGTGAACGTCTTTTTAGACAACTTAAAAATCTTAATAATGCATAAAAAAAAAAACAGGCTATTATAAATTCGGAGGAATTTGAAAAAATTTTGCTTCAATATATATACTGCACAAATTGATCCAGTGTTTTACGTCAATATACTAAAAAATGATTGCAGTGCTGTCGCATTTAAATTGTTGCTTAGGGTTCCTAAAGGAACAATTATTAGAGTAAATATTATTAAAATATATATATAAAAATATATATTTGCATATATGTAGAAAACGTTTAACAAGGTAGGAGCATAAATTTTGAGAGGGGCGGAATGAGCAAAAGAGAGATAGAAACCAACAACAACTTGTAGTTGAAAACAAACGAACACAATGTATTTTTTGAGTGTGTATGCACCCACTTGACCAAATAATCGCGCGCGATATCGTATACGAATGTCAAATCGAATAAAAAGCGAAAAAAAACGATTCACCAGTCGCTCAGTTTGTGGCAGGCGAACTATCGTACGCGAAGGTTCGCGCGCGATATCGCGCTTGAATGTCAAAACGAAGGTTAAGCGAGTTTCATTTTCATTTGTTCCTGTTGATATTTTTGATAAAATAAAAAAATTATTTTAAATAAAAATAATGTTTATTTATGGTAAATTCAATTTTAAATTTTTACTTTGAAATACATTATTTATTTAACAACTTTCAGACTTAGAATCATTTTTCGAATCATTAAATTTAATTTTTCTTGCTGCATTGCAAGCTATTTTTGATATGCGATCATGTGCATATTGGAAAAATTTCTGCGAAATTTTATTAAAATCCAGCTCAACCATTTTGGTGGAACTTGGTTTTAAAGGCACCTAAAAAAGTGGTTTAATTTTATTATTAGTTTATTTATAAGAAATATATGTATTTATGATTCTTACTTTGAATGGCTAAAGTTATTGTGAATCCTCTTATGCATTTTTTTGTATTTGTTCCTCTCTACGAATATTTTACTGCCAGCTCATCTAAAAATATTTTACGCCTACATATTCGCATGTATTTGTCAAACTCTTTTACATTGAGATGTTCGAAATTTTTTAATATGCTTTGCTTCGCATAGATAATGCCGCGGCTTCCTATTGTTTGGCATTTTTTAATTATTACATTAAAAGAAATAACACATACACAACAACACTTTAGACAATCACTTTAACTCACATAAAATATTAAATATTTACCAATTTAAAGTATAAAAAATTTTAATAAACAATAAAAATGAATTTGTTGAAAAAATATTATTAAAGAACGCGTGCGCTGCAGCTGATTGAAAAAAACAACCACACTCTTTTACCGTATCAATTCCAAGCGTTTGACGGCGTCAAACGTCAAATACTCTTTTTCATTCTCTGCCTCTTACAATTCCACGAGTGAGATAGAACGACATTCGCGCGGATCGCTTGAATCAAACAAAAATCGAATAACCGACATTCGATTTACTCTCGCTTGAATCGAAAATTAGCTTGTGTGTCAAGTCAAGTCGGGCGGCAGTCATGTAAGCACCCACTTGACACACTAGCGAATGTTCGATTCAAGCGAAAGTAAATTTAATGTCGGTTTTTCGTTTTTTGTTCGATTCAAGCGAACCGCGCGAATGTCTTTCAATTTCTCTCGTGGAATTCTAACAGGCAGATAATAAAAAAAGAGTATTTGACGTTTGACGCCGTTGAACGCTTGGAATTGATACGGTAAAAGAGTTTGGTTGTTTCTTCAATCAGCTGCAGCGTGCGCGTGCTTTTATAATATTTTGTTAACAAACTCATTTTTATTATTGATATAAATTTTTTATAACTTGAAATTGGTAAATATTTATTATTTTATGTTATTGTTATAAAGTGATTGTCAAAAGTTTTGTTGTGTATGTGTTAATTGTTTTAGTGTAATAATTGAAAATTCCAAACAAGAGGATATAAAAAGAAGCTTCCAATGCAGCAAAAAAAATTTACTAAATGAATCTCAGTCAGAAAGTTCATAAATAATTAATATATTGAAGTATATTTATATCAAAGAAAAAATAGAAAATTGAATTTAGTTCTAATAAACATTATATATATTTTAAATTTTTATTTTATTTTATGAAAAATATGAAGAGAAACAAATGAAAATGAAACTCGCTTAACCTTCGTTTTGACATTCGAGCGCGATATCGCGCGCGAACCTTTTTTTCGCTTTTTATTCGATTTGACATTCGTATACGATATCGCGCGCGATTATTTGGTCAAGTGGGCAACTAGAATATGGAAATTTGAATGGTACAGTACAAAAAACTCAAGTGAAAAAAAAAAATTTAAAAAAAAAAAAAACGCTTTAATGATCAATCGAACTAAAAAACCAAAAAATAATTTTTAGTATAGGCAGAAAATGTTTAGTAATATTTGTTACGTGCGAAAACTTTATTTGCTAGCTGGTTGTCTGGATAAAATGCGTCGCAAATTGTAACGGACAAACTTGAATTAAATTTAAAATTTGTCACAACAATTTTGAAACACACTATGTAATAAAGAAACTTAATCCACAACAACATATACACAGCAGGAGCTTCCGCTAGTGGAGCTAGGTCATGACGTCATCTGTGAAAGCTGAGCTTTAGGCTCATGATTAAAGCACAGTGAAAGGTGAATTAAAAATGCAATCGGTCATCTGCTTGTATGAGCTCCTGATAGGATTTCACCAAAACGTATGTAGTAATATGATAAATCGGCCCGTTATAAAATAAAACAAAAATGTGGCGTGATTTTCTTTTTCAAAACGGGATAATCGGATGTTTTTAGTGCTTGGGCCAATCAGATCTGAGCAAATGTCTCCGGAACGGAACGAATAACTTTCATTTGAGTTCAGCACAAGATCCTGAGGGAAGTTGAAATATGATAAACGAGAGAAACGCAGGTGGTCGAGGAACAGTTGAGCCAAAGACATACCAGAAGCAAGTCTAGACGACTTATACACTTTATACAACGTCGTCGCGGAACAATATATTTGTGACAACGTAAAATTATAACGAATTTTGGAAAATAATAAAAGTAACTAAGACATTTAAAAAACGCTGTGCTGCGTGAATATAAAACGGAGGTGGTCAAGCAGGACATTAAAAAAAAAAAAATCTTGGGAAGAGCGGTCGTGAAAAGAAAAAAGTGGAAAATGTGCTATAACGCATAGATGATTTTAAATTTAAATAATTAAAAATCTAAGCTAATTTTAGCAAATAATGAACAATAATAACAAAAAACAAGTAAGGAAATTTCAGTCGGGCGTAACCGACTGTAAGAGGCCCTTTACCAGTTCAGATCGCCTAACAAACACATTAAATGTTTCCCGAGCATATGACCAAACACATGACCACTTCTCACTGCGCGAATATGAATGAAAAGAAAAGGGGGGTCGTTCAAATTCAATTGCTTATAAAATCGTCATTTATTATCCGATTTTGATGAACTTTTTCGATTTGGGCTTAGAAGGACGTTAACTTTATACTGGTGTGCTCTATTTTTTTGTGCCGAAGAAATTTTTACCCCAAGGGGTGATTTATGGGGAAGGGGGGGGGGGGGGGAGGGACAAAATTTTAAAATAAACTTGTGAAATTCCGGAGCAGTCCTAGTCGAATGCAAAAAACACGAAGTCTCTATCTATTACCGTTTCCGAGATCCTTTCGTTCACACAGACGGACGGACGGACAGACGGACATGGCTATATCGAGTTCTCTATCACTCCTGACCATAATGGGGGTAACTTTGGGGGGTCTCCGACAATTAGTTCTTCCTGTTACATACATTTGCACAAAACCAATAGGCTCTTGTACCTTCGGTACAGGGCCTAAAAAAAAAGGCGGTCACTATAAAACAAACGCTGAAACACGCTGACAACAAAAATAAAAAAACCAAGAAGCATTCAGTGGCAGCAGCAAAAGCGTACATCGATAAAGTGAAGCCGGTAGCCGGGATCCTAAAATTAGAAGGAGTAACAGCCCAAGACTGGTGGTCCGGTAGGAGCAACACGGAGCGGAGGCATCTGCAACGACGAGTCTAGAGCAAGAGCAGATTGAAGCCGAATTGCTCTCATCGTCACTTCTAACTGCACCAGCAACCACGTCGACAAACGGAGTTAAGGATCACAGGTTTTTATAAACTAAAATATTCATAGATGCGAACCGATGTCCTTTTGATCATGCCAATATAAAATTAAAATAACGACTACAAAAAGATGAACATTATTAGAAGAGCAATCCGCGGACTGGAACACTCGAAGCTACCGAATCCAAAATACAATTTTTGTTTGTATCTATTAAATAGTAAATTAGGAAGAGCAATTCATGTATATGTAGAAGTTAGTGAAATTAGTAATACCCTTGTAAAGGAGAGGATGGGCAAGGAATTAGGTGCAGCAGTCAACCACTAATTTATTAGAGACATAAAAATAACCGATAATAGTTATCTAAAATAAATACAACAACAGAAACTAATAATTTGACATAATTTCAACAACAACAGAAACTAATTATTTGACATAAATGCAACAACAACAGAAACTAATTTAACAGAAATACAACAACCAAAGAAATAACAAATAAAACAAGTAAGGAAATACAGTCGGGCGTAACCGACTGTAAGAGGCCCTGTACCAGTTCAGGTCGCCTAACAAACATATTAAATGTTTCCCGAGCTTATGACCAAACACATGACCACTTCTCACTGCGCGAATATGAATGAAAAGAAAAGGGGGGTTGTTCAAATTCAATTGCTTATAAAATCGCCATTTATTATCCGATTTTGATGAACTTTTTGGATTTTTGCTTAGAGAGACGTTATCTCTATATTAGTATACTCAATTTTTTTTGTGCCGAAGAAATTTTCACCCTAAGGGGTGATTTTTCCGAGATCCTTTCGTTCATACAGACGGACAGACGGACGGGCGGACAGACGGACATGGCTATATCGACTCCTCTTTCATTCCTGACCATAATGGTGGTAACTTTGGGGGGTCTCCGACCATTATTTCTACCTGTTACATACATTTGCACAAACCCAATAGGCTCTTGTACCTTCGGTACAGGGCCTAATTACATACGCAATCTTTTAAGCTCAGCTCAAAAGCTAGCCCCTTTATCCTACAGCGCTCGAGAGGAAGAGGTAGGCAAAGTTATACTACACAGTAGCTCAAAAAAAAAAAAAAACAAACGACAAACGGCAAACCCAACAGTAGAAAACAAACGAAAACATGTCTATTAATAAAAAGATACAAAACGCTGACTGCGGCACAAAATTTATCCCCTATTAAAGAATAAATAATATTTTAGTTGATCATAGGTACTATTTATATATATTATTGCTTAAAAATAATTCTATGATATTATTTTTATTATTGCACTTGTTTATTTATTCATTTTTGTGAATTTTTTTAATTGTATCTTAAGTTGGTTTTTTTTATATGTACTTTCTTTGTAAATTTTTTTTCAAAATTGTATTTTTTTTCCACATTATAACTAAAGTATAAGTGATAGGGGAAAATCATTAAATGTGTGTAAGTCCAGTTTAAATATGTGGTGAATTAGGTAGGTTTTGCAGGCTCAATGTCCAATCAAAATAAAAACAAAAAAGTTTTTAATTTTTCTTTTCCGATATATTTCGACCCTCGAGGATCGTCTTTTTGACCATCAATTCAAAATATTACATTAAAGACGCAATGGATTTTAAAAGTAGGATAAACGACACCATTATATGTGACGACGAATGCTTAATATCATTTGACGTTGTGTCATTGTTTCCGAGCATTACAGTCGAACTGGCTATTGACATTATAAATAATAAATGGGAGGTCGTAGTGAAATACACCAATATGAGCAGAATTAATTTTATTGACACATTAAAATTATGTATTAAGGACAGTCGGTATTTCTCGTTCAATAATAAATTATATGCACAATTGAAGGGAATGCCGATGGGATCACCTGTGTCACCGATTATTGCTGATATTGTGATGGAGCAGTTATTAGATCAACAAATGAATACGTTGAGTAAGACTCCACGTGTATTGACTAAATATGTTGATGACCTATTTGCTATTATACAAACTAACGAGATCGAACGGACATTGGATGCGCTGAACAAATATCATAAGGACATTAAATTTACTATGGAAATTGAACAGGATAATAGGCTTCCGTATTTGGACACACTTGTTTGTAAAAAAGGACAAATAATTAGGCTAGATTGGTATACGAAACCCATGGGCTCTGGACGTCTTATAAATTATATGTTTCAACACCCTCGACAAACAAAAATAAATACAGCAAGCAATTTTATAAGACGGGTCCTCGAAACAAGTGACGAATGTTTCCACAATAAAAATATTGACAGAATCAAAGAAATTGTGACCAAGAATAATTTTCCGACGTCACTTATTGGAAACCTTATACAAAGATATTTTAAAAAAGATCCAAAACATACCAAAATTAATGAAACGCAATATAAGTCAGTGATTTATATACCAGGACTCTCGGATAGGTTCGCAAAATCAAAAATGTTGAACAAAGAAAAAGTACAAATAGCACATAAGACTTACTTCACAAATAAGTCTTTATTTAGTAATATTAAATGTCCAACACATAAAGATGACCGCTCTAACGTGATTTATAGAGTGCCTTGTGGTGGAGACGGGTCCAACATATGCAGTCAAGTATATGTTGGTACGACGAAATCAAAATTAAAGACAAGTAAGAAAATCACAGTCGGGCGTAACCGACTGTAAGAGGCCCTGTACCATAGCAGGTCGCCTAACAAACACATTAAATGTTCCCCCAGCTTATGACCAAACACATGACCACTTCTCACTGCACGACTAAGTGCCTTTTAAAACATTTTTTTATGTATGAAACGAAAAGGGGGGTCGCTCAAATTCAATTGTTTATAAAATCGTCATCCGATTTTGATGAACTTTTTGGATTTTGGCTAAGAAGGACGATATCTCTATACTGGTGTTACTTTTTTTTGTGCCGAAGAAATTTTTAGCCTTGGGGGTGATTTTATGGGGAAGGAGGGGAGGGGCAAAATTTTAAAATAAACTTGTGAAATTCCGGAGCAGTCCTAGTCGAATGCAAAAAATACGAAGTCTCTATCTATTACCGTTTCCGAGATCCTTTCGTTCATACGGACGGCCAGACGGACATGTCTATATCGACTCCTCTATCGCTCCTGACCATAATGGGGGTAACTTTGGGGGGTCTCCGATTATTATTTCTACCTGTTACATACATTTGCACAAAACCAATAGGCTCTTGTACCTTCGGTACAGGGCCTAACAAGGATTTCCGCTCATAAATCTGACCACCGTTGCCGCAGACTGAAAGACCATAAAACGGCGCTTGCAGCCCACTGTGCGAGCACAGGACACTCTCCTAATTTCGACGAAGTGGACATATTACAACAAGAGAGAAATTATGGGAAGAGGTACTTGTTAGAAATGCTGCACATTATCAACACTCCAGCCGATCGTAGAATAAATTATAAAACTGACACAGAGAAAATTGCGCACATATATAGACAATTTTGTTCTAAAAATAATTAGTAATAAACTCCACTTCTAAGGAGACAGACTCACCGCTGTTCGCGTGTAAAAATGTATGCTATTTATATGTATTATTGGTTATTTTAATTTTTAAATAAAATTTTTTTTTCTTTTAATTGTGATAGTAATGGTTTGTAATATTTTAGAATCCCTGAAGACGATCCTCGAAGAGGGTCGAAATATATCGGAAGAGAAAAATTAAAAACTATTTTGTTTTTATTTTGATATAAAGGTCGCCAAAAAATCATCAGTATGTGGTGAATTAATTTTATGTGGGTGGGTCATTCTGAACGGACATTGCAACCCAAGGTATGGATGGACACGCAGGGATCAGGACAACAAATCCCGATATCTTTGGCAACAAAATCAGAATGTACGACATTTCACTCCTAGGCGGAGTACCAGATATCTATCCTTGGATGGAAGCATGTAGTGAAGAGGGATAAATATCTAAGAAATTTTTTGTTAGGATTGCTACGTGATGTCTGGCCGGTCAAATCCGCCCTGAAAGGAACCGCTGACAATTAGCCATAACCAGACGTGCACGCTCGGTGTAGGCCGAGGCATTATCCATAACATATTCTGAAAAAAGCGTGTGGGGTGCTTGTGCCATATTTTTCATTTATCGAACACTCCACGCTTTTTTCACAATAATACTAATCTTTTTCGTTCATATATATTAGTTCGATTGATCTTTAAAGAGTATTTTTTAGTTTTTTTAAACTACATATGTATATTTATTATTATTTTTTACTTTTTAGTTCACATCATTATTAAAGCGTGTTTAATTAGTTTTTTTAAACTATAATTTTATTTTATTCTTAATTTTAGTCTTAAAACATATTTATAAACACTTCTTCCTAGCGCTTTGTGATTTCTGAACAGCATATCATGCCGTATTAGTATTGCCTTATCGCGCTGATTTTACAAAAGATAGCCTTATTAAATGTAATTGGCATCAAATATCATACCTGTGTATACACCACAAGATCGTAAAAATATACACATATTGGTAAAAAAATATTCCTACCTGCTACGATGAAAATGAAATTACTGAATTACACCAACTCCGTTTTTTGGGCCCTAAACAAATTGGTTCTTATTATGAAAAGTTATATCTCGTTAGTATGCCTCACAAGTTTTACGATTTTTCAAATAATAATGGAAGTAAATTAACTTTAGATTTCATTTTGTACCTCTTAATAAAGATTAGTTATTTTATCGCGAAAAGGGTAACGATATGAAAGTATCTTGTACTGAGATTCTTCATTAGAATCTTCCGCATCAGGCCAGTCGGATACGCAGTCAGCAGCATCAACTACGTAGGAGCTGAAGTTTTGAGCTGGTCTTAATTTCAAATCTGTATGCCTTAAATATCCTAAATCCCATTGAACGGAAGCGACGTGAGCGCAGCATCCTACTGTTCTAGCGCCAGATTGGCAATGCCATAATGTAACAGGATAATACCATCGTTCACTTTATTCTGTTTTTGATGAAAAACATTGTGAAATGGGTTTTATTAATTTTCTTCTAAAAATAACGCCCTACATTATTTATTTATTTCTGTTTAATTCTCTTATAAGATTGGTTTCTAAGTTTGATTACACAATGGTCCATATGCACTGCGAAGCTTGCGGCAAGCGCAAGTTATAGGTATGATGGGGTTTACACATATCGGTTTACACATATGTTGCATTTAACAGTAGTAATGCCGATGTCATGAAACAGAAAGTAGTCTAAGACGGTAATATGTAATGTAAATCAATCGACGGCAGATTCTGTCAATTTTTAAAAAGTCAGGTATTCAATTTGAAGAAATATTGGGTAACTTACGTAAAATTGTATCTAAAAGGCATAGATTTTGTTCGCTATGGTGCATTGAGTAATAATGATTACATAATCTAAAAGGTATAAGCAAATGCGATGTTGATCATTTACGATCAACAGAAAGCAGATCTCACAGGACTTGCTTAGCTTTACTCTTGATGAAACTTCGAACAGGTCTTTTTTTTTTGTTCTGTCCACTTTGTTTGGAATGACGAAAAAAAGAAGTGAGCAGAGCAATCACATCAGCTCGGCAGGTAGTAATCAAATGTTTTGTGCCAAAGTTTTTAGGAACAAATCATATTTCTAATGAAGACTATTGAAAATCATACCACCACTATGGCCACAGGTCTTTCTGTTCAAGCAAAATAAAATAGGTATTTTTTTTCGTTGTAGGAGATGGAACAATTCTTCGAATTGTCTTTTGTTACGAGCGCAAATTTTATTTGTTAGCTAATTGTCAAGAAAATACGTTAGCAAATTTTAAATTTTAAGGCTTAAAATGAAAGCAAACGCATAGATAAATCCAAAATGCAATCGGGTCATCTGCTTTATGAGCTCCTGATAGGACTTCACCGAAACGTTTGGTCAAAAAGAGTTTATAAGGTAAACCGTCCCGTTATTTAAAAAAAAAAACCATAAAACAATATTTAAATAAAAACAGCTAAATATATATATATATATAAAGTGTAGCTGGTGGCCGCTATTTTAAGGCCCCAAAAAGTAAAGGCCCAAGACTGGTGGTCGGGTAAGAGCAACGCGCAGCGGAGGCATCTGCAACAACGAGGTGGCACAACTAGAGCAGATTGAAGCCAAATTAATCTCATCGAAGCTTCTAAAAGCGCCAGCAACAACGTCGACAACCGGAGAACGCGAGCTTACTGAAACCAAGGATCACAGGTTTTTATAAATCTAAAAATTCATACATTCGACCAGTTTTCTTTTTGATCCTGCCGAAAATTAAATTATAATAAATTATAAGTATAAAACTCCACGCCTAAGGAGACAGATTAACCGCTGTTCGCGTGTAAAAATAAATTTCCTGAAGACGATCTTCTAAGAGGGTCGAAATATATTGAACGATAAATAACATTTAGTTTATTTAATATTGGACCTCGAGCCTGCAAAACTACAACATATAAAATAAGGTCGCCAAAAATCATCAATATTAAATTATAACGAAAACAACAAAAGGAAGATAAATAGAGCAGACAGAACTTTCAAAGCAACCATATTCAAAATTAAGTATTTTTTTATATATTAAATCTTATTATATTGAATAGAAAGTATAGTATATGTATAGTCTTAAAAGAAAAATTAGTAAAACGAAATACCCTTGTAAAGGAGAGGAAGGGAGGAACAATTAGGTGCACACATCAACCACACTAATTTGCTAAAAACCCAACAATAATCGCTGTTAACAATTTTACACAAAAGAAACTAATAATTTGATATAAATACAACAACAGCAGAAACTAATAATTTGAAGTAAATGCAACCACTACTGAAAGCTATTTAAGATAAATAGAACAATCAAAAAAAGAACCACAATAAAGTTACATACTCAAGTTTTCAAGCTCAGCTTAGATAGGCTAACCCCTTTACTTAGAGCGCTCGAGAGGCTTATAGGCTTAACAATAACACAATAAACAAACAGTAGAAACCAAAACGAAAATTTATTTATTCTATATAAAAACAATACACTGACAGCGGCACAAAATTATTCCCGACCGATCTTATATTATTTTAGTTGATCATGTATATTATTTTTTACATAACACAGGCCAACAAAATTTTAGAAAACCCCGGACCCAAAAACTGGACCCACTATTTCTTATGCAATTTTTTGCGTTGAATCCAAATCAGGTGCCAAAATTGCTCCAGCACACACAGTTTTTGAGATATTCTAATCTAAAAGTGAAAATGGACTTTTTGGCATATTTCAATAAGCTATATATTCGATAGTAAATTTTTTCAAACATAAGCACCAATTTAACCTCAAAGTGCACATCCTTAACTTTAAAATTCTTTTTTATTTTTTTAAATCCGATTATTCGTTGCTGATATATAGCCATTTAAAGAATGTCATTCTTTATGTTGATTGTTGAGTATTATCGTAGGAATCTGCGTAGGGAAAAATCACAGCTGCATCGAAATAATTGTAGACACGGAAAATATATTTTACATATATATTTATTACAAATGCGCGAACTCGTGCTTGTAGTCGCGTTGTTTATTTAAGACTAACTCATACATGTCTTTGTTCAAAGTTACTTGCTAAGTTACAACTTATATATGTTGTTTTTGATCGCATTGCAATGCATTCGAACCTATACGAATTTCAACACTTTAAATGGCCATATCTCAATTTTGGCACCGGATTTGGATTCAACGCGAAAAATTGCATAAGAAAAAGTGTGTCCAGTTTTTGGGTCTAAAAATTGTTGGCCTGTGTAATTTATCAAACATAATTCAGTTACATTATTTATATTATTTGGAACTATGTATTTATATTTATATATAATAAGTGCATTATAATTTTTTTTTTTTGTGAATTTTTCTGATTTTGTTTTAAGTTTTTTTTGTTGATTTGTAATTTCTTAGTTCGTTTTTGTGGACATTGTATTTTCTTTCCACCTTATAACTATTATAAGGAGAAAATCATTAAATGTGTGTGAGTTTAATTTAAATATGTGGTATGTGCTATGATCGTATCATCGCCGAGGGTAGGTTGCGTTTTGTTAATAAGCCGAATGTTTTACAAGAAGAGCTGAAAAAGAAGGTTGGTCAAAAGATTAAAGAGTAATCTGGCAGTCCATGGATGCCAACTTTCAACCAGACTTTCCACAACTAACTCTAGATGAGTTGGGACTGTTAACGATCGGCGTTTATCAATTAAAACATGCACGTTCTTACACTGAGGAACACTTAAATGAAGATGGTTTGTATTAACTTTCAGTTTACTTGTATTGCTATAGTGTAATACGGGTTCAAATAACGTAATGTAAATCTGGCGCTAGAACAGTAGGATGCTGCGCTCACATCGCTTCCGTTCTATGGTATTGTATACTTAAGGCATATGTACGTATTTGCAATTAAGACCAGCTCAAAACTTCAGTTCCTACGTAGATGATGCTGCTGACTGCGTATCCGACTGCGGAAGATTCTAATGAAGAATCTCAGTAAAATAGGACTTTCATAACGTTACCCTTATCGCAATAAGATACCTTACAGTATTTAAAATAGCTTTCCAAAAAAAAAAAAAAAATTGTAAACCGTAGAATAGTTAACATTATACCTGGCTTAGCGTTGCGTTTCCTTCCTATTTTGTAAATAAACATGTTGTCAAGCTTCGTATTACGTTTTGTATAATTATGTTTTTGTAATGTATGTATTGGTATATAGTTAAAGTGACGCTAATTAAAAATAAAAAAAGAATATAAAATTTAGTTTTTCGTGCTTATATTTTTCTGAGCGTTGGCTGTGGGTGTTGATACATTCATTATCGGTGATGACACTGGATGGCATAATATCTTAATCTTTCAACAGGAAGAAACACTACTGTTGAGGAACTAAATGCATTTTTTTTCATTTGCTTATACATACTTTGTTTGTATTTGTAAAACTAACTTTATATTCAAATATTTTGTCATTAACTTTCAGTTCACTTCAGTAACCCCAAAATCCACTAAATAGCAAAATTCATGAAATTCCCTAAAATTTTTTAAAAATTCATCCGCCATATTGAATTTGCCAATTGGCTTTTTTTTAAAACTAACATCAAATTCGTTTTCATCGACCACAAAAAACCCCGAATAACAAGTTTGGAGCGAATCCAAGCCATTTTTAAGAAATTCATCTCTATATTAGTTCCGCCATTTTGAATTTTCAAGTTCAAGCCAGTTAACTAGAAGGATAATTCTGAAATGTTTTCTTCATCATATATGTGCAAAGTTTTTGGGAAAGTATGGTGACCGGGGCTCTTCGGTGACTCATTAAAAACTACTAATCTTTGTGAAGAGGTATAAAATGCCATTTATTTTGCAATATATAAAGTTAAGTTTTTTCCATTATTATTTGAAAAATCGGAAAGGTATTTTGAGGTATTGTGAGGCATACTAAAGAGATACAATTTTTCATAATATGAACCAATTTGTGTCGGGCTCAAAAAACGGCCTTATTGCCAAAAAACATAAATTCTTCAATGTGACAGACAAAAAATTATTATTTGAAGTTAATTCATTGGGCAATCCATACGGAATCATTGTTGAGGAGCTCAAAAATAATAGTATTACCTAATGTCGACGATGCTGGCGTTTAGAGCATACAAGAACGAATTGCACGTATAATCAACGATGCGTTAAATTTTTGTCAGAACATGAAGTCGGAAAATGTCAACTGGATTCAAACACAGCTCTGAAAGCTGCTTGAGTGAACTGTCGAATAGATAATCATATGGCCAACTCTAAAAAATGTCTAGTCTATCTGGGCGCCTTGGAACGAAAAAAGAAAAGTTCTGAAATTAACAATAGAAAAAGAAACCAAAACCTAATGGTTCGGAAAGTCCCTAGCACGGCGAGTGGGTTTCTGTGTTCAATTTGTTAATATTGCCATTTGATGTTGATAATCTAGAACTGCATATATTTTCAAGTTTGACTAAGAACAATATTTATTCGCTAATAATGAAAGACAATAATGACGAAGACGAAACTGATAATGATGATCAAGACGAAGAGGAAAGTATGAAATCAATGATTTTAAATACATATAATTATCAAAAATAAAATACGCTCAAATGGAGATACACTCCAGTACAAAATAAAGAAAGAGACAGTGTTTAGCGTAATTATTCGGTGCAGCGATTTTCAATAAATTTTTGTCAGGAAAATGACAAACATTCAAAAAGATATAAAATGCTAAATTGTGGTGCAAAAGGACACTTATCGAACAACTGCAAAAATAAAGAACTCGGACGTAAATTTTTTAAGTGTGAAAGGTTTGGTTACATTGCCAGCCAGTGTTCTTAAACGAAAATACGATCGCGTATTTAGCAACAGAAAACAATATAATGAACAAAGAGATAAAAATTGGCAAATTGAAGAGACGGCATTATTCGATGTCGGTGTTGTTGAATATAGAATATGAAAATTATTGTCCGAATAAAATAAAAAATTCAAAGGTGGACATGAAAATAGTATTAACGGATGAAACACAAATATACTTCAGACCAAGACGACCATTTGCTGAAAGGGACACGGTCGATGAGCAAATCGTGACGGCACGCCACTGCACTGACTATCGTCGAATAAACAAGGCAATTGTAAGAGATTTGTTTCCACTGCCTCTGCAAGATGCGATAATTTTTAGTACCTTCGATTTACGAAATGGGTTCTTACATGTGCCTGTTGCTGAGACGAGTGACGAGCGTGACGGCAAGCCACGTCTATGCACTGACTATCGTCGAATAAACAAGGCAATTGTAAGAGATTTGTTTCCACTGCCTCTAATTGAAGATCAGTTGGACCAGTTGCAAGATGCGAGAATTTTTACAACCTTCGATTTACGAAATGGGTTCTTACATGTGCCTGTTGCTGAGACGAGTCGCAAGTATACATCGTTTGTAACTCAAAATGTTCAGTACCAATTCTAAGTTTTGTTGGTTGAACCCTACTAAGACGACGTCCGGAAAAGATGCTATAACAAAACTGACTAATCAAAGTATGACGTTTGGCAATCCAATTCGTATTATATCTGACAGAGGATCTGCATTCACTTCAGAAGACTTCAAGGCTTACTGTGAAGAGCCAACATTGCACTCCACTTAATAACGACTGGTTTACCAAGAGCGAACGGACATGTGGAAAGACTGAACGCAATAATCATTCCTGTTTTGTCCAAAATGTGTATTAATGAGCCAACTAAGTGGTATAAGTATTGTTGGCGAGAAAAAGAAGCCGTCACATTTATATTGAAATTAACTGACATTATGCCAGTCTGGCAGCACTACTGAAGGGATTTTATAGTTGATAAAGGATTTTTTAGTGTTAAAATGCATACAATGTAGTTAGCGGCAAGTGCACAGGTATTGTGAATTGTGCTGCCGAGAAAGAGAGAAGCGTGAGTGCTTGTAATATTAATATTAAGTGTAAAATTTAATTGTAGTTTATTTTAGGAAATAAAACAAAACTTTCACACTCTATCCAGTGGATGTTCGTATTAGCCTTTTCTCGGCAAGTGCCGCACAACAACATTTTTTATTTCGCTTCTCTTGGAAAGAGGGCGGAAGAGGCGAGCTCGGTGTGTTCGAAGAAAGCGACATTGTGCTACATGACAGATAGCGGAAGGCTGTAGAGCTCCGGTGGACAATTGGTCGAGTGCGGACAGCGTGAGCATATTGAGAAGCGGCGTACGTGCAATGGTATCTACTCGCTTCTAAAGGAATCATCGTAATGCAGGTTAGTGTACCATTTGAATTTGGTTATTGAGTTTCGGCTAACTGTTGGTGGTAGCATGAATACGAGGGGAAAAAAGAAGAATGTTAGTTTGGCGCCAGCATCGTCTACGCCAAAGGGAAAGAAGACGACACAAAAAATGACGCCTTTATCACCAGAGACAGTTGACTACAAAAATAGCTGTGAAAGAACAGTTATTGAAGCGGCGCCAATGAAGAATTCGCATGAAAGCATGCATGAACTGATGCAACAAATGTTGTTGCAATTGAAAGACTTGCGTGCGGAGGTTTTGGAAAACAAACAATTAGTTCGAGAGAGCGAGCAAGAGAGAAAAACTGTAATTGACAGAGTGAACGCAATATAAGTGAATGAAGATAATAATGATGATCGAAATGCTGCGCATGCTAATGAAGTGGCGCAGGGATCGATGTCAACGATTTCTGATAACGATAACTTTACGACGGCCGTTAAATTGGAAACAATGCGAAAGTTTAATGATCTGCCTGAGTTCGTTGGAACAGCTGAGGCTTGGCCTATGTTTAAGGAGGCATATAAAACTACGACTGAAGAATACGAGTATACCGACAGACAAAATTTGTTGCGTTTGCAGAAGGCTATTAAAGGCAAGGCACGAGAGTGTGTCGAATGCCTGTTAATACATAGTAAAAATTTAAAAAATCTTATCGATACGTTGCAAGAACGAAGACCGCAGCAGCTTATCAAGAGCCAATTGCTTAAGGTTCGTGCTTACCCTGAGGTCCGGGAAGACAACTTGGAGAAGTTAATTGAGTTTGCAACAAAGGTGCAGAATTTGGCAGCATTTTTGGAAGCGGCGGCGGTCACCATTTGACGAATCCAACATTGATGGAGGAGCTGTTGCTAAAGCTACCTATGTCATATCGGTTGGACTGGGCGAAACATTCCGCTGTAGCAGCAGACGAGTTAAATTTAATTGATTTTAGCAAATGGCTGCAGGAGATGGCGCGTTATGTTAACATGGTTTGTGTTGATGTTGTGACTCATAAGCGTATGTCAAATGAGGACAATAAACCAAGAGTTTTTCATGCCGGCGAGGTAAAAGTACCTGAGACTGATAACAAAACTTGTGTTGTTTGTAAAGCCGAGCATGAATTATGGAAATGTAATCGATTCATCGCAATGGACTATTCTGAGCGCTGTCAAACTGTACGCAAAGGCGGTCTGTGTTTTAATTGCCTGGGCAGAGGTCATATCACTAATAGTTGCAAATTTAAATATAAATGTAATGAGAATGGGTGCAACAAGAATGTAAGTAGTTTTTGGCATCGTTATTCAAAACAACCGGAACTGAATGAACCAACATTGGAAAAGTGTACTAAATTTTCTGGTACGACAATACATCCGGTGAGTTCGAAGCTATTGTTCAAAATTCTGCCTGTGAGGTTGCACACAAATGGTAAGACCATAGAATGTTTTTCATTTTTTGACCAGGGCTCGGAAGTATCACTGATGGATGAGCAGCTGGCTAAATTATTGGGGCTAAACGCGCCCAAAGAGCCATTCACGTTACAATGGTTTAGTAACAATAGAATGACAGAGCAATCATCGTGGTTCGATATTGGTATATCCGGGACAACGAGTTTCACTGTCTATGATTTGATAGGGGTCAGAACTGTAAGAAACTTGCGTTTGCCGAAGCAAACAATAAATATGTCGGAGTTACATTCAAAATACCGCCACATGAAAAACATACTGATCGAAGATTATGATAGTGCTAAACCAGAACTGCTGATTGGTTTAGACAATATGCATTTAGGATTGCCAAGAAAGCTGAAGTCAACCGGCTGAATACACCCGCAGCCGTCTTGACAAAACTTTGATGGGTCGTGTATGAAAGAAAACGATTTGAACGACACCATGGGAACAATGGTTCGTATTTTGCTGACGAATGGGACAACAACGTGGAAGAGTTGGTGCGACAATATATTGCTGATGCTGAAATGGAGTGCCTGAAGTGGAATGACACGTAGAGTCAAGCAGCGTAGTTAGAGCAAGACACCTATTAGAGAGCACAACTACACGTGTTGGCGATCGATTTGAGACGGGCCTTTTATGGAAAACTGATGACGTCGTTATGCCGTGTAATAAAGTTGCAGCCATTAAAAGACAATTGAACTTAGAGCGTAAGTTTAAAAATGATGCCTATGTAACCAAGTGTTATATGAGGGAACTGACCTGCAGAAAATTGCAGAGCACAGAAAAAAGGGTTTGGTATTCACCGCATTTTGGCGTAAATAACCATAACAAGCCAGGTAAGCTGCGAATAGTTTTTGATGCAGCGGCAGAAGTAGATGGCGTGTCACGTAACTCTAAGTTACTTACAGGACCAATAGAGGCAAGGCCATTGCTTAATGTTTTATTGAGTTTCAGACAAAAGCCTATTGGTTGAAATGTTTCATCAAGTGTCTATCAGAGAGGATGATAGATGGGCGCAGCGGCTTTTATGGAGAAAGAACTCAAACGAAGAAATACGTGAATACGAGATGACAGTAATGACATTTGGCGAGACCTGTTCGCCAGCAGTATGTATTGAATAAAAATGCACTGGAGTTTGTAAATACATACCCGGATGCTGTAAACGCCATTCTGCGTCATCACTACGTGGATGATTTTGTGCATTGCTGCACCACCAATGAAGAAGCTGTTAAGATAACAGGGCAAGTTGTTTGGATACATAAACAAGGTGGATTTGAGTTAAAACGGTTTATCTCAAATAACAAGATATTCGTAGAACGATTTGCGGAATCTACTGAAAACAAGGTGCTGAATTTGGACAAAGGTGGTACAACAGGATGTCAAAAGGTTTTGGGCATGCATTGGCTGGTATCATCTGATGAAATGGGATTCGTACTCGCATTTGGTAAGATTGATCAACGACTATTGAAATGATGGGGACCACCAACAAAGCGTGAGTTGTTGAGCATCACAATGTCAGTATTTGATCCGTTTGAAATGGCGGCGGAGTATTCATTATTGGCAAAACTCTTGTTGCAGTCTGTATGGCGCAAAAGAATTGAATGGGATCAACAGATTGAAGGAGAATATCTTCAGACATGGAATCGTTGGCTCACACTAATGGCGGATGTCGCTCGAATAAAGGTACCGCGCTGCTATGGTCATGGAAAATGTCCTTTATTATGGGAAAAACTAAGTGCGCTCCGATCAAGCTGTCAACAGTACCGCGACTTGAATTGCCATCGGCAGTTATGGCTTGCCGTCTGAAGAAATTGATTTTGGATGGCCATGATGTTAAACCGGTGAAGGTCTGTATGTGGACAGACTTAAAGACCGTATTGGCTTAGATCAATTCAGATCACCGCAAGTATAAGCCATATGGTGCTCATCGTGTAAATGAAATCCTAGAGGGTTCAAACTGTGAAGACTGGCGGTGGATACCAAGCAAATGTAATCCAGCTGATTTTGGTTAAACGGAACAGCGTTTTTATATAATAATTTGATCAGCTGTTCGACTACGCGCAAGTTGTGAATAATTTGAGCTCCGCAATAATATCGTTTTTTTTTGGTTTTACTGCTGTCAATTCGGTTTAAAAATCTATTTTAAATCTGCTTAAACGTGCAAATTAATTTAGCGCGTCATTGAATTGTACGTGTGAAACGGTAACATCGTCAAACCTTTGAAACCTTAAAGTTTGCAACTTTAATATTAACATTGTTTATTGTGCCGCCACTTGCTGAATATACACATCTCGCTGTCTATCTCGCTCCGTCTTCCTGCTAATACGACTGTACAAATAAATTTGTTTAAATACGTCAATTTATAAACAGCTGTTTTGTGCGCTTGTTTGATAAAATAATTACAAATCATCATGATATGCTGCGATCCAAAATGTTCCAACAAGGAGAAATATGATAATGGCAGTTATCGATTTGTACATTGTTGGCTATGTGTTAATGCCGCACATATTAAATGTGCGGCAATATCTGGTCTGGTGCTCGACCGAGTTAATCTGGTGAACAAGGACAAGATCGGCGGGCTTCGTTGGTCTTGTCAAAAATGTGTTCAGCTCGAAGGAGAGTTTACGCGCATGTTTAACATGGTGCGCAGCAGCGTGACGTTCATTAACAAGACGGTCAAGCAACTCTCCGCTGAGCTCGATAAACATATTAATCTTTTTGATAAATATGATTTCCAACAATCGCCAAAGCGGAAGAAGACCACGGTTAACCGCCAGCTGGAACTTCTGAAACCCATTCAAGTAACTGAGCCTTCACTGACCTCCCCATGAATATTGTTGGGAAACTCACCAATGCTGCAAGAGCCATCGACGGGTGAGTCAAATGTTTTTCTACTCGACAGTGCCACTGAATGGACTGAACCGCCTGAAATGGTTTATTCTCCAGCACCTTTAAGCACGCAACAACCTAGCCTTACACTGAATGTAAGTAGCGTCAAACTTACAACATCTATGTCGCCACCAAATAGTTCAGTAACCTCAAACATAAAATGTTCTGCCGACAACATCTGCTGCCGTAACAAAAAAAACATTGTCAATTGTGGCACCCCGTAAACATGTGTTTGTATCCAGGTTTACTGAAGCGACCACTACTGACGACATTATTGAGTTTATCTCTTCAAACTCCGAGCTGACATCGAAGAACATCGCAGTGCAAAAATTTAATTTTAATTATTCCAGAGATATTGCTTCATTCAAACTGAGTGTACCTTTGGAATATTTTGAATTAATTTGCAATGCTAAGTTCTGGCCTGACTTAACTTTGGTAAAGGAATACTTACCGAAAAATAGAGGGACATCTTCACGTCGTGTTGTCGATTTGTCGCGTCCACCTGCACAAACTTTAGATTCTAAGAATTTAAACTAAATTGTCCTCTTATTGTAAATTATCAAAATGTAAGAGGCCTGAAGAGCAAATTAGTTGATTTACTTCTTAAAAGCACTTATTTGGATGCTGATATTCTGATTTTTACTGAGACTTGGTTAGAACCCAACATTTTAAACGCTGAAATTTTTTGTGATAGCTTTACAACATATCGAAAAGATCGTTGCATTCGTAAAGGTGGTGGGGTGCTTATATCTGTTAAATCTAATTTTATAGCTGAAGAATTTCAGGGTAATTTCCCGTCGAATATTGAATTCATATGTGTTGTCCTAACTTTTCAAGGTCGCAAAATGTATATAACTTGTTCGTATATACCGCCATCTTCTGATTCCAGTATATATGACCAACATGCAGCTGCTATTGAATTGATTTCAAAATCATTACGTGCAAATGATTTCCTGCTTATTACTGGTGACTTTAATTTACCCAACGTTTCTTGGATGAGTTGTTTAGACTCTGAATCAATAATTCCTTCTATTCAGTTGAATTTTTTTGATACTTTAGCAAACATTTCGGTGCACCAAGTCAACCATATCAAAAACTGTTTGAATAAATTGTTAGACCTTATTTTTATTGACAGTACCGTTGGCGCTTGTATTTCTAGAATTTCACCTATATGTGTACCTGAAGATAAATCCACCCCGATCGGAAACGCGAATCTTATATTGACCGTTACTGCTTTGCAAAAACTGACTTTGATAAGTTGAATCATCTTGTCTGTAGAACAGATTGGTCTGATGTATATACCTGCGAAAGCATTGACATAGCATGTGACATTTTTTATAATATTCTTAACAAATACTTTGATGATTGTGTTCCAAAATTTTCACAAAGGCGCACCTCCAAGCCTCCGTGGTTCACTCGTCACCTCTGCCATTTAGAAAATATAAAATCACGATACTATAAAAGATTTAAAAGATCTCAGAAGGCGCAAGATTACTCAAAATATTCTTGTGCACGTTCTAATTTTCAATTAGCAAATAGGAGGTCCTATAAATGTTATTTGCTTAGAATGCAAAACAACTTCCGTGAGGATCCAAAATCTTTTTATAAATTCGTTAATTCTAAACGAAAATCTGGCTCATATCCGTCGAGTATGTTTTTTCATAATAAAACAGCAACGGACAAAAATGAGATATCGGACTTGTTTGCAGATTTCTTTCAATCTACTTACTCCCCATCTAATCTTCCCAAACGTTTCTGCAAATCCTAATTCATCATAGATAGAGAATCTCTCTTAAAGCTCTTGCGCTCCTTAAAATTAAATTTCTCTCCTGGTCCTGATAATATCCCATCTGGTATACTTAAATTGTGTGCCGACTCGTTATGTGATCCTTTGCTGTATCTATTTCAATTATCTCTTAAGAAATCAATAGTTCCTTTGATTTGGAAACAGTCTTTCATAATTCCTTTGCACAAAAAAGGGAGCAAATCTGATATAAGCAATTATAGAGGTATTGCTAAGCTTTGTGCAATTCCAAAATTACTTGAAAAAATCATTACAGAACAATTACAATTTTCTTGTAAGTCAATTCTGTCTACAACGCAACATGGTTTTCTTAAAAGTAGATCAGTTTCGACAAACTTATTAGAATTCACCACTCTAATCAATTTAGCCTTTGCCAATGGTTTGCAAACAGATGTTATTTACACTGACTTTAGTAAGGCATTTGATAGTGTAAATCACATAATGTTACTCAACAAACTTAACCATTTGGGGTTTCCTTTGGACTTACTACATTGGATATCGTCCTATTTAAAATGTCGCACTCAATGTGTTATGTTCGCAAACACTTTGTCAAAAAAAATTGATGTGCTTTCTGGTGTACCGCAGGGTAGCCACCTCGGACCACTACTTTTTCTTCTTTTCATAAACGATCTTCCAGATATTCTATCGCATTGCCAAACATTGATGTACGCTGATGATGTCAAGCTATGTTTATCATATACTGGTTCTGAAGGACATAAGTTATTACAAGATGACCTCAATGCGTTGTACAGCTGGTGTCAACGTAATAGCTTAGTTTTGAACTGCGCTAAGTGTAAAGTGATGTCTTTTTGTCGGAGAAATCCTCTAATAAATGCATATCATATTCACAACTCGGAATTGGAACGAGTTTTACGCTTTAGTGATCTTGGTGTTCTTTTTGATCCCAAATTATCTTTTGTTCCCCATATAGATTATATATCGAATAAAGCTATGGGAATGTTAGGATTCATTAAACGTTGGTCAAAAGAGTTTAATGATCCATACATTACAAAATTATTATTTATCTCTTTAGTGCGCCCCATTTTAGAGTACGCCTCTTGTGTTTGGAGCCCCCAATATAGTATACATCAAGCACATTTAGAATCTGTTCAGAAACAGTTTCTTCTTTTTGCCTTGCGTAACTTAGGCTGGGACCCCAATGTTAACTTACCCCCCTATATTCATCGACTTAATCTAATTAATTTGTCAACTTTGGCAAAACGCAGAAAAATGATGGCAGTACTGTTTATGCAGAAGCTTATCTCTGGTGAAATATATTCTCCATATTTACTTCAACGTTTAAATTTTTCTGTACCTCTCAGAAGTACTAGAAATTATGATATTTTTTATCTTAGTACCTGCACAACCAATTATGCATGCAACGATCCCTATCGAATTCTATGTTCTGTTTATAATAAGTATTACTTTTTAAATGCCGTCTCTCCAGGTCTCTCTATTAATTCTATTCGTAATGCCATATTAGCAGCTAATTTTTAATTTTTTAGTATTATCTTTAATTTGATACTTATTATAAGAATATTAATACTACATTTAAGCAACAGATTTAATACTTTTATTATGTTGTTGTTAATTTTAAATAAATAAATAAATAAATAATGATACATTTTGGATGATGGAAAACGATATTCATCAAACCAATGAAGAGTTGCGTCCGAAGTTTGTTGGCGTAACTGACGAGAATGATGATAAATATTTTGAACGTTTTTCTAATTTTAGAAGGATAGTACGTGTAATATCATGGATTTTACGATTTGGTCAAAGAAAAGTATTAGATGAGAAACTAACGTTCCTTACAGTAAAGGATATTGATCATACTGAGAGGGTGCTATTTTGAAAAGTACAGGAACCAGTGAATACAAAGACGAGTATTTAGCTTTTAAGGCTGGTATAGGTGTCGCTAAGGACATCCATTTATTAAAATTATCGCCATGTATTGATAAAGAGGGCATAATTCGTCTAAGTGAAAGACTAGACAATGCAAATTGTATCGCTGTGGGTACAAGAAGACCGATAATAATGCCACAAAAACATTATGTTACTAATCTTATTGTTATGCATTATCATGATATTTGGAAAAATCAAAATGAGAACACAATTATTGCAGAAATTCAACGTAAGTTCTGGATAACGCATCTGCGCGTTGAGGTGCGTCGAGTTGCGCGATTGTGTCAGACTTGCAAGAGCATCAGTTCATACGCCGCACCCGCATGATGAGAGGTACGTCGTATGCAGAAAGCAGTGGCGAGTAATTCAACAATTAAGTCATTCATTTTGGCGGAAATGGGTAGCTAAGTATTTACCGGATTTGTACAGAAGGACCAAGTGGAATCAACCGGTACAACCGTTACAAGTAGGTGATCTTGTATTGGTGTGCGACAGCAACGAGCATCGATCTAAATGGTTGAAGGGCAAAATTGTACGTGTTTTTGCCGGAAAAGGTAAGCAAGTAAGATCGGCTGAACTATCGACGAGTATGGGAACGGTTCATAGTATGTATTCTCGCCCGATTAGATGTTGGTGAATCTAGGACTGAGTAGATTCACGGTGGCGGGGATGTTGGCGAGAAAAAGAAGCCGACACATTTATGTTGAAATTAACTGACATTATTTGCATAGAATTTGTAGTATTTTAAGATTTTATAGTTGATAAAGGATTTTTTAGTGTTAAAATGCGTACAATGTATTTAGCGGCAAGTGCACAGGTATTGTGAATTGTGCTGCCGAGAAAGAGAGAAGCGTTAGTGCTTGTAATATTAATATTAAGTGTAAAATTTAATTGTAGTTATATTAGGAAATAAAACAAAACTTTCACACTCTATCCAGTGAATGTTCTTATTAGCATTTTCTCGGCGAGTGCCGCACAACAACAAGTATGTCGAAAACGTTCAACAGATTACCAACTCGACGTACTCTCAGAGTATAAATTTCACACCATTCGAAATGCTAACAAGTATCAACATGAAATCCAAAGACGATTTGCAGCTCAAAGAATTGATTGAGGAGGAAATTTTTTGATTGTTCAATGATAAACGCAAAGATTTAAGACGGCACGCCAAGATTTAAATTCTTAAAACGCAAGAAGAAAATCGAATGGCTACAATCTACGACGCAAACCTGCTCACAAATATCTTCTTAGGGTTTTCGACCTTTGCACTACCACACCCAAGTACATATTTAATTTATATCCCTTTGCCTTATTTTAAATGGTACATTCATACCTCAATTGCAATATGTAAATTTAATTATTGAATTCCCAGAAATATGATGAAACTAAATTATTTAATTATTGGTTTCCCAGAAATGTTTTGAATGATGACCATGATTTCCTTGGTCAAAAGTTCATTTGGAAATCCCAAAACAAAATTAGTTAATTCGGATCAAAACATTGCCAAAAGAAAAACTAAAAATTTAAACCTTCATAATTATTCCATATTTAATTGCAAAAACTAAAATCAAAAATATACACCGAAATATCTGAATACATTTTCATGATAACAATTTAAGAAATTCATGATTATAAAATTAATATCGTATGTTCGTATTCTTTCTTCCAAATAAGTTTGCACATTCATACAGATTACTATCTATTGTGATCATATTTCGTATTAAAGTAATTCATTTATTATATGTCAATAATGTTTTAAAAAAATATATGTATCAATGGAAAGTTAATGTTAATTTTTATAGATATTAAAATAAACTTGTGAAATTCCGGAGCAGTCCTAGTCGAATGCAAAAAACACGAAGTCTCTATCTATAACCGTTTCCGAGATCCTTTCGTTCATACAGACGGACGGACGGACAGACGGACATGGCTTTATCGACTCCTCTATCACTCCTGTCCATAATGGGGGTAACTTTGGGGGGTCTCCGACAATTAGTTCTTCCTGTTACATACATTTGCACAAAACCAATAGGCTCTTGTACCTTCGGTACAGGGCCTAATAACTGCACACAAAAAAATAGAGTTCTGCTGCCGGAGCGATCGTAGCTCTGCTGCCGTTTTGACTGCGGTACAGAAAGAGTTAAAATATGAATGCTGCCGGAGTTGCCTTGGTGCTGCTGCGGGTGAACCGAATTTGTCGATTGGCTTCGACCAAAATGAATGATCATCTATCGATGTGCGCGTTGTGTCAATACAATGACTAAAGAAAATGCGCCTGCACTCTTGTCCTAATCCAGATAGTGTAGTGCATATATATGTACATAAGTGAATATAATTAAATAAATTCACGTAAATGCATGTAACAGTTATGTAAATGAATGTAATATAAATGCTCCATGCCTTCGCCTGATGCTGCAGTCTACTCTTTTGGTATTTTATCAAATGCGCCTGAGTATTACTGTAGAATTATAAAAATAAAACTAATCAAATCTAAATTTCACTCGTTAATTGCAAAATCCTAACGTACCTTTAGTTAATACCACATGTTTAATATAACACCAAATTCTCTTGTGGTTAAGCACACCTTTGGTTGTCGCTGCACAATAAATGATGCGTCCGTTCTGGTCAAAGGTACCCTGGAAAATAATTTTGCCAGCGCTGCCTTGAAGTTACAAAAGCCAAGCTTTTAAAATGCAAGTGCAACGATAAGTTGACTGCAATGCAGCGAACTGTCAAAAAGCTCACCTTTTAACGAAAGTGCATATCGATAATTGATCGAATGCATTTTAACGGCTGGTGTTAGAATTTGTATTATTAAGCAAATTATGCTACAGTAACATCTTCCATTACAAACTAGGTGGCGGCATTGAGCTAAAAGCGAAGTATTTGGGACCATACCAAATAAGAGAGGTTAAACCCAATGACTCACAGTTTGCAAAGTCGGCAATTGGGAGGGTCCAAATAAAACTACAACTTGTTCAGAATTTTTAAAGCCTTGGTCTCCAAAAATCGAAAAAAATTATGACGTCGAAACATTCGAGGCGAATGTTTAGCAGGATAGCCGATTGTGGTGGTGTATACACAACGACGCAAAATGCACTACAACAACAACCACGCACAATAACGGTGACTACAGCAACAACGATGAGATAACAGAAACTACAGCAACGACGCGAACGACGAATGAGTGGAAGTCGGAGTTGAACTTGGCTGACGTGAACACGTGCATGGCTTAAAAAAAAGACGACGACGACAAAGCGACGCAAGCAAGACTCATACATATTTAGTGCTATGAACTTAACAAACTTTGATAAAATAATTAAAGACAAATATAAATCTGTACTTATAAATTTACGTTCAAAATACTGAATTTTAATTAAATAAATGCTATTAAATTTATACTATTTGCACTAAAAAGAAATATTACTTACACACAATACAACACTACTTTGAACACCAAATCGAAAACATACATACCAAAACAAACCTATAGCTATATTTTCGTAAATTTAGTGCATTAATTGATTTATTTAAAAAAAACGCCATATATAATTGATGGTGCTTTTAATTTTGTTCAAACATATTGGGGTAACTCATTCAATAAATCTGATGGCAACAAATTGTACAAATGGTACATAGATCCTATTGACAGGCATAGAATAACAGCGCCAATAACCGAAGAACTTAATTCGTCAGAGCTAATTCTAAATCATTTATAAATAAATTTCTTGTAAAAGACAGTTTAACCATTGACTACAGCTCTTCCGCTCAAAAACAAAAACTCTTGAATACAACTCTGATCATAGAGCAGAGGCTCTTGAAATTACCTTATGAAATATGGTAGCTTCCAATGAGGCAAGGAAACATTTTAACTGGATTAAAGCCAACTTTACAACGATACGAAAATTAATAGAAGAACATATGGACACCGTTTTTTTTTGTTAATTTCCTGTAATATAGGAAATTATCAAATAGATAATGCCATATACTCAATTAACCAAATTTTGGAAAAAGCTATAAATAAACTCGTTCCAACAGTAAAAATCAAACTATTAAACTTTAATAAAGCTTTCAACTAAATAGATCACTAAAACTTTTAAAAATGTAAAAAAAAAAACAATGAAACGCCTTCACCGCAATAAAAACTTAGCTAGTGCTAAACTTATTCTGGCGGAATTAAAACTCATTTCAAGTATGACTTTTAATTCAATTACTGATGATTTAAATGTTTTTTGGATTAACAAATTAAAAAAAATTTAAAAAACCATGTTTTCAAGAACTTTAAAATTTTTCTAACTACGAAAAAATATTGAAAATACCCAACTTTTTGAAAGTACAAATGTTGTAGTCGGTCTACGCGTGGATATTAATAAGCCAATGATTTCGATAAACATTTTGAAAAAACATTGTATTACACTGCACATGGGAGACTCAAGATTTGAACAAAAGTAGACCATCTTATTTACGGCATTGCAGTGGATCTATCTTGGCTAATGAAATTAGATCTTCAATTACACACTTTGTTAATATATCTGAAGTTATATATGCGATTAAATCTAAAAATAATTAAACATCGTCAGGTAACGATAAAATGTCTAACCATGTATTAAAGAATATTTCTGTAAGCACAACATTTTGTGAAATAATTACATCACTTCTCAATCCCATTATTAATAATTCCTATATGCCCAAACTTTGGAAAGAAGAAATTTTAATGCCAATTCCCAAACCGCTAAAAGACGATAAACAAGTAATTATAACAAGTAATGTAACAAGTAATTATAGATCAATATGAAAATTATCATTGGTATCAAAAGCATTTTAATAAAATTCAGTCTCTCAAACTTGAAAATGAATGTGAAATTTTGAAAATAGAGTTCAATAACACAGGGCCACAAAATGAAATTGAGGTCCACCTCAATTTCATTTTGTGGCCCTGTGTAATCAAAATGGGTTTAGACGTCAATGGACAACTTCTCATGCTTTGTTTCAAATGGCAATTGATATAGGTATTAACTTAAATGATAAAACTCCAACACACTTAGTAACACTTGCTTTTGAAAAAAGAGTATGATACTTTATTTTATATTTTATACGTTGTGGATTTCCCTAAACATGAAGGATCCTTAGAAATAAAAACTACTCAATTTGCTGATGACATTCTTATTAGAACTCACACACAAATTACAAGCCTAGCTTAAATATAACTAAATAAATACTAATAATTAAAATAGGATTAATTTTAGATTACACAATTAAATGGAAAATCAAAATAAATGCAAGTAAATGTGAGGAAATAGCCATAGTAGGAAACTTTAAGTTTAACTTTAATTTTAATGTTAAAAAGAAAATGCTCGCTGGCTGAACACACACTTCAATTGGATTCCGTTAAAGAACTCGTCTTATTTTTATTAATCTTCCACTTATATACAATTCTTAAGAGCTAGTTGGACTGTATTTATATATTATATGTATGTATGTATAATTGCGTGTATGTTTCTATTTTTATTACATAGCTAGTACTGTTTTATGAGTTTATTGACACATCTTTGTATATTAAAGATGTGTGCGCTGCATTGATCGTTTGTCATCCAAGTACATAATTTATGGATCGTCGCCTTTGTAGCAAAAGGTACATCAGATGGTTTCGGCATGATTGACATGAAGCTCGTGTAAATCCTTCTTTGCTGCCGCAGTTGTAGTTTTCCTCTCGTTGTTTCCTCTGTAACATTTGAAGCCGAATCTTTCCATTTCGTTCGGTGTTGCAAGTAGAGTAAGTTGCATTTGAGACGTTATACAAACCTCCACCAGTCCATCCGTCTCATCTTACTCTCGTTATGATTGTATGCTGCGTTGTATGATGTAGCTTGCTTGAAATAAAGATTAGTTAAAATATCATTAGGTCTCCTCACTTCTCCAAAGTGAGGACTTCCCGGGGGAATATATTGCTTCCTTATTATTGCCCAGCTTGGTTGCTGGATTTGCAGCAGTTGCTTCTCTACTCTTATTTCGTCTGGTTGCATCTCAGATACATTATGATTAGCCACGAACGATAACTCATGCACCTTGCCTGTAGTCATCGGAACAGTCCGACTTGGCACTGTCCCAGTCGGTGTAGTACCATCGTCTTTCTGTGGATTCATGTTGATTTTCGGCAATAAAATTGATTTATTGATGTTGTCTGTCTTGTCGAAAGTGTGCATCGTCGTATTCATTGTACATGTCTCTACCTTGACATCTGGTTCCGATATGTTATCGGATTTAATAATGGCTTCATTGCTTTTGACTTCTGCAGTGCTCATTGTATTTGAAGTCTCCGACTCGTATTGCGTTTTGTACTTCACAACACGGGATTCTTCACTCACAACTGTTTGATTGAATTTGATGCCTGCAATCGCAAGCTTGAATTCAGCCTCAGTCATTTTGGTTGCCGGTGAGTCGAATCGCAATGGCTTATATATAAGCGTCTCCTTAAACGGCACATTATTTTTGGCCTTACTGTCAGAATCCAACATTATACTAGGCTGCTTCCAGCTCATATAACTGCTGGCGTTTTGTAAATCCGCAGCAATTTTTTTGTCGATTCTTTTGGTCAGCTCATATGCAGCGCATTCCAAATCTCGTATTTCATCAGAGTCTACAGTATCTAGTTCAAACTCTGTATTCAGTTGTTGTATCTCCTTTTCGATTTTTGACCACCAAAAGGTCAAATTAAAGTTGCAGAGCTCTAATTCTTCAGTACCTCCGCTTTGTAGAGTTTTTTCAGCCACACTTAGATTATTTCTGAGTTTTTGTTTCCACCTCTTCAGATCGGCAAAAATATTATGCAATAGCACTAAATTTCTTCCTTCAATAGATGTCTTGCAAATAGCTCCTGTTTGGACAGCTTCTGACGACATCTTGTTCACTTTAATATTCAACACTCTAATTTTTTAAATGATACAAAAAAATTGCAATTGATCCGTTGGAGGAATTTTTGTTCTGATCACCTGGTTGATCTTGCTGTGCCTCGTCTCACAGCCAAATATTGATCAATTGCAATTGTTTTGTTTTTCTTTTTTAAAAAATTATGTCAAACACACTTATTTGCATTTGACTGGTTCAAATATTCAACAATGTTCTTGATGTTTTAGCCTCAAGACGCCTATTCTGATGTATAGCCTCAGACACGCTTGATTGAATTTTCTTTTTTAAAAAACAATCACCACACATTCGGCCTAACGAACCAAAATTGTATAAAGTTGACTTGGTTTTCCTTATTTAAACCAATCAACAAATAATTTGGTATCCCGCACAAATGTCAAACACACGTATGTTTGGTTCAAATTTGTCAAAATGCTTTCACTGATTCTGTTATTTTTTTAAAAACAAAAAAATTTGGCTCGATTGAACAAAAATGAACGCACGACACGACGCTTTGGAATCTGATGAAGAACTCGTCTTATTTTTATTAATCTTCCACTTATATACAATTCTTAAGAGCTAGTTGGACTGTATTTATATATTATATGTATGTATGTATAATTGCGTGTATGTTTCTATTTTTATTACATAGCTAGTACTGTTTTATGAGTTTATTGACACATCTTTGTATATTAAAGATGTGTGCGCTGCATTGATCGTTTGTCATCCAAGTACATAATTTATGGATCGTAAATTTAATCGTTAGACGCGCATGCTCGGCTTGCTCACATCTTATCGTACATCGTATTTATTATTTCACGCACAAGCAGCAAGAAAGTATATTAAAATATATTGTGGAAGGCCAATGTGGTGTGTTTGTACTTGACAGTAACAAGTGGCGTAACAATATGTTTAAATATGTTTAAACACTGGCTTTTCATATTAAAAAGTTTTTTTTTCAATCGTAGAATAAAATAAATATTATTAAATAAATATATATAAAATATTTCAATAATGATTTTCTATATGAAAAAGCTAACATAAATCCAATTAATAAAGAACTATGCCTAAAATTTATTGAAAAAACCATGAACCTAAATGCAGAAAACAATGTTGTAATTGAATATGAAGATAATTTAATGAACAGTATACATTATTGTATAAGTAAACCTCAACTATAAATACACTATCTTCATAAAAAAATGAACTTTTTTATAATGGCAAAACAATATAGATATTATGATAAAATTTAAAACATTCGAGACTACCGTCTTATGTTTCTTAAAATCAGATTAGTAATATCAACTAAATTTCTTTGTTTTAAGTTCTGGTTTTAGTCAAAAATAAATATCCGTAATGGTATTGAAATATGTAATACATGTATTAACTAGCATAGTTAATACATTTGTAAGTATCAAGAAATCGCAATAATAAATCAATATACACCCAAAAAAAAATTGTCCTAAAATTTAGGAATCATACCTAAAAAATTTTTTTTTACCTAAAACAGGAATTTAAGGTAAAATTTTGCCTAAAAATGAATTTCAAGGAAAAAGTTTCCTAATATTTTAGGTAAAATAATTTTTAATTTAGGTCATAAAAATTTTTGTAGGTAATGATTCCTAAATTTTAGGAAAAATTTGTTTTTTGAGTGTAGTTCTTTGAAAAATGTGTAATGGGATGTAAGGGTAAGTTATATTAACAAACAAGTTTCTACCATATCTTGTAAATTAATTAACCAAAAAGAATGGAAAAAAGGTTCACCAATTATAATTATTATTAAGGTCAACCGGTTGTCCCGGTCAAAACACGCCATATAAAGTTAATTAATTATTGATAAATACATAATTATTTATAATTTTTATTTTTTTATTAACTTTTTATTTACTTTTTTTTATCAACATTATATTTAATAATTATTTTTGTTAAATTAATATCTATCTATGCAATAATACTTTGTGTATTTGTCCGTTTTCAGTCACGTAGTCCAATAACAGTAATATAAATATCACTTGTTAGGAAAATAATAAAAACCAATTAAAAGTGATTAATTTACAGTTAAGACCGTCCTCTTTTTCAAGGAACCACATCTACTAACATTGGTTATTCGTTAGTTTTGAATTATCTTGCTAACTACGGATGTACAATTTGAAGAGCTATGGATGATTTGTGTTTTCTGTGTAATAAATCAGATTAAGAACTGCAAGTATCGAACGAAACGTCGGTCACATTGACCTGTACCGAAGGTACAAGAGCCTATTGGTTTTGTTCAAATGTATATAAAAGGTAGAAATTATGCTCGGATACCCCCATTATGGTTAGGAGTGACAGAGGAGTCGATATAGTCATGTCCGTCGGTCCGTCCATATGAACGAAAGGATCTCGGAAACGGTAATAGATAGAGACTTAGTGCTTTTTGCATCCGGAATTTTACAAGTTTATTTAAAAATTGTTCCCCTCACCCCTTCCCCATAAAATCAACACCAAGGCTAAAAATTTCTTCGGCACAAAAAAAGCAGAAAAATCAAAAAAAACTTTTCGTCTGAAGTTGAGTTTCTCAACTGAAAGACAAAACTTTCACAACGCCCCAAACCTGTGAATTTCTATCAACGAGTAGAAATACGGCATGGGCGCAGTTGATAGGAGGACAATGCAACAACAAAATTCATAGTTTGAATAAACTGCTCACTGCAAATTTCTACATATACATATTGGAAATTTCTCTCAAAATTACCATGCAATGCATATAATACATAGGGGACTTTTCAAATTGGTTATGTTTATAAGTAAGAATTTGTATTGACACAGCCAAGCGGACTGATGAGATTTCATAGCAGAAATCGAAACACATGTGTATCCGTTGCTCTTCACTATAATGTTCCAAATTGTTGTTAATAATTGTCTCTCTTTACATTGATAAATATATACAAGCATGTTTATCATGTAAATTGGCCACTAAGCCTGCTAAAAATTCAATCTTAAATTATAATAAATAATAAAAATGAATTTGTTGACAAAATATTATTAAAGCACGTGCGCGCTGCAGCTGATTGAAAAAAACAACCACACTCTTTATCAATTCCAAGCGGCGTCCAATTAACGGCGTCAAACGTCAAATACTCTTTTTTATTCTCTGGCTGTTACAATTCCACGAGAGAGATTGAGCGACATTCGCGCGGTTCGCTTTCATCGAACAAAAATCGAATAACCAACATTCGATTTACTTTCGCTTGAAGCGAATATACGCTTCGGTGTCAAGTGGGTTGGGTCATAAAACTAGCAAGAACAGAGATAATAAAATTAGAATCTACATTAAATGTACTATCACATATATACAGTCCACGTAGCTCTAAGTTTCGTTTAAGCAGATTGTCTGCTGATAAGCACTAACAACACCAAGCGCACGTTGTAAGTGTAGCTTATAGATTGATTTAGGCTGCACAATTGAAGACGGTCAACGCAGAGATAAGCGAAGCGTGGGAACATGTGTGCAACGATAAATAATTTCTATATTTAGTTTGAAGATAAAATATTCGAAATATGTAGTATATAAGTATGTATTTTCGTTAAATAAAATCAGTTCTTAAAAAGTACTCGCAGAGTGAAGTATTTTCATTTAAAAAAAAGGCTGTGCTTATTAATATAAAGTATTAATACTTTGGTCATTCGAGCCTTTAAATTCGAGGCTATTGAGCGTGTCTGAGGCTTAACAACAGACTAGGCGTTCTTGGGGCTACAACACCAAGACTCAGTGAATGAAAAACAAAAAGTGCGTAGCTGAACAAACTGTTGGCTAATTGGGAACTCTTGCTGTGAAGAAGCAAGAGTTCCCGGAAGCAACATCACTAAAAATCAACAAACGTAAATTTTCCTTTTATTTATGTGTAAGGATTTAATAAAAGTGAACCGCTAAAATGGGAATCAACATAGTAAAGATAAAAGCATTGACGAAGAAGCAGCCGCAACATTTACAAATTTCAAGCGAAAGTTATAACATTGCACGGTCACTGTTAAAACAAAGGTACGAAAATAAAAGGATATTATTTTCGATATTTAGTGAAAACACGGAGCGCGTCAGGCAATTATTGGACATCACAATGAATGTCTTAATGCAATTCGAGCATCTAAAACGCCTAAAGAAGAGCAGATTCTCTAAGAAATTATGGATTTTCTGGAGCACCGCTATAAAACGTTAAAAGTCGTTGCTGACAAAGAAAATCCAATAAAAAAAACGTGCTTTTACTGCAAATATCACAATCATATTACAAGTGAATGTAGAAAATTTCTTTCAAAATCTTTCAAATGCTTTAATCACAAATATGGCGGAAAATGCTCTTTAGTGAATACTAAATGCAAAGTGTGCTCACAAAATCACCACGAAATTCTTCATGTAAATCAAGCAGTAAATAATAACAAAAGAAACGCTATGACTACAAAAGGACCCTCTATGGCTGTAATCCTGGCTACGGCATAAATTAATGTGAAAGCAGCGAATGGCGAATATGTTTTAATTAGAGCTCTTTTAGATCAAGGCTCGCAAGTAACCGCCATATCTTCAGAAGCAGCACAGGTACTACGAGTTCCATGTATAAAAACCAAAACGAAAATTAATGGACGTGGTGAAGCAGTAGTTAGTGAATCCAATTACGAAGTCAAAATAAACGTTAAGCCCAGATTCATAAGCAACTACGGAGAAGAGATTGGTGCCATAATTCTTCCTCCGCTGACTAGTGCACAACCAGATTGATCTTTTAAATATGACATTTCTAAATGAAAAATTTATTTAAACAGCAGATCATATGTTCAACAAATAAGACAGAATCGACGTAGTAATCGGAGGAGATTTGTTTGGCAGAATTCTAGAGTATGGTGTAATAAACGAGGATGGTACAGTTGGTCAAGCCACCAAATTTGGATGAATATTATCTGGTATTGTAAATCAAGGCAAAAACGAGAAGACTCTGACGGCAGTAAGCAATTCGGAAAGATTTTGGAAGCTGGAAGAAGTTGCAGAAAAAGAAATTAACCAAGATGGCGATGAAATTTGTGTACAAACAATAACCGAAACCATCAAACGAGACAAAGATACCGAACGCAGTAGATCACGTAATAAATCGAGTTAACAACATAAACTTAAATCTAAAAGTGCTGAAAGAAAATCCAGAAGTACTGTACATAAAACAAATCGCCACAAATCAACAGATAAAACTACAACAACAGTAGCAGCAGTCAAAGTGAAAACGCCCAAACCAGAACGTGCAATGGCGTCAGTGGGAAAATTAGGCTTCAACTATGCAAATGAGTTGCAGGAAGATAATAGTTTGGAGCCCGCCGGGGTTATAAAGCCACCTCATGGGATTGCAACAGCGAAAGAAAGAACAGATAGCACTAAGAAAAAAGTGCTTAAGGATGCGCTGAACAAATCCGCTGCCGCCGCCATAAAGAAAGCAATGTAAGCCAGCAGCAGTAGTGAGAAAAAAGATGAATCAGCAACAGCGAAGCTGTTTGGATAGCTAACTTAGTCTGCAATCCACAATGCCACAAATCCAAAATGTCGCAAAGAAAATAATGTTCCGGCTGCTGCTTCACTTTTTGCTGCATTAAAAAATGAAAAATGAAATGGAAACAGAATCACTTTTCAATGTTTATTTGAGTTTAACTCCAATTTAAATTGCAAATCCAATCAAAATTGCAACGCTGCAAGGTATCATTCGACTTAATTCTCGAGGAATTCAATTAGAACTAACTGACCTGCCATACACAAAATAATAATTAGCTAATTTTACAACAGCAACAAAAATAAAAGCTCAACCGATTAAAACGGGCCAACCGCTTTTCCTCTCTTGCGTGCGCTCTTTTGCTCTTACATCGTAATTTCATTCGTTTCAATCGGTAGAGATAATTAACCCATTATTGTCGCGGCATAAACCTCCCGCCCACCTTGCAGCTACGCAGCATAAAATTCAAACTCTAATTCATATCCTAATAAAATTCATTCACTTAAGCCTACTTAACTAAGTTTACAAATTCATACCTTAGGACTTAAAATTCACTTCTAAGTCTACAATTAAAAAAAAACTACTAATAAATATTTAAACGAAACATGCTTCCGAAATGACATACTCCCAGTTGGAGCACTGCGCTGTCGGTTGACCAGGACCACCACTTACTAAACCTTGAATCACGATTCTTGCGTAAACCTCGCCTCCCTTCACCAGCCTCTTGCAGGTACCGCAATTGGAGATGCTCCAAACGGTCGAGTTCGACCGACCTCGACGGTACTCTGCGTGCCAGCTGTGGTAAAATGTCCACCACCACAGCGGTAACTTCCTGTTCGTCCAGTCGGCTCCGCACCTCCATTCGGCAATAGTGTCCTGCTTGCGATCGTATTACCTCCATTCCAAGGCGACGAACTAAGGTCAAATCAACAACAGACCTCTCCCGATGTTGACTGCGCACCCTTACAAGCGCATTTGGCAACAGCAGCACTGCACTCTGCATCAGCATTGGATCCGGGTGAAAATCGGTCTAATATGTCTTCAAACACTTTAAAATAGCTGAAATTAGATTTCAGCTCTCTACTCTTCAGACTTGTCTCATATTCAAACTGCACAGACGGCCATTGAACTTTAAGCTCCGTTTCACTCTAACATATAGCGCTGTTTACCCATCTAGGCACTCTAATATTATTTATGGATGGATAATTCGCTGAAAACTGATTTCAAATTTCCAGACACTGGCCCGTAAGCTCATCATCCCAGTCTTATTTATCCATCCAAATTCTGTGCATCAAGATTTTTGCAGTTACTACCACTGGTGCAATCCAGCCTGCTGTATCGAAAAACTGCGCAATGGTAGACAAAACTTTTCGTTTTGTAAATGGAAGGTTAACCACAAGCGGTTTGGTAGTGAAATAAAACTCAGCTACCATTGCATTCCACCGGATACCTAAAATTTTCGCCATTGCGTCTTCTTGCTTATCGACGAATGTCTTACTCACTAAATGGTCTGTCGGTACCTCTGTAAGAACATCCTTGCAATTCGCTGTCCACTTTCGTAATGGAAACCCAGCTGAATTTAAAACAGTTGACAGCGCCAACTAAAGCGTCATCGACATACATATTCTCTCTCAACACCTTTGCTGCAAGTGGGAATTTCAATTCGGAATCTTCCCCTTACTTAAGCAAAGTTCTAATAGCCAAATATGGTGCACAGTTAACACCAAATGTCACCGTTTTAACTCAAAATCGCTAATTTCTTGATCCTTGGTGGCCCGATAGAGAATCCTTTGAAAGGATGCATGTATTCGTCGTTTTTTTGTAGAGCTCCTCACATGCTTTACCCTCCTCCGTAGGAACCCTGTCCACGGCTACTTGTTCACACTTCCAAAACTTTTCCATTTGCTTGTGCAGATCTACGCTATTGAAAATAAACCCGTTTGGGGAGTCCTACGGACGCTACACTGTTCAGTGGACCAGTGACAACACACCCAAAAAAGTCTCTTGTTCCATTAACGACCCACATATATTCTTCATGACCCCACTGTTTATCACTTTTGAAAAAAAGCCGGTCAGCTAGACAAATGTTAGGCAATTTCGTAAAAAATTTGCAGTCTACCGATGATGTGGGCAAATTTCCTGTTAAGTTGGGAATAACTAGCCCATTTACCATAATTTCTAAACCCGGCTCCACTCGAGACCGATTTTCGAATGAGCACGAGCGATTTATTTTAGCTGAAACTGTATTATTCAATCCAGTGACTTTGGCATTTGGCAGGAAGCTCAATCCTTCTATGCAACTTGTCCAAAATAAATGTACACTCAGAACATGAGTCCAAAATGCTCAATGTCAACAACAGCCGTTCCCAACAACACATTTCGACTATTGGCAGAAGAGCTAGATTGAACAGAGGTTGAAGACGGCTCAGAAACTAAAGCCGCTGCTGAAGTCGAAGTTATTAACAGCGCCCACACTCATCCTGTGCAACAAAGTGTGACAAACAATTGAAACAAAATCTAAACCGCTTAACTTCTTCAATCCTAGAACTCACAGGTAATTATAAATACTTTGGGCATTTTCTAAGAAAATGTCTTTGCCCAGGACACGTCTTGCATTGGAAGTCATTAGACCACACATTTGCCTGATGAGCGTTTACATTTTTATTACTCAGTTTGGGCTGATTTGAGGACCTGGGTTTGTCTTTGAGGTCATGCATAGTCTCTAAAGTCTGAAACCGACTATTTAGGAATGCGTCCAAATCATTCCACTGTGGCATAACAGATTTATCGCTTATACTCTGTACCCACAACACTAAAGTGGTTATAGGTAACCGTGAAGTGCACAAAAAAATAAAAATTGGATCCCAGTTACAAATTTCCACCTTATGGATTTTCAAAACTGAAATACAATTTTTTATTTGTCTCTGTAAACCTTTAATAGATATTCCAGATTCACTACTGACTTGAGGGAGATTAAAAAGGATTTTCAGCTGGCTATTAATAATAATCCTTTTGTTCTCGTATCTTCTTTGAAATCATCCCAAGCTAGCTCAAATCCCTCATTAGTCAAGGGTATTTGCTGGACAATTTCTTTGGCTTCACTCCTAGTTTTTTTATTTAAATAGTAGAGCTTTTCTACTGCAGACAGTCTTATATTCTTTATGTACAGGGCGGGAAACATGTCCCTAAAGGTGGGCCACGATTTGTAGTCTCCATGGAATACCTCTGTATCGCATGGAGGGACATGATTCGCATGACCAGAAAGTATAGGAGGGGCAATATTCACATCTAGGTGAAAAGTTAAATGCGCAGATGGTGTACTATGTGCTGCTAAGTTTTGTGCAGTCTCTTTAACCTTCACACCACTGCGAAAATACGACCGGAAACATAAAATATAGCGAGCCTGAATAGCTTTTAGTTTCTCCTCTTGTTCTCTTCCCTCCGGAATGGTTGCCATGCATACATCATATACGGCTTTCATTGCCCCCATCGGTCCTTTAACTCCTCATCCTGCATATCCAAAGCAATGGAGGATTGCTCAGTGGATAGGATCTGCTCAAAGTCTCTTTCAAAACTCAAAATCTGCACTAC
>JAWNNP010002228.1:0-12031 GCA_035044805.1 Leucophenga maculata
TCCTCTCTGCATTCAACGTGCAATTTAATGCAAACGTAAACAAAGCAATCTATCTGTCTTTTCGCGCTCATAAAGAATACCAATAGAATGGAAGAGTACAAAAACGTCTCATGTTTATCATGCGTGCTAAAATTGCACGTTGCTGCTGCAGAGAAGCTGGCGTCGTCACTACCTTATACAGGGTGACAAGAAATAACCTGGACAAATTTTGATGCAATCGATTACAAATGTGTTATGGTGCAGCCCTTACAGAAATGCATTTATCGATAGCTTGTACTTTTCTGAAACAAACATATTTACATTTTTGTGATTTCCATCAATTTGATATTTGTTTCAGGATGTGTAACAATCGTTGTGCAATTTTAAAACTGTTTCAACAAGGAAATCGGCAATGCGACATTCTTCGTTTGCTCGGCATACCAAAACAAACGGTCTCTGACGCTATCCGGCGATTTAATGAGCTTGGCCATGAAGGTGACCGTCCCGGACGAATGAACTTCATCTCAAGCCCTACAAGCTCCGAAAAGTGCAGCTTCTTACGGATGACAATAAGCGCGTGAGACTTCAAAGATGCCGTCTGCTGAAGCGTCGGGCCACAGGTCAAAAATGGGCGCGTATTCTCTTCACGGACGAGAAGATATTCACCATCCAACCGGCGGATAGTTGTGTATCTGCATTTTTTCTCAAATATAGTTCCTTAAAAAGTTATGATCAAAAATGTAAGTCCGGGTTATTTCTTGTCACCCGTATAAGTGTACTTTGGTTTGAGCTGCACTTGTATTGTTTATGTTACCAGGCACAAATGGAGGTGTTGTTGATTTCGGCGCTGTTTGTGTTTTTGGCGGCGTTCTATTTAAAGTCATTCTTTTTTGAATTTTGATTTAGTTATAGGCGTTGGACTTTCGAACAAAATATGCTTAAGGCAACTGCCCAAAACTAGGCAAGCTAGGTACACAAAACTAAATATTTAAATTATGTTCTGAAACAATCAATTGCGCGATCCTACTAAATAATAAACAAATAAATTGTACCAAAGTAAAAGAAAAAAATAAGAAAATTGATATCATAAAAGAAGGTGCAATTTTAATATCAGGAAACAATTATGTAAACGAAACCAAATTAAATGGAGCTTTCTTACTTACATTTAATAATTCGGTTACTATAAATAACGAAACATTTTTAAATACAAGAAATAAAGTACTAGAATACTTAAAGCACCACAACTTCCAAAAATACAATATTGAATAGTACATTGAATCAAACAAGACTGATCTTAAAATTCGAAATATAAATATATTACAAGAAATTTTTCGAGAAAAAACTACAAGTTTTTTCATTTACAACAATTACAACAAAAATCATTGTAATAATTTATATAATTTTCAAAACCTCAAAATATGTAATTGAGAGACGACAAAAGAAAAATTGTTCTTGGAATTAAATCACAAAATCAAGAATCTTATAAATCGGGACGATTCATCTTAGAAAGGGAGGAGTTAACGATACCCAACCCATTTGTCGCATACGACAAATATAAACAATTTTGTAAAATGAAAATCTTTTGCGCAATTGCGCTTGGCCCATAAGCCACTTAAAACAAATGTGCTACGCTTGCGTACAAGTTGACATAAATCATTGCCACTTAAACACACGCGACTTATGATTAGCGTACCGATAATAAATAAAAGAACGTGCATATGTATATAATTAAGACATCTATATTTATTTAACTACACATAAGAAGATTCACCTCCGTTTCAAATAACGTCGTGTACAAGACTAAAGATATATATGATGGGGGTAGTGGCAGCGAAGCCGCGTCGCTGTTCAAGTGCTACGCCGCTTGGTGTGTTTGTGTGTGGGTATATGTAAGGATGTAACTCCACCTCCCCCAAATGGAAGCATAGGGGAGTGGAACGACGCCTTCTTCCAAGAATAATGTTGATGTTTTTCATTTTGTTATCTAAACAGTTTTTGGAGATATTAATAACTAGTACATTTTTTTTGTAATTGGTAATTAAATTTTTATTATTAATTAAATGAATTGTTTAAGTTTTACAATTCATAGTAAAGACTTTTGACTTTTTATATGGTTTGTAGATTGATTTGGGATATGATTTTTTTTTTTGTTTTATTATTTCGGGAGGAAGGGCTAAATATTTAAAAGACTTAATTGTATGTTATTAATATGATTCTTATAATGTGAGTTGATAAGAGCGTTGCATTGTAAATTATATTGTTAAGATTTTCAATAAACTAAATTTTATTTCATAATGATTTTTTCTTTTGTCTCAGTCGAATTTTGTGTACTTTTTTGTTACTGGTTGTTATTACCGTGTACTTGTTGTAGTGTTTAATGATATGTTTCGTAAATCGGGGTGTTATTTTACTTCTTCTACATTCCTTCCTAAGTACTATGGCTTTTTCTTGAATTTCTTGAGGTGTTTTCCTGTCTATATTTAGTTTGTCAATGTTTTTGTGCTTTAATTCATTAACCTTGTTTTGAATTTGAGGAAACATTTTTTCCAGAAGGCCTTTTAACTATTGCAAATAGTCGTGTTCAGAATTTAAGCTGATATTCTTAATAAATTTATAAGGTCTGCCAAAGAATAACTCATACGGGGTCAACTTTGTTGATCAATGTATTGAATTATTATATGTCAAAAATACTTCAGATAGAATTTCATTGTGACCTATTTCGATTTTTTCCATTTTCTTTTTAGCCAGTATTATTCTATAAATTTCTGTTAATGTAGAATGCAATCTTTCTACTGGTGCATTGCTTGAAGTTTGTTGGAACGACGTCATGTGGAGCGCCATACCGAATTGTTTGCAAAAATCTTTAAATAGATTACAATTGAATTCGGATCCTTGATCGCACACGAGTTTAGTGGGCGGGCCAAAGAGACTAACAATTTTTTTAAAAGCATCTAGAACATGAATACTGTTACGGGAGTTTAAGGTGTAACCAGTTGCAAATTTGGAACATTTATCAATGACTGTTAAAATCTGTTTTCCGTTGATGGTGTATAGATCAATATGTACAATATCCATGGGTTTCAGAGGAGTTTCTGTTTTAGAGATTACTGGTTTTGATTAAGCATGTTTGAAATTTTCTTCTGGATTTCTTTGTGTATAATTGGGTCATTGGTCGTGCGAATTCTGTGTTTGATTTGATTTAAAAATGAAAGTCTTTGGTCTTTGGTATAAAAAATGTTTTCATATTGTTTGCATAGTGCTAACAGAGATGTAGATTCTTCAGAGTTAAGTAAACTGTACAAATAAGGCTTGCAATTGTCACATATAATAATGTATACCCTTCTATACTGCTTCCATACTTCTTCTATACTTTTTCTTTACTTCTTCTACATCTAACTGCAATAAGTTATAAGCTCATACACTTTAGATAATCAGATAATTTGTAAGCTCATTAGATGTACATAATTAGAATTCTTCTTACATTGTAAGTTAGTTGGATAAAAAGCTTCAACCAGACTATACAAACTTCTTTTATTAAACAAATTCTCTAAACCAAAGATGATTTATGTAACTGTAAATATTGAGAAATAAAGTGTTTTTCAATTCAAATTACACCTTCGGTACAAAAAACAAGTAAGGAAATTTCAGTCGGGCGTAACCGACTGTAAGAGGCCCTGTAGCAGTTCAGGTCGCCTAACAAACACATTAAATGTTTCCCGAGCTTATGACCAAACACATGACCACTTCTGACTGCGCGAATATGAATGAAAAGAAAAGGGGGGTCGTTCAAATTCAATTGCTTATAAAATCGTCATTTATTTTCCGATTTTGATGAACTTTTTGGATTTTTGCTAAGAGGGACGATATCTTTATACTGGTGTACTCATCTATCTCGATATCTTTATACTGGTGTACTTTTTTTTGTGCCGAAGAAATTTTTAGCCTTGGGGGTAATTTAAGGCGGAAGGGGAGGGATGGGCAAAATTTTAAAATAAACTTGTAAAATTCCGGAGCAGTCCTAGTCGAATGCAAAAAACACGAACTCTCTATCTATTACCGTTTCCGAGATCCTTTTGTTCATACAGGCGGACAGACGGACGGACGGACAGACGGACATGTCTATATCGACTCCTCTATCACTCCTGACCATAATGGGGGTAACTTTGGGGGGTCTCCGACCATTATTTCTATCTGTTACATACATTTGCACAAAACCAATAGGCTCTTGTACCTTCGGTACAGGGCCTAAAAAAAGGAAATAAATAAAAAGACAAATTAAAGTGCATAAAATTCTGAGAAACAGTTTCATAAAAAAAGTGACTTAAAAAAAAAAAAATCAGAAAGTAATAATAATATTACAATATTGAAAAATTAAAACTAAAAGAGGTTGACATTGCATTGACATCGAACAAAAAGTAATACGGTGTAACAAGCTCTTCGACTAAAAGCAACAACAAAAAAAAAACCGTACGAAAGCTTCACTCAAACGAAAAACAAATAAAAGATCGCTCCAAAAAACATGCAAAGCTTTTGGCATACAAAGCTACATAAAATTTTATTATCTTCAAATCTGCGAAGCGGAAAGCTCTGCGTAGTCTACCTTCATCGTTATCTTCATCATACATACATAAAGCTCATCATTGTCTACAAACTTGCAGATAAACATAAAGACTTTTATCATCTCTACAACCGCAGAACACAGTAAAGCTCAGCATCATCATTATCTAATGGTCTATGCAACGCAGCTTAGAATACACACACGCAGAATCAAGTAATTTATATTATTAAGATAAGAAAAATTGTAAATTAATCTAAGACCTTTTTGAAAAATATTTTAAATTCTAATATTGCGAAAGAATAATTATGGATTCAAATCAAATTAATTACTTTAACCTATTGTTAAATTGCATACAATCTATTGACAATTTTGACGGCTCAGATCCAAATCAGTTACCGGACTTTATTGAACAAGTAGAAAATTTGCTTCCGGCTTTTACTCAATTTGATATAACATCAAAGAAAATTCTTTTCGATTACATTAAAAACAAATGCGTAGGTAGAACAAGACAAGCTATACACCGCAACGGAAAAATAGACAACTGGACGAATTTAAAAGATATACTTATAAAATATTTTGGAGAACAGGAGTCAAGTGACGAATTAATTGACTGTTTAAAGACTTGCCGACTCAACAGTTGAGTTATTTTATCATAAGATAAATGAAATAACTAATAGGCTACATAACAGAACTTTGACGCATAACGACTCAACATACACGACAGAGCAAAAAAATAGAATAAGTCTACGTGTATTTAAAGACAACTTACCTGAACCTACTAAAACCATGATCTTTGGAAGAGATCCCAAAACCTTAGATGACGCGTTCAAAATCATTCTAGATGCACGTCATCAGAATTATTCTATGTCATATAAGAGACAACAAAACAAATCGAATTTTCGAACATAATTTCAGCAATAACTATCGCAACAGTAATGAACCGTTTCTAAACGAATCACATGAACCTGATCAAAATAAACCAAGCACCGTCAAATTATAATGCAAATCAGCATAGAAATACTAATTATAATAGAAACCGATTCAATCAATATAATGAACAACAATCCTTCAAAGAAAAATGAAACCCTAAATTCAGCTAATACAAGATTAATTTCAAACCAAACTAAAAACTCCATAGTACCAATGGATATTAGCAATTCACAAGCAAATTTTCATATGGACCGGTCAGAAAATTACCCTACATAGAAATTCATTATTGATACTGGAGCTGAATTTAGCATCATAAATGAAGGCTTTTGTCATCCCAAATGGATTCAAAATGTTAATGCAACAGTGAGGGCTATGGGCAACATTATACAAATTAAGAATCTTTGTAGGTTACCATCCTTTAATGAATTTAATTTGAAAGACTACTAGTTTGAATTTCTTGAGTACAATTTTCATGCAGATTACGATGGATGAATTGGAGCAAATATTCTAATGAATCTGAATTGTGTTATCGATTATCCTAATCAACAGCTTAGGGCAGAAAATTTTTCTATAACGCTTAACGTATGCACCAACTATGAAGTACACACTTTGCCTGTTATGCAAACTGATTTTGATAAACACCATGCAAATTCACAAAATGAGCAAGATATACAAGATCTAGTAAGAATTGATCATTTAGACAGTGATTAAAAAATATTGATTCTCCCATTGGTGAAAAGTTTAGAAACCTATTTTGTTATGATTAAGACAATCTGACATTAGCAATACCTAACTGAAACGGAAGAAAAAGGTGCAAAAGTTATGTATTGCTAATTTCAGATTGTCTTGATCATTATAAAATAGGTTTCTAAACTTTTGCACCAATGGAACAATCAATATTTTTGAGTCACTGTCTAAATGATCAATTCTTACTAGTTCTTGTATATCTTGTTCTTTTTGTGTATTTGCATGGTATTTATCAAAATTAGTTTGCATAACAGGCAAAGTGTGTACTTCATAGTTGGTACATACGTTAAGCGTTATAGAAAAATTTTCTGCCCTAAGCTGTTGATTAGGATAATCGATAACACAATTCAGATTCATTAAAATATTTGCTCCAATTATTCCATCGTAATCTGCATGAAAATTGTACTCAAGAAATTCAAAATAGCAGTCTTTCAAATTAAATTCATTAAAGGATGGTAACCTACAAAGTTTCTTAATTTGTATAATGTTGCCCATACTACTCACTGTTGCATTAACATTTTGAATCCATTTGGTATGACAAACGCCTTCATTTATGATGCTAAATTCTTAACTTTGTTTGAATTTCTATGTAGGGTAATTTTCTGACCCGTCCATATAAAAATTTGTTTGTGAATTGCTAATATCCATTGGTACTATGGAGTTTTTAGTTTGGATTGAAATTAATCTTGTATTAGTTGAATTTGGGGTTTAATTTTTTTTTGAAGGATCTTGTTCATTATATTGATTGAATCGGTTTCTATTATAGTTAGTGTTTCTATGCTGATTTGCATTATAATTTGAGGTGCTTGGTTTATTTTGATCAGGTTCATGTGATTCGTTTAAAAGCGGTTCATTACTGTTGCGATTGTTATTGCTGAAATTTGTTCGAAAATTCGATTTGTTTTGTTGTCTCTTATATGACATAGAATAATTCTGATGACGTGCATCTAGAATGATTTTGAACGCGTCATCTAAGGTTTTGGGATCTCTTCCAAAGATCATGGTTTTTGTAGGTTCAGGTAAGTTGTCTTTAAACACACGTAGACTTATTCTATTTATTTCCTCTGTCGTGTATGTTGAGTCGTTATGCGTCAAAGTTCTGTTATGTAGCCTATTAGTTATTTTATTTATCTTATGATAAAATAACTCAACTGTTGAGTCGGCGCGGCAAGTCTTTAAACAGTCAATTAATTCGTCACTTGACTCCTGTTCTCCAAAATGTTTTATAAGTATATCTTTCAAATTCGTCCAATTGTCTATTTTTCCGTTGCGGTGTATAGCTTGTCTTGTTCTACCTACGCACTTGTTTTTAATGTAATCGAAAAGTATTCTCTTTGATGCTATATCAAATTGAGTACAACCCGGAAGCAAATTTTCTACTTGTTCAAAAAGTCCGGTAACGTCCGGTAAGCCGTCAAAATTGTCAATAGATTTTATGCAATTTAACAATAGGTTAAAGTAATTGATTTGATTTGAATCCATAATTATTCTTTCGTAATATTAGAATTTAAAATAGTTTTCAAAAAGGTCTTAAATTAATTTACAATTTTTTTTTTCTTATAATATAAATTACTTGATTCTGCGTGTGTGTATTCTAAGCTGCGTTGCATAGACCATTAGACGATGATGATGCTGAGCTTTACTCTGTTCTGCGGTTGTAGATATGATAAAAGACTTTATGTTTATCTGCAAGTTTGTTGACAATGATGAGCCTTATGTGGGTTTAGATGATGTAAAGATAGGGATGCGCTTTATGTTCGTCTGAAGGTTTGTAGACTACGCTGAGCTTTCCGCTTCGCAGATTTGAAGATAATTGAATTTTATGTTGCTTTATATGCTAAAAGCTTTGCATGTTTTCTGGAGCGATCTTTTAATTGTTTTTCGTTTGAGTGAAGCTTTCGTACTGTTTTTTTGTTGTTGTTATTGTTGCTTTTAGTCGATGAGCTTGTTACACCGTATTACTTTTTGTTCGATGTCAATTCAATGACAATGCATTGTCAACCCAAGGTCAACTTCTTTTAGTTTTAATTTTTCAATATTGTGTAAACATAGGTATTATAAGACATAGTGTAAACGTAGGTGTTATAAGACATAGAATAAAACTATCAATTAAGTTCGACTTTGTAAACGTACATCATGTCTGATTGTGTGTTTGATGACATAATCAGACAGATGAATGAAAACCGATCGGATTCGAAATAAACGGTCAATTACCGATTGGAAAGAAGCAGATCGGTAAAATAGGAAGAAGAAGAAGGACGCGGCGTCATTGTGAAAGAAAATATCGAAGAAGGAAGAATTGTACAAGATAGAATAATATAAAATAAAGACAAATATTATAAAATAAAGACTGGTATTACAATTGTAACATTATTATTACTTTTCGGTTTTTTTTTATTATTTTAATAGTCAGTTTTTTTTTTTTATGAAACTGTTTTTCAGAATTTTATGCACTTTAATTTGTCTTTTTATTTATTTCCCTTTTTTTTTTTTGTACCGAAGGTGTAATTTGAATTGAAAAACACTTTATTTCTCAATATATAATATAATTGTCCTGGTCGCCAGTTACATAACTCATCTTTGATTTAGAGAATTTGTTTAATAAAAGAAGTTTCCATTAATTTCTTTATTAGTTATAATTATTTATTCGGTTTCGGGTGAGTCTAGTTGAAGCTTCTTATCCAACTAACTTACAATGTAAGAAGAATTCTAATTATGTACATCTAATGAGCTTACAAATTATCTTATTATCTAAAGTGTATGAGCTTATAACTTATTGCAGTTAGATGTAGAAGAAGTAAAGAAAAAGTATAGAAGAAGTATGGAAGCAGTATAGAAGGGTATACATATTTATATGTGACAATATAAACACAGTTACATTCCTAATTGTAAAAATATAATTTATTTTCACATTATTCATATATCATTGAAAACAGTGAAAGCAAACTTGGCCCGATTATTATTATTGCATCAATAATAATTTATAATACATTTACTCAAACGATTTTTAAAACTTTATTTATAGAAACGACTTTTGATGTCGAAAATCAGTTGAGCCCAATGCTTTGTATTTTCAATACGAACCATGTGCGACACACTGTGAACTTAGAGATCCGCTAAGCGAACAAATTCTGTATTGGACTTGGAAAATTGGTTATGAAGGCTTTGGGCAAACTTCGCTAATAATTTAGGAGTAATCAATGAATTGGAGATTGAAAAAATTTAAAGCGATTTTTTTTAACTACCGTATTTATTCTTCTCTTTCTAAAAACTATCATAATTCTCACTCGACTGCTGTCCCTTGTATGCATATTCAGTTTGGCTGTAGACATCGACGCGATAGCATCGCATATCACAGCGATCAGCTCAGCGATTAGAGTTAGCTACGTAACTGTATTCGCACGTTAGTATTAAGTACTATATTAATAATAAATAATTTAATGCAATACTCGCGTTTTTAAAACTGGCGACGAGGATGGGATCTTGTTAATCCATCACTAATAATTTGTGTGCAAGTTAAATTGTTATTAATTATTTATATATTAAATATAAACGTACATCCATATATATATATATATATATTTATTTATATATATATTTATATGACTAATATGTGTGTGCTCACTGTGCTTGTGTGCCTCCGCATATATGCCACCACTGATTGCTAATAAAATCCAGCTTGGAACCATTTGACTTGATTTAAGCAATTCCTAATAGCTAATGGCATCAAAGAGAAAGAGCGTAAAAAGGCAGTTTTTCTTACGTTAGCTGGCGCTCCGCTTTTGGACCTGTTGACATCTTTGGCTGCGCTCACACAGGTCAGTGAACTGAATTTAGTTGATATCCACACTTTGTTATCGAATCATTTATTTCCCCGTCCGTCGGAAATTGTGTGGTTTTACCATTTCCATAAACAGGATCAACTGCCAAACGAGTCCGTTGGTGATTATATGGTAGCGCTATGCAGATTGACAGTCGACTGTAATTTTGGTGCAGCGTTGGACAGTATGCTGCGCGACCGTTTTATGTGCGGTATGACAGATGAAAACCTACAGAAAAGTTTCCGGAGAACGAGTTAACAGTGCACCTTGTTATGGAGCGTGCCGTGGCAAATGAAGTGGCAGCAATAAGTGCTAGAGCTATGAGACACAGCATCGAGGCGTCACACGATGAGTCAGAACAAACATATCATTCGAAACAATTACGTATTACGTGTGTCGGCTGCGGAGGCCGACATTCGCGCAAGCAATGCCCACATCAGAATACAGTGTGCCATACACGCTTTACAGCGTGTCTGCCGCAAACATAATTCCCAAAGTTCGTCTACATTAACCTCAACATCAGCACGTCAAGGTGCACCACAACGCAGAACGTCTCGTGGTGAATCTGGCGTTCACCAAATCATACCTTTGGTCAATCTTAAAAAATCAATATCTGTCGTCATCAACGCTGTAGATGCAACTTTGAAGTAGATTCTGGGTCGTCTGTGACCATCATGAAAGAAGAGACGTTCAAACGCCTCTGGCCTAGTGGAAACCCGAATCTCTCTAAGTGTGGATCTGAGTGACTATCAACGGAATCGATGTGTCAATTAACTACAATCACCGCAAGATTGACAATTTGAATGCTCAAATTTAGTTGGATGTAACTGGTTTGACGCGCTATGCATCCGTATCAAAGGTGTACACGCAGTCAACATCAAATCAATTTTGTATAAACTCAAACACTTGTTCGCGCCCGAGCTTTGTCGTTATACAGGACCACCAGAGTATCTACAAATTGATCAATCAGGGTATTTTAGAGCCCGTTGAATACTCTGAATGGGCCACTCCTACAGCACCTGTCATCATCCGCATATGTGGTGATTACAAATCAACATTAAACCGTGCTGTCATATCATATTGTCACCAGTTTCAAGAAGTCTACACGTTGTTGGCATCCATTGAAGGCGGATCAATTTTTGCTAAAATCGAAATATTCCTAATCATCTTGCCATCTTTCAATTCTAGTTGTTGTGGGGCAACTGAAGATAATTGTCTAGACTGGAATTAAAAATTGGCGGTTGTTGAACAAACTTATCACAACAGCTATGAAAAGGATGGTGCCATTTTTGGTTCAACGTGAGTTCAAAAACTACATGAACGTGTACATGTACAACGACCACCACCATTCGGTGGCGGTGACAGGCAAAATGAAGAAGCAATGGTACGAGCCTGAGGACGACGGGCGCGAGCAGGCGGCACGCCTACCTCTCTGCGGCTGGTGGTGTGGCTCAACTATTATGAGTATGGTCGTGTAGGCGAGTTAGGCGAAGTGGGCCTGAAACCTCTATATGGTTGTTGTTGTTGTTGCTGTTATTGAACGTGCTACCAAAAGGGGTCAAAGAAATTGGCGGATGGGATGGGCGAGCAGATTGCATCACGTATACAGATTTAATGAGTATTAATCAGTATCTCAAGGTATGTGCTATTTTACAGACTTAGCAGAGGTGTGTGGCGGTATGTGATAAGACATACAAAATAATTGAAATCTAAATGCTTCATAAATAAAAATATTGCAACGGTACTGATTTTAAATTTATACATCGCGCCGGAAACAAGATAAGCAACGCAGACTTCTTGAGTCGCTAGCCATTAGCGACCGAACATGAATCAACGTCAACCGAGGACGTTCTAATGATTGACATGGCAGCCACGCCAATTGTGAGCGCAGCCAAAGATGTCAACAGGTCCAAAAGCGGAGCGCCAGCTAACGTAAGAAAAACTGCCTTTTTACGCTCTTTCTCTTTGATGCCATTAGCTATTAGGAATTGCTTAA
>JAWNNP010002231.1:0-65907 GCA_035044805.1 Leucophenga maculata
TTGCTTATAAAATCGACATTTCTTATCCGATTTTGATGAACTTTTTGGGTTTTGGCAAAGAGGGACGATATCTCTATACTGGCATACTTATTTTTAGGCTTGAAGGTGATTTTATGGGGAAGGGCAGGAGGGGAAAAATTTTAAAATCAAATAGATAGACAATTAACCCATGTGAGTCGACAAAAAACCGCTGCTGGATCATGTTTACTGATTACTTGTACTGAACGAATAAATCAATAATCGCCGATCTCTACTGTTCAGAGATCAAATGGTTCTGCTGAATACATTGAATAAAAGGAAATAAAATTTTCAAAGAATGTGCTTCAAACTGTTTTTTATTTGCAACCACTCTACAAAAAATATTGAAACGAAAAATAAATTTTAAATTGATTTTTTGATTTGTTTTTAGAAATGTAAAGAAACGAATTTTAAAAACTAGCTGGAAGCACTAATTCCGCTTAAACGATGGCTGCATTTGTTGTTATCCAACTTCTTAGAGTGACAATGTCAGAAAATACTCCTGGAAATAAAGCATTAGCACATCCCGCGCCCCATGAGTTAAGACCATATAGTACACCATTATTAACCAATGGGTCACCGGAGTCACCCCTGCATGGACCCCCAGAAGAACTCCCAGCACAGACCATGCTATTTAGAATGGTACTGCCATAGCCGTAAGGGGGACTGGAACATTGAGGCTTTGGGATATAGGTGACATTTAAGGACTGCAGCGTAGTTGGAAACATTGTTTGGAGCACGTCTGTAACACCCCAGCCGGAAATGGTACAAGGTGTATTTAAAGCGAGTCGTGTTGTAGCCAATGGAATAAAGCTGATGGTACTGCTCTGAGTCAGTGCATTTTGGATTCGAAAGACTGCGATGTCATTATCATGGGTCACAGCATTGAATCCATTATGAATTATATAATTGACAATACTAACGACGGTGCCACCAGAGCTCGGGGATGAGGATCCAGCGCGTATTGAGAAAGTGTAGTTTGGCGGTACATTTTGTGTTCCATTAGTTAGGCAATGAGCAGGTAAGATACCGACGTTGGCACTGTATAGTACAGCACTGCATTCCAAATTATTGTTAACCAGGAACGCAACCTGATATGGAAAGCTGGTGATAGCCGCATTATTACCGCCAACAATGAATTGATGGACCTTTGGCGGATCGGACCTTTCAATACCCAGAGCGCAAGCCACAAATAATAATAGTACTACGAACTTGAACATTTGAACTGTTTACTAGTCAATCGAAGACAACTAACTGCCTTTAACGTCGAAGTATCCCAGCTTTTATACCCTAGCTCTGGAGAAATTTTTATACTCGTTGCCTTCATTTTACTAGTAAACATGTAAGAATGCTGAAATGGTTCGAGCACGATTTTAATATTGAATAAGCACGTATATTAAAGGAATGATTAAAAATTACCAACTATTAACTTTTACAGTCTCCAAGTGCTTGATGTTTATAGACATCCCCAGCCAGTCGGATTTGTCAATGCTGGTGTGAACTTTTGTAGGGGACTGGATGCCCTTTTAGTGGTCCGATTTGAACCTTTGTGAAATATTTTATTATAAGTGACGTAACTAAGAATGAAATTTTTTAAAAATCGATAAAATACGTGCTTTAGTATGAATTTTGGTTTGTTGTGTAGAGTATAAGTATGTTGATTTGAGTGAAACGTGCGTTTTGATACTTTTCATACATATTGCGAATAGCATTCACCTTTTGCTATGAAGTTTGTTACACCTAGTAGGATTTAAAACTGCGTAGCTCAACAAATCGACCTAGCCATGTCCGTATGTACAACTGTATCCTTCTTTCTGTCTGTCGGAATACGAAATAAGTCAATCTATTTTTATGCAATTTACAGAAATCGGTACATATACTCTTTAGGGTCGACATTTGTTTAGAATGCTCAAGCCACGATCACTTTTAGCCTGTTTTTAATTTTGAAACGACAAATATCCCACAAAGATCAAGATAGGAATATATGCTCCATAAAAATTTAAGTTTCAATGGGTGTCACAGGGTACCTCGAAGTCGAGAACACACATCTACAGCGTTCTTTCTTGTAAGCTTAAGTAATAAATGTGTGTTCACTGTCATGTGACATAGATGTGCGTTTAAATTGCTCCCTGCTGTTCCACGAAAAAACAAGTAAGAAAATTACAGTCGGGCGTAACCGACTGTAAGAGGCCCTGTACCAGTACAGGTCGCGTAACAAACACATTAAATGTTTTCCGAGCTTATGATCAAGCTTATGACCATTTCTCACTGCACGAATAAGTGCCTTATAAAACATTTTTTTATGTATGAAAAGAAAATTGCTTATAAAATCATCATTTATTATCAGATTTTGATGAATTTTTTAAATTTTGGCTAAGAGGAACGTTATATCTATACTGGCACACTCATTTGTTTTGTGGCGAAGAAATTTTTAGGCTTCGAGGTGATTTAATGAAGAAGGGGAGGAGGGGAAAAATTTTAAAATAAACTTGTAAAATTCCGGTGATGTCCTAGTCGAATGCAAAAATCAAGAAGTCTCTATCTATTACCGTTTCCGAGATCCTTTCGTTCATACAGACGGACAGACGGACATAGCTATACCGACTCATCTATCACTCCTGATCATAATGGGGGTAACTTTGGGGGGTCTCCGACCATTATTTCTACCTGTTACATACATTTGCACACAACCAGTAGGCTCTTATACCTTCGGTACAGGGCCTAAAAAAAAAATAATACAACGAGTGGCTTAATATTGTAAAATTCAGAGACAGAGAATGGTATTACTTATGAGCGGAATTTCGAGAATAGCAAATAATAACAAACATTTTTAAATTAAAATGACTTTATTGTTTTTCAAAATACTTATTCTCTAGGGAAATTTTTACAAACGTTCAAAACAATTTTCGAAGCACTTTTTCCAGTCTATGTCCATATACCAGCGATTTACAGTTGATTTTAATGGTGCTTCATCGCCATACAAAGAACTGTGTTCATCGACACTTGTTGAGATAATCCACGTTGAAATTTGTGAATGATAATCCAACGAAAACCTTCCTTTGAAATTTCCATATTTTGCCAAATTGAGAAATAACGCTTGTACATAAAAACGTTGTGAGTACGTTTATGCTTAATAATGTCAAAGTTCATTTTAGTATTGCCAGATTTTACCTGTTGACATTAGTGTTGCCACTTCCCGAAATTTAAATAGTGCCCAAATCTGGTGTCCCCCAAGGATGCGTGTTGGGCCCGCTACTATACTCGCTCTTCACAGCTGATCTCCCCATGCCCTGTGCAGATATAATGACAACCGACAAAGTACTGCTGGTCGTCATATGCAGACGATGTTGCCATTTTGTACAACTGAAAATGCGAGTACGAAGCGGCAGATGGTGTGCAGGAGTATTTGCACATGCTTGAACACTGGGCCAGAATGTGTAATATTAAATTAAACCCAACCAAATGCATCAACGTGTGCTTCTCACTAAGGTGAAGGATCCCTCCTAATGTCTGGTTGAATAATGCCGTTCTCACGCAAGCTAATGAAATAAGATACGCTGGATAAGAGGTTATAGTTTGCGCGGCATACCACCTGCGCTGCAAGAGAGCGGTTTACAACTCTGTTGTTGCCCCTATTTGGAGGTATGGAGTCCAGCTATGCGGATGATCAATGATTGCCCATGGTTCGTCCGAAACAGCACACTACATAGAGACCTCCGCGTGGAAACGATAGAGTAGGAAATTGTCCGCCATACCAGTCAGTACAACACAAGGTTGACAGCACACTGCAACAGACTTGCTCCGCACTATACCAAACAGGCACCGATCAACAGACTAAGGATGCGTAATGTCTTCCTCTAATCCGAACGGCGCTTACGGCCTCAATCTTGCTACCCTCTAAGGAGCCGGCCATGCTTCATAAAATAATCCGTTTTTGTTAAAATTTAAAAAAAAAAAACAAAATCTCGTTTGATGCTCCTAAATGTACTCTTTCTCAGTGTGCTAATTGCCAAAAGTATGACTGCACTTCATACCTGACCATTAAATTGGATTTCGGAAACACCATTCAACAATGCAAAAAATATATTGAGCCATGCTCCCATTTTCACTTACTTTTGTGTTTTGCGATTTCAAAGAAATGGTACGATTTCATTTGAATGTCCTCCCACAAGTGAAATCATTTCGCGTTGACAAAGATAATTTCTTGATGATACTCACTCAGAAAAATTCGTACTCATTTAGGCAGCCGTATCTTGTATCTTGCCACTGGTTCGTATCAGTTGTCAGTTGCTAAAGATCACCACATAAATATTGACAGGACTACGTTTGGCAAGATAACATATTGGAGAGGATTATATGCGAAGAAGCAATTACATTGGAAATGACACAGCAGGAAGGTGAATGGAAAAACATAAAATACCAGCTCACTAGCATCATCACATGTGTAGATGAAACTCACATTCGCATAAAAAAAAACGAATCGGTTTCTTTAATAGCATCGGGGTTAATTTTCCTCAAAATAAATACATCATAGTATAAAATAAGCATAATCACAACTTAATACATTTAAGATGAAAAGACAAAATTGTCTTAACTCTTCTTTTATTTTGCACTTGTGTACAGATAAAAGAAATCGAAATTTACAAATAAGTCTTTAGCTCTTAAAGTTTCTGAGATATCGTTATTGGACGGACAGACGTTGGACGGACGAATCCGTTATTGGTGATTTCAACGGGAAATTGGGAAGCAAGGCATCTTTGACACTAACTACACCAAGGAGGCTAATCGATTTGGTTGTCGCTACATGGTCCCAATATCGACTTAAACTGCTATCTTGTCACTGTCAAGGTACTAACTAGGCGTGGTGCATGTCACGTGACCTAACACTCAACGAAAGTTAGACGACGACAAGTTGCAATCATTGGTTATCAAGAGATCATTGGTTTTACAAAACCTATGACTAATTCTTGGTACGAAAAAAGTGTCGCAATTGTACTGCAAAAAAGAACGCCTTCTATCAGGAACTCGGCGGTCGGAAGCAACGTGAGCTGCTAGAGGCCGATATCGAGAGAAACGACGTTTCAAACGCAAGAAAAAGAGCAAGTAAGGCGTGAGTATGATAGGTTATGTGACAGAAATGAAGATCAAGAGGTCAAGCGTCTGACCGAAAGTTTTAAACCCGGAGTAACTTTCTGTTAAATTAAAATTCGGTTACAGATGTAAAGGAATAGCTAAGTTTATCAAATTACCACAAAGCCCCATCAGTAGATGTTCAATCAAAGTTTGGTAACTTTACACTATCGGCAGTTTTTTGCTCTCAAAGGTTTACGTTATCCGAAAAACATTTTCTTGAATTCTTCAACACTCTACGCTATCGCTTCATAGCTGCAGATCTCTCATCAGACTGCTTAGTGGAGCGACCTCAACTTAAAGACTACCCCAATAAACTCACTACATACAAAACCTCAAAACTTCACACCACTACGCACCACAACCAACCACACCACACTTAATGAAGCAAAGCATAGCCAATAGTCATATTGAATGGCTAGTTATGACGAAACGGCTTTAAAGAAGGGAATGACAGTGTCTAAGATCCCAAGCCTCTAAGCAAAACTAAAGATTGTTACAAATGAGTTAAGCAACGTTTTCAAACTCGAGAAGAAACTCGCCCAGAAACGATATAAAGAACGTCTTTTTTCAACAAGCTCTAGATCTAGATGAAGCAAGCGGAGATTAATTTACCGGCTATAGTCTCTACACACTTTGAAAACGCTTTAAAAGTAAGCTTAAACATACATAAAAAGGAAGAAGTTTTTGCCTCTCATTTAAGAAACGAATTTCAGCCGAATCCGTCAAGAAGCGCATTCGTTCTTCACTCTATAACGACTCCGAACCCCTCATATTTAACACCAATGAAGACATAAAGTGATAAAATCCAAGCTCAATCTCAAAATGGCTGCAGGTTATGATTAAATGCGGACATTTCGTGCGGACATTTCGTGGTCTATACAGCCAAATACCACAATGGCAGCTGAAGGTTGAAATTAGGAACGATTTAAGCTCGAAACTCATTCCCCTAATCATCACTGTATATCTAACGACAACGTGTCACCTCGCTGTTAGGTTCATTGATCGTGACACAAACTTAGAATTATTCAGGCGCCTAACGTAACAGAGATTATGCATAGAAGTCGAGCCCTCTCTGAAGATGCTGTATATGATGCTTTATCAGAGTTACAATAAATCGTATTCTAAACTCTTTGCGCGAGCTACTTACATTGATCTGTAAAGCATTTGTGGTAGTGCAATATTTTCCAAAGGTTGTGGAACCAAGCAATGATTCATAAACCTAGCAAGCCCGAGCATGATACCGATCAAAAGTGTGGGAAAGGTTAATTGGCGTCAGAATTGTTAGCATCACTGATTCCTGGAAAATCATCCCGGATGAATAGTTTGAATTTGTGCACGCTATGTTTGTGGACATCGATCAAACTTTTGAACGGTTGTGGCAACCCCCGGAGTGTTTGCTGTAGTTAAAAATGGTCTGCCATCATCATACTTTGATTTAATTTGATCCTACATGGAGTATCGTACTTTCATGGTTAAAGTAAAGACTGATTCCTATTCTCTCGGTACAAGCTAGAGTACCAAATGGTAGCATGTTCGCACCCCTGCTCTTTGAACTCTTAGCTGCTGACTTGCCAATTCCGTTTGGAAACGATCAAGGAGAGTGGCTGCCCACGCAGATGATATCTTTATCATGATAAATTACCTCAAACGCAGTCCAAACATACCTAAACAAATAACTGAATGACCAAGTTGGTGGAACGTAATACTGAATCCCACTAAGTCGGTGAATATATGTTTCACACTAAAGAGATGACATACCCTAGCGCTAATACGAAATAGCTCTGCTGACGCCTTGACTGGATGATAAACAGCCTCAGTAAGCTTCCACTATTTTACAAAAGAACGTTATACACATATTTCATAGGCACCATGTAGAGGTATGGCATTAAGATATGGAAATGAACTTATATTCCAACTGCAAAAAATTTTTCACAGGGATCTGCAACTGATAGCGATTGAATATAATTAAATCAAATATAATATTATTGTAGCCAACAACCACTCACCGAAATTTTCAACTTTTTTTGAACACACACAGCTTTGTAGGTGATAAAGGATCATTATTATTGTATGTTGAAGGAGTACATCCTACTCTATGCATACAGAGATTGTCGAGCTCGATTATACAGTAGAAAGTGATGCAACTCGCACAAGCGGATGACATTGATATCATCCGTACACAGGAATGGTGAGTTTGAAAGACGTGCTTAGAGATTGACAAATAGACACGATTCATATTTTAATGATGCACGCTGTTAATGTATCTTGGATATTTCAACATTTTCTTCCTGGCAACATAAATAACAACAATGTCAGTCTGGAGAAAAGGCGAAGAGTCACATTTGCTAATAGAAGCTATATTGGGATAAGCAAGCAAATTAAAAGTAGAGTTCTCTCTCGAATAATGAAAATTACAATCTACAATACGCAGAATTTTTGGTTCTGCTGTACTGCGCAAAAGCATTCTTCGAGAAAAAGATTCTTCACTTGATTTTTGGGACTATGAACTTTTTATGAAACGAACCCATACCATTGGAGAGAACTTTAATAATTAAATCTTGTAAAATTCTTTTTTTAAAGCAAACACTTTATTACAAAAAAAGAACAATTATCAGCAGAGAAGAAGCCCTCAGCATATTTTCCGCTTTATTAATTTTGGAATCATTCTTCTGCAGTTGCACCAAATATGTCAGTATAAACGTTGTCACTACAAGAAATTTGCATAATTTTCGCACAAGTTGCTCTAGTTTGTACACGTAGAGCTCTAAAAAGTATTTAATTATAATATCGTACACCTTTAGCTGTGTCTGCCCCAAAAATTTTAAATTTGAACTAAATAAATGTTCCCACACCAAAACATATTCCACACACATTTAAGACCATTCTTACTCAACCTATTTTCTTCTTAACAAGCTTTGTTGCAATTTTTCTTTTCGCAGGCAGGCTTGTCATAAAAAAAAAAGAAAAATGAAAAGCCAGTTTACGGTAAATATTCATAAATCCCAAAAGGAAAGAATTATATTCCAAAATGCAATAATATTTTAATAATTATTTTGCTTGTATGTATAGTTTTTCTACCGCTTTTCCACTTGCTGCCCATTCTCATGTGCCACACTTTTGAACATTTTCTTTCTAGTTCTACTCCCGCTCGCACTCCCTTCTTGTATACCAGTTTTTGTTTGTTTTCATAAAACGAACAAAGAAATAAATATAGACTTGGCTGCGGGTTTTTCATTTAATTTTCACATTTAATTAAAAACAGTTTGGAAGGAAAAAAAAAAAAAACAGGCAAAAGCAGTAAGAAAAAAATGTACAAGAGTGTGAAAATACATGAAAAAGAAATGACGAGGAGAAAAAAAAATAATGTTGTAGGAAATAATAATAAATCCCTCACTTCATATGCAAAACATTGCAAGACAATCCAATAAGATGAACTGTATATGGCAGTTTTCTCATGTACAACTTGTTGTCTTTATACCCTGCACTAGAGAGCATAGGGTATACTAAGTTCGTGTCTTTATAAATTATTTGCCTATATGTCTGTTATAGCCGCGAAATATATTATAGAGCATGTTGGTCTAGCAGCTCGACATAAGACTTGAGATCGACAAATCTTTGAAGTGGAATCATTTAAAAAGGCAAATATTTACTTCGCGCTATAGAACCATCTAAAAGGGAACGGAAATGTAATGTAATTTGGAAATGGGCGTGAACATACTTCGTAATTGTGCGCGCATCAATTTGCCACTCAACTCCATATTGACACTGCTCTCTCCGATTGTCTTTTTATTATTTTTTTACTCCGAACCAAGTTTTAATTTTGCGAAATGGCTAAAAAAATTAATGTTTGCACTTTGAGTTATTTTCTAAAAATTTTTCGAACTCCTTTTTATCGAAAACTAAAACCATTTCTTAACTTCTGTCTACGGATTTTACGAATTCATTTCTAATTGCATTCAAGAACCGATTACTAAAGACTGAAAAAGTGTAAGGTTTGCAGATAGTTATTTGTGTGAATGGCTATTATCGAACCTTTCACTAAATATTACGAATTTTTTTTTGCTGTTTTCTTTGTATTTATGCTGGGCAATAACAATAACTGTGTGACATGAATTTGGTTACTGGGAGGTTTTATGCTTTGTCTATATGAGCATGTTGGCAGAGTATTTCGAAGTCATGTACTCACTATTCCACCAACAGTACTTATTGTTGTAGTGATTGCTCTTGTTGTTGTTGGTCTACATATGCAAAAGCTACAAATAAAGTACATACACAAAGGCACACACATACACACACACACACGGAATTGCAAACTCATTCGCGCAAGACAATTGGCAAATCTGTAACCAATTGGACGACTATAGCGCAAAACAGAAGAAGAAGAAGAAGAAAAAATACTATGCAACAATGGCGTTTCATTTCCAATTCATTACTGCTTTAGTTTTGCTCCCCCTTCTCTTTGTCTTTTATATTATGCGACAACGTTTCTCAGTTTTTGTCTTCCACCTGTTACCATATTTCCATTGTGCACGCACACATCGTTGAATCGAATAAGAAATATTCTCACAATTGTTCAAACGCGTGGGAATAATTAGACTAGTTTCTTTGCTTCTTCTGTTTTCAACTTTTCGGCGTTTATTTTCTGTCTATTTTTTAAGTCTCAAAGGTACGAAGATAGACTGAAAAGTTTTTCGTGTTGAAAATTTTTGAAGTTGAGGTTTCTTGCTACCCTTTGGAAATATTTTAGAAAAAAATTCAGTATACATTTTGAAGCAACATTCAAAAGTAATAGGATTACTTTTCCCGTATTAACTTGCGTACCGAATTTCAACTTAAATGGATGGAAAGATGTTCAAAGATATGTTCAATTTAGTTTACCGCTTATATGGTGGGCGGGGCATAGCCCCTCTGATTTTCACAAAACTTAACATATTCCCTATTACATCTCCCAGTCCCATTTACATACTTATTTACCAAATTTCATTTATATACCTCAAATAGATGCAAAGAAATGTTGAATTCTGTTTATCGATTGCATAGGGGCATCGCCTCCTCTTGATTTGGACTAAAGCTAGCAGAATTACTCTTCTCGATCTCATGAACAAATTGCAACCCTATGCCACATATGGCTGCGAATATATGACGAATTTTGTGAATCGATTATATGGTGGCGGGACATCAGCCCCTCCGTAGGAAAGTTTTACTATTCCTATCCTCTGCGTGGGAGTGTACTCAATAACTTTCCAAAGTTTCATGGGGATCGGACGATTGATGTAGTAATCTATAAAGAACAAACAAACATACATACATTCATTTTTATATATATAGATCAAAGACCCTTTTTGGAATTTGTTGCTTTATTTGGTTTTTGCATTTTCATCGAAATCCGGCTAAGATACCTCCTGGAAATACACACAGAAGAGTTATTATGTAACTCATGTATAGCTGTAAAACTATATATTTGTTTAAAATGTAAAACCAGCGACGATACAAGAAATCTATTGGATCATCTTTAATCATGTCTTAAGACTTATCAAGACACAGAACGGCAATATAGCTTAAAACAGGAAATATGGAATATTGCTTATTAAATGAGGGGCTATTATTGACAAAGGATGTTCATGAACATTTTTTGTTTTTTACATCTAAAGTGATCTTGCCTTAAGGAATTAACAAGGCTTGAATTTAAGTCTTTATTGAATAAAACTTCAAAAAATAAGGCTTTCGATTTCCAATCAATGCTACAGAAGTAAATAAGTTTTTTAGAGAATCGGTTTACAAGATTCAAACGGGGAATCTGTAAATTCTTCTACTTCAACTTCTAAGCCGTCATTGGATTGGAAGTCAATCTACCTTATTCTGAATTCCATTTGCGAATGATCAATAATGTATACACTTTCTGAGGTGTACCATACCTATTTGTGTCGGTTTTTAGGCCCCGTACCGAAGGTACAAGAGCCGATTGGTTTTGTGCAAATGTATGTAACAGGTAGAAATAATGGTCGGAGACCCCCCAAAGTTACCCCCATTATGGTCAGGAGTGATAGAGGAGTCGATATAGATATGTCCGTCTGGCCGTCCGTATGAACGAAAGGATCTCGGAAACGGTAACAGATAGAGACTTCGTGTTTTTTGCATTCGACTATGACTGCTTCGGAATTTTACAAGTTTATTTTAAAAATTTGCCTTTGAGCGACCCCCCTTTTCTCTTCATACATAAAAAAATGTTTTATAAAGCACTTATTGGTGCAGTGAGAAGTGGTCATGTGTTTGGTCATGAGCTCGGGAAACATTTAATGTGTTTGTTAGGCGACCTGCACTGGTACAGGGCCTCTTACAGTCGGTTACGGCTGACTGTAATTTCCTTACTTGTTCATATTTGCACAATCCCGATATCGAGGTACGCTGCTATCCATGTTTTTAAAGATTTTACCCCAGCTATGAACACACTTCCTAGGGTGTTAGAAATATTGTAAAAGAGGACCAGACTTAATCATGTTCTATTTAATTACTCTGTTCTTTAAGATAATGAGGCCTCACAAGCTAGTATCAAGAACTTTACTAGGCTTATCATATCTGTTCGGGGGAGGGTTTACCTGGCTATAAATAACAAACATATACAGGGTGACAAGAAATAACCCGGACCAATTTTGATGCAATCGATTACAAATGTGTTATGGTGCAGCCCTTACAGAAATGCATTTATCGATAGCTTGTACTTTTCTGAAACAAATATATTTACATTTTTGTGATTTCCATCAATTTGATATTTGTTTCAGGATGTCTAACAATCGTTGTGCAATTTTAAAACTGCTTCAACAAGGAAATCGATCGCCAATGCGACATTGTTCGTTTGCTCGGCATACCAAAACAGACGGTCACTGACGCTATCCGGCGATTTAATGAGTTTGGCCATGAAGGTGACCGTCCCGGACGAGGCAGACCATGCACCGCCAACTTTTTCAGAATTCGCCAGATCGTGAAAAAGCGGATCACCCGGAATTGCAGAGTCTCGGTCAGAAAAATAGCTCGTGAAATCGGAATGAATCGAGAAAGTGTTCGGTTGATTGCCAAAAATGAACTTCATCTACAAGCTCAAAAAAGTGCAGCTTCTTACGGATGACAATAAGCGCGTGAGACTCCAAAGATGCCGTCAGCTGAAGCGTCGGGCCACAGGTCAAAAATGGGAGCGTATTTTCTTCACGGACGAGAAGATATTCACCATCCAACCTGCGCACAGTCACCAAAATGACAGAAGCTGGTCAGCTGAAGCTCCAGTTAGCTCTGCAATAATCGAGCGCCGTCTATATGAGCAGTCTGTAATGGTTTGGGGAGGAATATGCGCCACCGGCAAAACACCCCTTGTTTTCATCGAGCAAGGGCTCAAAATCAATCAGGAAGTGTAGTGTACCGCCGTGACATTTTGGAAACTGTTGTGCTTCCTTGGGCCCAGCAGCACTTTGGTGATACGGAGTGGACCTTTCAACAGGACTCAGCGCCAGCTCATAGAGCCAAATTGACTCAGGACTGGTGCAAAACAAATTTTCCAGACTTTATCACATCCAGTGAATGGCCACCTTACTCGCCAGATCTCAATCCGATGGACTAAAGTGTGTGTTCTATTTTGGAGTCCAGGGCATGTGCTAAACGCCACATAAGCTGAAGCAATCATTGCTCCAAGAATGGGATCGATTATCGGAAGAAGACCTGCGGCCCATTGCGCTAAATTTCCAGAAACGTTAAGGGCTCCGCATCGCAGCCCAAGGAAGCCACTTCGAAACCGGCTGAATACTATGTTTACATAATAGCTATTTGATAGTTGTGTATCTGCATTTTTTCTCAAATATAGTTCCTTAAAAAGTTATGATCAAAAATGTAAGTCCGGGTTATTTCTTGTCACCCTGTATATATATATATATAGACAATATTTCTATCAATATTATTTACTGCGCACGACAAAGCCGGGTACCGCTAGTTAGTTGGCACTATTGAAAAAATCACTAGAAATAAATGAATATGTCCTAGTAGAATTATTAGCTATAGACACAGCTTTTAATAAAGTGTTCCACGATGGCATTACCAACTTTCTGAAAAATATTAGAATCGACGCCTACCTGATTCAATTTATTTTATATGATACCAGAAGAACGGTGAGTTTAACCTTTGGAGGGGGTAGGCTTCACTATTTGTCTTTAGAAGAAGCCCAAATGGAACCAAAAGCTTATATCTCTATTTCTATAAGTGTTGACAGTTAACTAACTGATACAGCGATTGCGAGAAAGTCATCATGTGATAGATTACCCCTACGATGACACTGATCATCAGAGGCAATTTCCGCAGATCCTATTCAACATAATGCACCTGTCTGGGCTTAACCCCGACCAAAACTTAACTAGAACTTTTATCAAGAAAATACAAAATCGAGGTTATTATTCTTCCAACAGCAAACAATATAAAACTTTTATTCAGTAAAAGTCCGAAATATCTGGGTATGATTTTGAACAAAAAGTTAAACTGGAATCAAAACTTTAGGAAACATAAGAATAAGGCGGCTATATTCACGTGTAAAGGGAGAATAGCAGTGGTTAGGCCAATCCTACTCTCTACTAATGACTAAATACTCGATGGGGAAGTTGGAGAAGGTATCTTCTCCCCGAACATGGAGATTAGCGAATTAGCCGCAGATCTCTTAACGAAATGGCAGAGCACTACGGAATCCGTCTTCTCTAGGATCTATCTGGACATCGAAGCATAGATAAAAATTTGCGATGCAGTTAGGTTGGCCAGAGAGTGTTGGGATACCTGAGTTTACTTCTACTTAATAGGATCTCGTGTAGCGGATAACAGATAGGGAAACTTAAAAACTTGTAAGGTCTCTAAACATATTTGGAAGAAAAGCAACCGTAGCCAAAATACATAGATGCCAGGAAAGATCACAAATCTGTATTCTGGTGGCTACCCTTACGGGTGCCCACTGCTTTATAGAAAGACACTCTATTAGAATAGTTGTGAACTCTCCTGACTTCTGTAGAAGTTGTTCGACTGCTTCGGTAAAGAAAAAAATGGAGTTGAGGCCATAGTAGGACGAGGCGCACTTCTCACTCGGAATTTGGTCTTTGGTTTTAGGCTCCGATTGGACCATTAAAAATGGGAGCCTCTTACCAATAAGAAAACTTTTCTGTTCTTTTTTAAGAAAAACAATTTGTTCAGGTTTAGTTTAGTTTGAAACGAAATATTTGGTGTGGCATGTGCTAATGCAAATAAAATATCCCACACGGATCAAAATAGCAATACATCTCACATATAAATTTAAGTTTCAATGGGGGTACAGAGTATCTTAAAGTCGAGCACACACGACTGCAGCGTTTTCTCTTATTTTAATGATTTTTAGGTAGAAATATTGGTAGGAGACCTCCAAAGTTACTCCCATTATGATCAGGAGTGATAGAGGATTGGATATAGCCATGTCCGTATGTCCGTCTGTATAAACGAAAGGATCTCGGAAACGGTAATAGATAGAGACTTCGTGTTTTTTGCATTCGACTAGAACTGCTCCGGAATTTTACAAGTTTATTTTATAATAATTTTTCTTTTAACAAATTTTTTTCGGAAAAATTTCAAAATTCTTAAATCCACCCTCTTTTTTGGTATATTTATTTTCTTGCATATAAAATAGATGTAGATATTTTTTGCAGCTTGTCGCATGACCGTAAGTTAAAGAAGGGTTTTGGGAAGTAAACGTATCACTAGAAGACAAAATGACTCAGACTTCAAGACAAAATTGAAGACAAAGTCGAAGTTGAGTCGCTACCCGCTTACCATGTTGCAAGTTAACTTGCAACTAACCCTCAAGAGGCGTCGTCTTCATTCAACGCCAATGCCAACAACACTAACAACGTCGCTCTCCATCAGTGCAACTAACGAGCCGCGTAAACTGAAGCGACAGGTGCGGGAACATACGCCGTAAGAAATACATAGATACTTTGTATTAGTTGCAACAATGTAGCGTGCAACCCTGCTATAGTATTAAAGTCAAGATGTGCGTCTTTTGAGAGGGCAAATTGAGAGGCAGGGAGTGTGGCTAATCGCTTACAGCAGCAATAGTCATTCAAAACGCCACAGAAGTAATGAATTTTTAATTGTCTGTCATTTTAATTAAAAAATAATTTTTTTTTTTTGCTGTCCCTAACTTTTGCAGTATTAATTTTTTACACTGTGGCAACTCTGCTAATAAAAATATGAAATTGTAATATTTAATTTCTTTGACTGCTTCATCAATACACAATTACAGCACACAAACCAGCATAAGAGCTAAGAAAAAACTTCATCCAATAACCGAGAACTACAAAACGTAGCCAAATCAAAAACAAACTCGAACTCAAACCCTGACACTGATTGCACCCCACTGCTTTTCGACTAGTTGAACATGTTCACTGACATTTCAATTAGAAAACTACAAGGGCAACTACAACTCTGGCCTGATTTGAAAAGTTAACAGCATTTGGAGCAAGTCGAAGTGGGAGATCAGCTGCTTTCGATTGCAAAACGCTGCTAAAGGATTTAAGTTTTGTGCATTTTTGAATCCTTAAATAACGCTAGGAGCAAATTTGATAAAAGGATTGCTATGATGCACTTGATTTGTGCGTTGTCAGCGTATTTTGTTATTATATATCTTCAGAGCACACATGTGAGATATCACCCTGCACTGGTCCCTGCAACCGTTTTCATCACCGTTTCATTCAACAATTTCCACTGTTGCATTTGATTTTGCGGGTGTGTAGCACAAACACTTTTGCGGGTTGAGTTGACGTGCTGAACTCTGTGTCCGGTTAAAGAAAAAAGGGGCTGTCGTTTGTCGTTAATTTGAATGAATGCGTTTGATGATTATAGTCTACGCAGTGCTATACAGCGACTGTCGAACCCCTAATCATGAACTTCTATTTAATAATTTTAAAGGTTGCTAGTATTTCTAAGTAGTTATTTACTGCGTTTGAGTGAGTTGCTGTGGCTGAGTTGAGTGCGTTTGTTTGTGATTTATCGCTGCGGGTGTTTATTATTTTTTTGTTTATGCGGTTTATTTTCATATATTTTTATTTTTGAAAAATGTTCGGGAAACCATAGAAAATTTATAATTGCGTAAATCTCTTTTATGAGTTTGGAATAAAACCTTGAAAAACACTTTTATTTTGTCGTATTAAAATTCAAAAAGGTAGAAATTTGGTAGAAATTGTAAGTATTTCAATGCATCAGTATTTCGGGTAGGTAACGCAAAGTTTAAAACTGATTGAATACATTTTTTTGTTATTTTTATAAATTTAAAATGATTATTTATTTGTTTAAAGAGATTTTGTAATATTCGTAACAAATTAAAGTTGTCACCAAGGAACTTCAATTCAAGGCCAAGAAAATCAAGGAAATTAAATTGAAAACATCCAGCTTTTTTCGCCTGGCTGTTCGTTTACCTTGTTTATATTTAGCTGAAATTCAATAAAAGGATGTTTGTTTCGAAATTACTTAATTTTATCAAAAAACTCAGAAATGTATAATGATCCAGAAAATTGTTAGGGAGAATCGTTATATAAGAGAAGTTTCTGATGATGTCAGCATATCGGTTGGATTATCGTGCAATATGTTTAGATATGTTTGGAGCATAAAACGATGTTTGTTTCGAAATTACTTAATTTTATCAAATAACTCAGGAATGTTTGCATAATGATCCAGATTTGCCGTTCAAGATTTAGGGAAAGAAACATTATTATGTAATTATGACATCGAAGCCTAAGCTCAATTGTTCGAAATGAAAGCGACCAAGTGACCATGTTCGGTCAAATGTGAAGACTTTACTCACTGTTCTCTTCGATTACAATTGCTTGGTGCATCGTAAGTTCTTTGCAGAAGGCCTTACGGTCATCATGCATCGATACTTGTTCGTCATTTTTTGTTAAAAATAATACTCAACCACCGGACTGCCCCCTGCGAGTTTTATCTGTATGTAAAACTTAAAAGACTGAGAATTAGTGTAGTGTAGTGTAGTATAGTGTAGTGTAGTGTAGTGAAGTCTAATGTGGGTTTCTTGTTTCCAATGTTACTTTTTTCGGCATCTTATTTTGCAGATCTGCACATCTATGTGGTTTGATTTTGAAGTTTGGAACACAGTTTTCTGCCATCTTCGCTACTATATCCGGAATATTGCTGTGGCCTCCAGTACATGGCCTAATCAGATTAAACTACGTCCGGATTCAGTATGCTAGCTAAAGCCGCTTGCGCAAGTGTACACTATTATACGCAGGAATGCTGTTTGTACATTGTTGAGGTTGAGAAGTTGAGATTCTATATCACTTGCTCTGAACCAGACTTAGGATCCACAGATGAGTATAGGCTTGACAAGCGCAGTGTAAATCCTGTCAATGATAGACTGTTGAAGTCCTCCTTTCATTCCAAGCGTTCTTTATCAGAGTTTTTTCTCAATGAGCGTTCTGAGTCTGGACTATCACTTAGACATTTGGCTTCTTTGAATATTTTGAGCCTATGGTCGGGTGTGTGTAGCTCGGGATCTTATAATTGCATTGAAAGAGTAATTAGTATTTTTGGGAGTCTTTGAGTCAAGACTATTCTGTTATGTTTTGAGTTGATATTCAAAATTGCTGTTCTATTTAAGCAGGTTAAAACGATTTTTTGGTGAAAAACTAGACACAGATTAAGTAGTTCTTCGTATAGATCCTCCTTTGCCCAAGAAAGTACTTGTAAAAATAAAAAACATATTCAATATTCCGAAAATTTTAAATTGTTATTAAATTAATTTAAATTTATTGTATATAGTATTCGGTTTTGAAAATAGAATGAGGAATATAAAATAAAAAAATAAAATAAAAAAAATAAAAAAAAGAGCTAAGTGGTGTAGGGAAAAGACGCATAAGGATATGGCCGATATGAGAGCGAATCGCTTTTCTTAAGCTTATTTTCAATTAAGTCAGTAAAAGCAAAAACACCATTCAAAACATCTTTTTTAAATATATTTATTAAGCTTTTCATCGCTTCAAAACATATACGAACAGCTGGTTGCAGTGGAAACACCATTCAATTCTTCTTCGGTAAATTTTGGATATGATAACAAAATGCTTCTCGGTGGGAGCATAGCAAAAGACTCATTTTTCATTTGGAATTCATTTGATAAATTTGTTTATTTCATAATAGATCTGTACATCAATAAAAAATTCATTGTCAAAGTGAAGCGGACAGATGAGGTTTCTAAGTGGAAATCGATACAGGAATCTACGTTTCTCTTCAATTTATTGTTATTTAAACTTATTGCAATTATTAATATTGTTTATGATGCCCCCGCAAGTGATTTTGTAAGCGATGTACCAACATATACTTCCCGGCACAGCTAATAAGTTGTACCCAGAGCTCCATATATATATGTATATGCAAAAAGTCTGTCTGTGAAAATTTGAAAGTAGCCATGGTCACACAATTTCCATTAAAAGTTCCACAAAAAATAGAAGCATTTTAGATGGGCATAAAGAAAAGAGTTTATCCGCCCCTAAGAAATTTGCTAGAAAACTAAGAACATTAGATGACCTTTTACATTGGTAATCTATGGAGTTATAGCATAGCCCAGAAAACAATAATTATCTTCTGGACAATCTATTTTGGAAGACTAAAAATTGCTTTTTAGATAAAAAATTTACAATAGCCAATAATATGACAAATCTTTTCATCCAACTTGTTTGGGAATATATAACGTATGTCATGATAACAACGGGGAAATATAGACTAGTAAGATCTTGGCAGAACTGGAGTGCAAAGCTATTGGAGTTCTATATACATAATAATAGTTAGTATGGAAAAAATGGCTTCATTGTCATTCCTGCCTTGTAAAATTATTTGTAATTTTTTAATTAATTTTTTAATTTTAATTAATAATTTTTTTCTTAATGGTGCGGCAGTCCTGTAAGTTTTCAATTTTATTACATCTTTTTTTGGCTGTGGGAAGGAGTATACAATTCCTAGAAACTTTTACTTAATCAATGGAGGTCGTCTAAACTGTTGTAATTGTTAAAGGAATTATTAATATATTTTTTATTAGCATCACATTTATTTGGAGATACTGGAATAGAATCGGAATAGAAGCTACGTAAGGTAAATAAATTTTTACATCTTTTTTCTTTCGAAACTTTTTACAGTGAACATCAATAAATTGTAATTTGAATATTTTAACTTTCATCAATTATTTTGATTTGTAATAGCGGCAGCTTGGACCACTTCCATGGCTGTGAGTCGAGGCACAGTCGGTCAACCTGACGACCAAACAAAAATCCTCCAACGGGTCTGAAGTTTGCCGAAACTTTCCTCTATTTGGTAATTAGTAAGTAATAAGATGTTTAGTAGAGTAACTTATTCCAATATGATTTTTAAGCTACTCCTGTGATTTCGTCTAACGAAACCAGGAATTTTTAGTATTGCAATGGAGTTAGTGACAATTGTAAAAGCCCCTGAAGCTTGAAATATTTCATCAAATTTTACTTTATATTAATTACAAATTAATTACAAATATTTGCCGAAGACCAAAATTTTTTGTGAGCGTACAAAATATTAAAAAAAAAAAAAACAATTAAATATTAATATATGGATTACTATTAGATCCGGCGTTCGCTTAAATGCCTCCATATTGTGTGAGCCTCTTGGGGAAAATTTCATTTGTCAGGCAGATCTTACTTCTCCCGGTTCAGTTCTCAAGGTTCAAAGTCAAATAGTTACTGACGATTCTGATATTTTCCCTTATATGGTCGCGTTAAACAGTTAATTTTCAGAAGATCTTATTTCTCCCGGTGCCCTTTATATACGTAGCACTATTGCGTCAAATAGATGCTGACATCCGATAGAATTTGGCTTTTCATTAATTTTTTCATTTAATTCATTTGAATTCGATGACCTTTGAATTTTTAGGCCCTATACCGAAGTTTCAAGAGCCTATTGGTTTTGTGCAAATGTATGTAACAGGTAGAAATAATGGTCGGAGACCCCACAAAGCTATCCCCATTATGGCCAGGAGTGATAAAGGAGTCGATATAGCTATATCCGTCTGTCCGTCTGTATGAATGAAAGGATCTCGGAAACGGTAATAGGACTAGGACTTCATCGGAATTTTACGAGTTTATTTTACAATTTTGATCCAAGCCCCCTCCCTCCCCATATAAGCAATTGAATTTGACCGTCCTACCTTTTCTTTGCATACATAAAAAAATGTTTTATTTGTGGAGTGAGAAGTGGGAGGAGCAAAATACTTCTCGGTAGTGCCATTTTTTTGTTTTGCACTGCTTGGTCATAAGCTAGGGAAACATTTGTGTTTGTTAATCGACCTGTACTGCTACAGGAACTCTTCAGTCGGTTATGCCCGACTGTATTTTTCTGGATTTTTTTTTGTTATATGGAATGGGATGAATGTTTACCAACGTTCATTAATCCAGTGAATCGTATTAATTCCGTTTCTTTTAAATGGTTTTTAAAAAGATCTTTACATTTTCTGGACCAATTGAAAATTTTTGGTATTTCGGTACAAGACAAAAATTCGTCTATTTTGGATCAGCATACACCTATGTATATGGAATACATATTTTAATTACAATTGTTATTAGAAACACCAAATTTTATGTTTCTTTAATCCTACTAAATATTATAAATGCGGAAGTTTGTGAGAATGTATGGATGTATGTATGAATGTTCCTCTCTTACGGCTAAGCCGCTCAATCAATTCGTATGAATTTTGGTATAGAGATAGATGGGATGATGGAAAAGAACATAGGCTACGATTTGACAAAATCGGAGGGGGCGTTGCCCCACCCCCATATAAGCGATAATCAAAATTTGTCATATCTTTGCATGCATTTAAGGTACAGAAATGAAATTTGGTATACATGTTAAGAGGATCAGGTGAAGTCAACCTGTTAAGTGTGGTCAAAATCGGAGAGGGCGCTGCTTTGATAGAGCTATCTCTACAAGAAAAGATACGACAGGTTTTTATTGCGTTGTAAATAGTTTCAAACATCTACAAACTTCAAGTAAAAATTAGACCAATTTGTTCGAATTCTTTATAGTGATCCGATTTTTGAATATGATTAGTCAAATATACAACTAATTTGGCATTTCTAGATAAATGAACAATAACAACTTTCTTTCATACAACAACCCAGAAATGAGGACAGATTTATATGGAAGCTAACCTTTTAAAGGGACCAATTTGGACTTTATGGAATATTTGGATTAAATTAAAATATAAATATTTTAATGTTTCTAGTTTAATTAACAACAACAACCAACGTTTTTCATACAAATACCCAGAAAGGAAAATGCAAAATAAATTTACCTACATGGAATATTTCATAAGGATTAATATCAAATAGATCAAATTTGGAATTTGTAGCTAAATTAACAACAACAATGAAATATTTTTCAAACAAATTCTAAGAAAATCGAGCTAGGTTCGTATGGGCGTTACTTCTTGGGGAAGGCTTAGATCTTGATTGAATATAAGTTATCTAAAGAAAGAATAGTTATAGATAAAAGAGTTTAAATATCCATGTTTGATGGCTATATCTCCTATAGTCTTCAAGCAATCATTGTTCATACGAATAGCTAGACTGACAGACGGACATGTTTGTTCTAAAAATGTTTTATTTTGTTCGATACAAAAATGCTTCAAACATGTCGCATCACTGAAATTGAACAACAAAAGATACAACGCAAATTTCTAAGAGTTTGCTCAACGCAAAATACGTCATCATACAACTTCGAAATTGTAAATTTGAAATTTTTAATATACTTCAAAAGAGCAACTTATATATTATGACTACGAAAATATGTGCTGACAAAAATTTTGAACTTATAATTGTTTCGAACAAGCGTTTTATACGAGATTTATAAGCAAAGTATACGACTGCTTATACAAAACTCTAATAAATGCCTTAAAGAAGCAACTCTACTACATTTCTGCCAGACAAAACCTTATATTCAAACATGTTGCGCTTATACAGCTACAAATGAAACTATACAAATACTTCAGATACTGCTTGAACTTGGCTTAAGACCGGTTTGACATCGAACCACACATTGCTGCTTGATTTGTTGCATGCAGATACATTTGTAGCTGCTGCTACCTGCTTCAACAAAATCGTCTGGCAGCTAGCCTTACAGCTTCGTTTTGCTTGACTATTGAATCAGTTTATGAGATACGCTCAACCGTGCTGCATGTGTTTCGCTGTATTGTTGTAGTTAGCTGCTGCTTGTCTATGTGTGTTTGCTGCTGCAATTCAACTTCATTGAAGAAGTATCTGCTGCACTTGCAACCAACGCTTCGAACTTCAGGCGCTGTTTGTTTTGTACGTTTCAATTGTCATTTGGAACTCGATGTGTTTGCATACGCGACGCGCTTAAAACTTAGTGAAATAAACAAATTAAAATAAAAAATCGAAAAGTATCTGAAACTGAAAAGTAACGCAATATATGCCGGTTGTATGCAAAACATAAAAAAATAAAATCGAATTGTTACACACAAATGCCACAAAATGAAACTAAAATGCGCAAAAATGGCGCATCAAGTGGATTTTAATTAAATTTCAAGTGTGCGAAATAAAATCTTGAAATCATTTAAATAAATTGTTCAAAAAAAAAAATAAATAAATAATCTGTGTAAAGTGCATATTACGACAAAAAAAAAAAAAAAACAAACTACAATTCCCACACACATAATTATTAACTGCAAAATCATTTGAAAAAATTACATTGCAACATCAGCTCAAGCGCTAAATAAAAAAAAATTGAAGCTGCAAAATGCCGCAACAACAACAACAACAACAACAACTAAAGCTGCCAACAGCATATTTTTGGATAACTTTGACATTTTCATTGCTTATGGGTAAGTTTTGCAAAAGAGTAACTTCAACTATTGTAGCAAAAAAAAAAAAAAAAAATGAAAAAATAAAAGAAAACCTCAAAAAAAGATACAAAGATATCAAAAGTTACGCGCAGATACATTTGTATCTTTTGTTATAGCAATATATGCTCGCGTGTGTTTTATGCAGCGCATCTTCTATGTAATGCGTCGTCGTCGTCCGTTTAGTGTTTGTACAACAACAATTGTTGCTGCTACTGCCTGCTACGCTGTGGCAGGTTGCAGCCGCAGCAGCAGAAGAAGCGCCATACAAAGTTCATGACATTTACGCTAAGAGTTGAAGTTGGACAGACGGATGTAGTGACGCTTAGCTAGACTCACTGACAGACAGACAGACAGACATTTGTTAGTCTGAGGGATTTGCAACGTTTTATCTTTTATTTATTTTTTTTTTTTATAAATATTTCTTGCTTATATGCATTGTAACTGCTTCAGCTTTTGTTGACATTTAAAACAGTTGTATTCGGTTTTAATACTTCTTTATTTTTTTTTTTTTTTTGTAAATTTTATTTTTCCGAGTTTACCCCTTACTTGCTGCAACATGTTGTATCTGTTTACCACATGCAAACTTAATATCACATTTTTTAATTTTTTTGCTGTATTTTCTTTTGCACATAAAACGCTCCCAGGCAGTCTACAGTCTCGTACTGGCGCGCGCGCTCTTTTCAAACTCATAGATACAGTATCTTTTAACTACAACTTGCTGCGCTGTTTTAAATGCAAAAGTTTTTCGTATAAATTTTTATATACACAGCCGCAGCTACACTTGTAGTTACTTCATTTTTTTTTTCTTCTAACAGTTTGTGTTAAATATTTTATATACACAATTTTTTTTCTCGCTTTGTTGTTTATTTGATTTATGCGACATTATTCAAGCAACTTTTGTGGCACACATAATTTAATTTCATTTGTTTTTTTCTCTCTTCGTTTTGCTCCTCATGCTGTTTTTCATTACAAGACAAAGTTATCTCGCAAAAAAAAAGTTACCACTCAGGTTACAAATGTCTGCTACTTACCTTGAAAAATAGTCAAGTATTAAAGCAAAAAAATAAAAGATACAATTAAAACAAAAAAAAAAAAAAAATGTATCTGTTGCTCGCTTTACTTCACAGCATCTGCCTTATAGTATCTAATTAGCAGCTATGGTCTCTATATTTTTTTGTTCAACATTTTTCAACTCATTTTAAAGTCGTGCACATTTCTTACTTAGTGTTTTTTCTAGTTCATCTAAAATTAGCTTCAACTAATTTTTAGACTGTTAATGAAATTAAATTTTTGAAAAGAAAAAAATGTTTTTAAACCAGAAAGCTAAGCTTGTATTAACAGCTTTTAATGATTCGTGGCAAATCGATTAGTGTTGGCCAGTGAATTAATTTAAAACAATTGTTATAAATTAGCATAGAATTGATTTATGTTTATTCGATTGCTAAATGCAACATGTTGCATGGGTTAATATTTACTATTTCAATTAGAGTTGAAAGCGTATAAAGTGATAGAAAGTTGTAGCATATAAATTTAGAATTACAATGTTTTATCGGACAATATTTATGTTTGTTCAAGCACTTGCCCAGCATTTTGTAGTTTTTTATTTTCATATTATCAGTTCAAGATACACTTTTCAGTGTATCTATTGATTGCTTAATTTTATAGCAAATAACTTTAGCAACATAAAGCATTATAGAGTTTAGGTAAAAAAAAACATTAAAAATATAAATTTTTCTTCCATAAATTTACGAGTTCGCGCAAATGTTTGCTTTAACAATTATTTTCTGACGGACTCTGAAAACCCTTTGAAAAGAAGAAAATAATGTTTTTTTTCTTCTTGTTGTTGCTAATATAGTTAGAAACACAAAATTTGATATTTTTTCATCAATCCTAAAAACATGTTCCATAAAGAACATGTTCATCTGTCTGTCTGTTTGTTTGAACAACATTGAGGACTATAATAGACAGAGCGTTCAAGTTTTAATATTTAGATTCCCCTTTTCCTTCTTCAGATTACAATGTGCATTCCATAAAGGCACAAACAGGACCACTAAAAGTAGTAGCCCCTATGAAGGGTCGATATATACATGTAGCTTTTTCTGGCTGTTCATATGAACATCGAGAACTTGAAGACTTTTACAGATAGAGTCTTCAAGCGTTGACATTAATATTCTCTTTTTTCCGCTGCAGATATGTAGTATTTAAAAAACGTGCCTTCATTTCTCTAATGGATGGTCTCATAGAAACTTCTTTCTTCCTTCTTAGATTACAAATCTAAAAAAATATTTTTTTTTGTCTTATTATTTTAGCTAAAGTCGCTAAACGTTCTGTATTTTACTGCATTTAAAATAAAATATATCATATATGTTCGTATTGGACCAACAAAAACGGAAAGCATCCATACAAATCTGTCTCCTTTTTTAAGAAAAAACATTTTTTTTGTGGTTTAATTTAACTTAAAATGACAAACTTTTTGTATCTTTTACTAATTGCAATAAAATGTGCCCCAAACGGATCTGAAGGGGAATATATTCCCCATACAAATTTAAAGTTTAATAAGAGTAGAGGGTATTCCGGCACACTCGATTTTTTTTTTCATTAATTTCATACATTTACGAGCATATTCTCTTTAGATCAGAAAAATCTAGAATATATATTATTAAGTTACAAGTTTTCAAAAAATAGCTGAACTAAACATTTTTCTTATAATTGTGAATAGGTTCAAATACGAAACCGAAACAATTTATAAATTTTTTAGGTGGCCTACCTGTTCAAAATTCATCTATATTACATTGTATAAATTTTTATATGAAAGTTGTAGCAATAAGATGAAAGCATGACAGACTCAATAAAGCATTTTGGTCAACTCGAAAAATTGTTTAGACCTACTTATATCCGTCTGTATCTTTGTTTATTTTTGGCTATAGTTTTCATCCTACCTAACTAAAAACTGGTATCTAGAATCTCCTTGGGTAGCACTATTTGTAAAAATATTGTCAAAAACAAACAAAAAAAAATGTTTTCATAAAAAAATTTATTCCGAGAATCATACCAATATAACATGTTGAAATATAGCTAATTAATATTTTCAGAACATTGTAATAAAAATAAAACCATAAAATGGCATAGTATCATCATATATTGTAATATTTATCTGTCTGTTTGTACTCCGTCTAAACTCCAAAATAACTGGACCGATTTTGACGAGACTCTCACTGTTTGATAGCTGATATAATAATAAGTAAATAATTAATTGTAGAAAAGACTGGGAGCAATAAAATTCAACAGAGAAATAGACAATACCATGCCTCTGCTATAATATGATATAAGAGACAAATCAAATTTGCTTTATGACAGCAACTGTTTAATAAGCCAGAGGTGGACGTAGCACAGCATGCCATTAATATTACATATATGTAAGAAAGTCAAATTGATCTTTGCTCTTCACAAGTGCGAGTGTAATATGTGTTGGTATGTGTGTTGCCCGTCCATGGTAAACATGCATAAGAATTCATATATCGTAAAACGATATTATTTAATATTGCACTAATTGCAGAAAAAACGAAGTTCAATTTGACTTTCATTTGATTTGATATGCCGCAGCAACAGCGGAAGTTCATTCAATTTCTTGCGCCGAAATTGCAACAAAACAAAAGAAAACCCCAATATTTATAGTGCATATGTGCAACATTTCTTTTTTTAAAACCAAAAATGCCCTTCACTGTTGTTTGCTATGATTTGTAGTAAAAGCCGACTGCAGTTTGTAATGAACGCTTTACATAAATAAAAGAAAGTTTAATTAGAAAAACAAAATAAAAGCATATCAAGTAAAAGCAAGCTAAATGCAGTAGCTAATGTAGTACACGAAATAATAAGTGCAACACATTCACATATTAAAAACTGGTGTAAGAGAGTTCGGTTGTGGAGATGCAGAAAGAAACTTTTTCTTAGAAATAGATTTGACGATGATGCAATAGGTTTGCCGTAACCGTTTGCAGGCATCGTTCTCAGCTGCTGTACTTAAGTGTTGGTTAAATAATTTTTAAAACTTCTTTGTTTTGTATTCAAAAATATTTTTCTTAAATTAAAAATAATTGTTTGTATGAATTGTACTTTTGAAGTAAACAAATTGTGTCAAGCAATTCGTATTAATTCGTTAGATGCTAGTCGTATGTTAATCGGAATACTCTTGTAGGATTATACTGCGCAAACAGAGTGTAAATATTATTTACTTTTAGTTGGTCATAGTTTTTTTGACTTGTTCAAACATTATTTATATTTCTTTTATTTTTTTTTTAAATAATATTTTTATTAAAAAAGTTTTTGCTCAAATTTAAAAAAAATTAATTCATAAAGTATAAGTAAAAAATATTTATCGTTGTTTGTTTATTCAGTTTTATTTTATTTATTTAATTTTTTTTTAGTTTGTATTTACAAAATTGGTTTGTTTCGAATTAATTAAAAAATATGATTAATTTGTTTATTTATAATTTATTTTTAACTTTTTTAATAAAAAAAAAATATTTTTCAATTTAATTAAAAAAAGAAAATAAAATTGTTTGATTTTAAATAAACATTTTTTATTATTTATAAAATAATTAAAAAATTATAAATAAAAAAATTCTTTAGTCTTTGTTTGTTTGCTCAATTTTTTAGTAGTTGTTAAGGCATTTGTTTGGTTGATAGTGTGATAAAGCAAAATACATAGTTTGAGGAAATTGCTATAAAAATTCAAAGGGGAAGTCGAAACTTGTGTTTCTGTTGCACTTCATTTCAATGTTATGCAAAGTAGTTGTAATAATTTCTCTCTCAAACTAAAGAATACAACTATTAGCCAGCTAAAAATAAATTTATTTGTTTATTTTATTTAATTTGAATCACTGTGAATAATAATAAAAAAAAAGTATTGTCTAAAAAGATGCTGCTTTCTGTTAAATCACAAATATTTGCTGTTAATTTACTGATTTTTCAAATATTTTTCAAACAGTGTGTAGCACTGATTTTTTAAACTAAAAATGCTTATGCCATACTCTTGCTATTATATTCAAAAATTATAATTTTTAGTACTTTTCTTAAATGTAAAACTTTCCACCGAAATTAATATTTTCTCTCATATTTCCACATTATTCCATTTCATTGGTTAATTTGGCAAAAAATAAGTGTTTTGCACACAGTTTTTAAACAATAATTAAATTGTTATATTCCAGCACCTTAAAATCCATTTGGACTTTCTTGACTTAAGTTTGTTTACAGCTCTACTGTGCAATCTTTAATTTTTTTCACTTATAATAAAATAATTTATTATTAATACAACATATCCAGCTATTCTCTGCTTATTACACACAACATATAAACTGTTAAAAAAAAAAAAAAATTGAGGATGTGGTCAAAAGCTGTTACAACTGCTAACACATTTTCTCTATTTTATGTTTATTTTCTTACTTTTATTATATTAAATATTTTTGCGCATTTTTAGCAAATAACTACATTTTTTTATGTTCATGTTCGCCTATATATTTAAAGTCTTTTGTGGTTACACGTTCTCTTTTTTTTCGAGAGCGCAAAAAATCTAGGTTTATACTACCACTTATTACTACATCCTATATGCATAATCGCTTTTACGATGTCATTTTTTTGCTGTTCAGATTTATATGTAGGCAGTAGCAGCAGCAGCAGCAGCATAGATTTAAATAGCGCGTTGGCTTAAACGCGTTTTACTTTGGCTTTAGTGCAATTAAGTACGACTAAAAAGCAAAAAAAAAAAATAAAAAAAAATGGAAAAAAATGCTACGATATGATAAAAAGTCATGTAGTAGCTACTAGCCTAGCTAGAAGAAGCGTCAAGTGTCTGTCTGTAGCTATGTAGAGTATGTGCTTCAATGTGCGAGTATCTGTAACTGAATGTGTGCGTTTGTAGTGGGTTAAATGGTTTTAAATGGCTTTAAATGTGTCGCTTCTTTGCTTAAGCTTAAGCCAATAATCAAGTATAGCAGAAGTGGGCTTATGCTGTAACTACCGACAAACGACAAACTACAACGGAAGACAAACTGAGACACACTTTTTCTGTATTGTAACAGAAAAGCGTACTTCACATGCAAAAAGGGTTACGACGAGTGAGTACAAGACTTCAAGATGGACAAAAAAATGAAACCGGCAGTCATTAAAAATTGCTTCTACACACTTAGCTTATTCCTTTTGTTTCTTTTTTTTTTTTTTAGCTAAAAACTTGACTTCTTTTCAGTGTATTCTTTTTTTCTTTTCATACAACAATGTCTTATTGGCCTGGTCATTTATTTTTCTTTTACCTCTCATATAAAAATGTCTTATAGTATGCACAAAAAAAAAAAGGAAACTCATTCAAGATATAAAGCGAGTAATGCGAGTCGCATTTGTAAACATTTTGTGCGAATTCACTTCCGCCTTGCAGTGTGCAAATAATACTATAAAAAAAAAAGTAAATAAATAAAAAAAGCAGAAGAGCTTATAGAGCAAAGTTGGCATAAAAGTGTTGTTTTTATGGTAAAATGCAGTCCTGTATGTATATTTGAGTTGCTTTATGTCTTCATAGTGCAGCAACAAACTTGTCGACTTTAAGCAGTTTACTAGTGCAAATAAAAATTTGCTTGTTTTTTGTGTACTTGGTTTGGGTGTCTTGCTACACAACAGTTTAAGCATTGAGTTACAATATAATTTACATTGTAAAAGGAAAAAAAAAAAATTGCTGCAGTAATAAAAATTTGTACAAAATTTGCATTTGTCAAGTTGCTATAATTTAAAAAAAAAAGAAAGTTACTTACTGTAAATTTTAGCATTAAGTATAAAATGCTATAAATTCTTATATAGTCATAAATAAAATGTTTTTTCGACTTGCTATAATGTGCTATAAAATTATAGCAAGTCTTAAAAATTTCTAATATTTATGGCTATGCATTATGTGAGGCAATATATGTATATATTTTGGTTTTCAAAGCAATATATTATGCACAAATACATATTATGTTTTGCTGTGACAAGTTTTACAGTCTCCAAAGAATTGTTTATTAAATACCCAAATTTGGCACATGTCCTTAAACCAAAAGTGGTTTGATCTAACTCAACATAATTATTTGAACTTAAGTTAAAAATTAAATTTGAATTGCAAACAATTTAATCTGTACAAGTAGAAGCTAAATAAGTGAATTTCTGAGCCAAATGTTAGTTTGTAAAGCCTTTTGTTTATACCAAACAATATATTTTATGTATGTATATAACAGTTTATTTAAAAAATATTTAAAAACCTTATTTTTGATACTTAAACCTATAATATAATATATATAGCAAACTCTTGTAGCTTAATATGAAATCTTATATTGTTATTTATTATTCAAAATAAATTGATTACTTAAGCTTATACTTGATGTTCTTAGCTGCAATAATTTTTCATTACTTGAAGCTGCTGTTTCTTTAGTTACTAAAAAATGTGCTATAAAATTTATAGCAAGTGCTAAAAGCTGCGAAAATTCACAGCAGAACTTAATTTCTTGACTATTTATGCTGTTAAAATAAAAAATTGACTTTAAGTTTCTATAAAAAAATTTTGAAAATTGGCTGAAGTATTTTTTTAACAACAAATTTTGTTTAATAGCCAATCAATGCTGAATATTGCATTAATATACAAAAGTAATACTAAGTTTAGCATTAAAAAGCTATTAAAGGCTTAAATTTAATATTATTTTTAGCTGCCCTAATGTGCTATAAAAATTATAGCAACTCTTAAAAACGCTTTGCTTAAAAATAGTAAGTTCAAAAAAAAAAAATGTTATACACTTAAAAAATTTAATTTATACTTTTTCAAGACAAAAATTTTGCGCGTCTCAATGTTGAAGTTTTTGTTTTACTACAAATTAAAATTTATTTTTACATAAATTGTTTTTAAAATTAGAAAAGTTATATTTCTTAGTTGCTATAAAAATTATAGCAAGTCTTAAAAACACAGAAAATGCACAAAATAGCAACAAATTGACAGTTTTTTCATTTATTTTGTGTAAATAAGCGCAAATTTTTAGTAAAATTTTAGTTTTTCGTTTTCACTGCTTAAAATTTTGTTAAATTTTAGTGTTTATGGCATTAAAAGCTTTAATTTCGCTTAAGCTTTTTACAAAATACACAAAAATGTGTATGTCTTAGCAACCTTAATGTGCTATAAAAATTATAGCAAGTCTTAAAAATGCATTAACTACAAAATATATCGTTTATGCACTTATTTTGTGTAGCTAAGCATAAATTTATATTTTATTCGTAATTTTTTTTTATTGTTACTGCATAAATTTTACTAATTCAATATCGAATACTAGATTTTACTGCACATAATTTTGCATTTAATTTTGCTTAAATTTAACACAAGATATGCAAAAATGTTAATATCTCCCAAACTATAAAGTGCCTTAAAAATTATAGCAAGTCTTAAAAACGCTGAAAATGCATACTAGTGCCATAAAATTTGTTTAACTTAGTTAAATTATGTTGAAAAAACTCAGTTTTATGCTTCAAAAAAGAAAAAAAAAAAAACTTAACAGTTTATGAAAATTTGGCAACAAACTGACTTTTCCTGTTTGTAGCAACTTGTTCAAATTTAAGTTTTTTGCACTAATCTACGAGCTCGTAGCTAACTATATAAATTATTTCAAAGCTAAGCTGGTTTCAAGTCAATATGTGTAGAGTATTTATTGTACAAACTAAGTCTAATTGGTGTGCAATGACTTTTGGAGCAAGTGGCGAAATAGTAGCCATTTCGTAGGTAGTGGAAGGCATGGCAACGCTTCAATTAAAAGGCGTTGACAGTAACTGTCAACTCGTCTAGCGCCCTTACGCCTATTGGAACTCAAAGCGCTGTTTGCTGTTTGCTGTTTACAATTGTAAAGCGAGAGGTCTTTGCTTTTTTTTTATATTTGAGTATCTTTCTGTCAGTCAGTCTGTCTGTTTGGCAGTGTGTTTGCTGCATAAAAATTGTACCAATTGCTTTATTTCAAAGCAACATAAGTGCTATACTTTTTTTTTTTTTTTTTGTTCACATTCAACGCTTAAATGAAAGAAATGAAAAGAAAAGTCTTGTTTGAATTTTATTTCAACTTTGGCTACGCATTTCTTGGCAGTCATTTTGCTGGAAATTTTTTATTTCTATTCGCCACTTTTCACGTCAAGTGCGAGTGAATGAGTGAAAATTGCGGCTGCTGACTTTTTGCGCTTTTCAATTGAGCGTTTTTACATGTGTATATATAAGTAGAGATGTATACATGCAAGTATATATGTATATAAAGTATATATATACTCATTCATGCGTAAGTCTGCATTGCCAATGCAATAATTGCTGTGAAGTGAAAAAAAAAAAAAACGCAGTAACTGGAAATATATACATATTTATATAAATATATATATATATATATATATGTATATATACATATATCACTGATTGACAGTGAAGCTGTAAAGCTGTGCAGTGCCACATGAAGTTGTATACTTCAGCAGCAGCGAGGATTGAGTTGGTGCGAAGTCTTTTACAGATGGGTTGGGTAGCACCTACTGTTGCCATTCAGCTCAACGGCAGACCCACACAGTAGGCGCCCACTTGCCACAATTGCGCGCCGCTGTTGTCGACTTGTGGCAACTGCAACTTTAACTTTAGCTTCAGCTACAACTAAAGCCAGCTCTTGCTTCGTGCGGCGCTTATTTTCGGTCATTATTCAACGTCATTGAGGCGAGCTGCTGCTGCTTCTGTTGCTGCGGCTGTTGCAGGTTGCAACGTCGTCAGTTGCACATTTTTCCAATGATGCATAATGATTTCAGAGGTTTTTTTCTCCATTTTTTTGTTGTTGTTGTTGTATTTGCTACGTTATATAAAAAAGTAAATAGCAGCAGTCAAGTTGTCGCATCGCATCAAGTCGAGCGGGCGACGACGACAATCATTATTTGTATATATTTTTATGCTAATTGCTACATGCTGCATTTGCAACAAGCTGCTGTTGCATATAGAAATATGTACATACACTATGTACGAGGGCAGTGCAATAAATTACTGAGAAAACGCCTAAAAGTTGCTATAAAATTATAGCAAACCGTTCATTTTTTTTTTTGCTAGACACTTCAAATTTGTGTGTGCTATAAAAAGTTATAGCAAGTCTTACAAATACATACTGAAAATGTTTAGCAGTGCTATAAAATATATTAAGTTTTTGTGCAGATAAAATTCTTGTTCATTTAAAATAAATCGAATTCTATTTTCTAGCAGAAAAACGCTTTTCAGTTATGTGTTTTTTAATAGCTACAGAAATGCTTGCTATAATGTGCTATAATGCTTAAAAGATATTTTTATATTGCTCCATTTATATAAATAACTTAAATTTTACAAAAAATAAACATTTTATGCAATAAAAATTATAGCAAGTTTTGAAAATACTGCAGCATTATAGGTGAGAATTTAGAAGAACACAATTCGAAAGGTTAAAATTTTTAATAAAATGTTAGTCTTATTAGTTGATTGATTTCTATTTAGAACAAGATTTTAGCAAGTAAACACTTAAAGTTGGAATGTTGTTTGGTGCAAAGATTTGCTATAAAAATTATAGCAAGTCTATCAATCTGTGTATATGCATAATATAGTTTAGAAGTGCTTACATATCAATATTTGCTACTAAAATTTGACATATTGTTACATTATAAAGAAATCGAAATTTATTTTTAACTCTCAAAAATAGTTCGTATTCATTATACAATTTAGCCTCTAAAATTTTTTGTATTGTTTGAAAAAGCTTGATAAATGCATAAAATGCCTACTAGACACCTAAAACTAACGATTAATTAGTTGCTATAATGTGCTATAAAAATTATAGCAAGTCTAAAAGTCACCGAATATGCATAGTCGAGCTTAAAGAAAAGAAGGAGTAGGCTAAAATGTTGATGAAAACACAATTTTCTATGTTTTTTCAAGCAACTTTTGTACTACCCTCGCACATGCAAACCTATATAGTTATATTATGGTATACAGCTATAATTATGCTTGACGTTGTTGCACCCAGCGCATAATAAAAAAGAAAGCAGTTGACAGTTAACTCGGTGGCAATTCAACGCAACACAATATAAACGCTTCAACACCGACTCCAACTTTAAATAAATATTATCATCAACATGAGAAGTAGTAGTACGAGAGTAGCGACAGCACTTTTCTTTTTCGTGGGGCAACATCGACACTTGCTAGCATATGCAGCATGTGGCATGTTTTATATACCACATCGCCATCATCATCATCGTCATAGTCATCGTCGTCATGATATGCACAGTTATGCGGTGCATATTATAATTACCGCTTGCCGCCATACTGCATAATACAGATGCATAATAACGAGTTCAAGATGAAATTCTGCTGCTGGTTGTTGTTGTTGTTGTTCCAAAATCGGTGCAAAAAATTACTTTTTTGGAATGTGAGAGCCAAGTTTGATTGAATTGAATTTTTTAGTGTAAGCTACAGACAACACATTCAATTTTGTGTTTTTTTTTTGCTGTGCTATAAAAATGCAGTTTACGGCAGGAAATGTATATAGTTTTTCGTTCTCAAGCATTATTTACAGCCAAAAGTGGCACAGCATGTTGTAGTATGTTGGAGAATTTTATGTAGTAAACTAAAGACTTAATACGCTAAAGTTGCTAATCGGTGCTATAAAACTAGAATTTACAACTTAGAATGGCTTTAGATCATGTTAGAACAGTTTTAAATCAAACAAAGAACAAGAAAAAAAAACATTAACTTTGGTTGCTGCGAAGTTGAGACTTTTCTGGAGAGCGGGGGGAAATTTAGTTAGTTTTAGATTTAAAAGAGCTTAGTTGTGATGAAATGTTTATTAAAATAAATATTATAAATAATATAATAAATTAAAAACATAATTGTATTAGAAGTACAATATTTATTAGCTACTTAATAGCACTAATAAAACAATAATTAATTTTCTAGATTTGCTATAATGCACTATAAACAATTTTAGACAAACTTCGAACCAAGTACATTGAACTTATATTTAGTACAAAAATGTTCAAATAATTTCTACAACACTATAAAATATTAAAATTTGCTCTAAAACATCAATCTGGACTTGCTATAAAATTTATAGCAACTCTAAAAAAGCTAAAATCATTTGTATTGGCACAAAATAAGCTGAAATTATATTAAAATTAAAAAAAAAACACACAATTTAGCAAAAATCATAAATCTAAAGTTGCTATAAAAATTAAATCAACTCTAAAAAAGATTATAAAATTTCTATAAGCACAAAATAGCTGAAATAATTTCTAAATCACTATAAAATACTATAATTTCAGCATAAAACATCAATTTAGTCTTGCTATAAAAATTATAGTGACTCTAAAAAAGTTAAAATAATTTTTATAAGCACAACAAAACTAAAATAATTTCTAAATCACTTTAAAATACTACAATTTCAGCATAAAACATCAATTTAGTCTTGCTATAAAAATTATAGTCACTCTAAAAAAGCTAAAATAATCTGTATAAGCAGAAAAAAAAATCTGAAATAATTTCAAAACCCTATCAAATAGTACAATTAGCAATTAAACATCAATCTAGACTTGCTATAAAAATTATAGCAACTCCTAAAAAGTGCTCAAATCACTAGAGTCACAAAATTATTAACAAATAACATGCCAGTTTGACTGCAGCACAGTAAATCTGGCTGAAACTGAACTAAAAACGTTTATAGCATGCATAAATCTCACATTAAATCAAACATTAATCAACAAAGTTGCTGTCTAAGCAAACAGTAAGCTCTAAAAAGTCTAAAAAATCGTTATTGCCAATCAATGATGTATGCAAATTGTCGACGTTGAAATTGTTGTCTATATACTCGTATATTGCATTTGATAACGCTCTCAAGCTGAAGCGTTTAAGCGCTGCCAATTAACGCGCTTCACTAGCGCTGCCTGCTTCACTTGCCTGCTACTAGTATCATACACATAAATCCAGCCAGCCAGCTAGTCAGTCAGCCCTATGCGATATGCTGCAAATCGATATTTACTCAATTAATTTATAACTTCCGCTATAGCAAGTTTTCTCTAAAAAAAAAAAAAAAAGTAAATAAAAAAGAGTCAACATGGCTGTGCGATTTTTCATTCATAAAAATCAAGCAAACGTTTGAGTTTGTCGATGTGTATGATCATGATGACGACGATGACGCTGACGCTGCCGTCGTTGATGATACTTCAATGCCGAAATCAGCGACTGAACAATCTGAAACAAGTTAAAACAAAGCTGAAACTTAAGCTAAAACCTGCTAGATGTGCTTTTGCTCAACGCTGACAGCGACTAAGTATCGCTTTGCTTGATGCCTCTTTTTTTGCTGCCAACCATGCCCGGTTTGGTGGACGAGCAGCGCTAATGAAACATAACGCTTGCCCAACGCTTCAACAGCAAACGATGAGCTAGCGAGAACACAGGAAGCAATCAATGTGTACAAGTCATATTAACTTACCAAAAGGCAGCATGAGAAGCAGCAAGAGAAAACTTGGAAAAACGAAAAAAAAAAGTTACAAAATAAATGAATAAAAGTTGTAACCGAAGTTTTAATACCCTGTAGAAGTGCCCTTCAAACCAAGTTTTAGCTAAAAATTTTGTTCAGCTGATCAGCTCTAGAAATGTAGGATCTCCAATACCTACTTCAATGCGTTACAAACTATTGAACGAACTGCTTATACTTACTTGATTTTTTTTTAGCACTTTATGTAAAGCGTATAAAAAAATCACTGCAAAAAGCTGCTGCTTCACTACAGGTTTCGAGTGCAGTCCAAAGGAAGCGCTTCAGTTTAGTACAGCCAGGCTTCAAGTGGTGGCTATAGCGGCTCGAAGTGGACAGTCCGTTGGTCGTGTGCAACGTCTTTTTTTTTTTTTGTTGGTTTGCTTTTCTCGCATGCGAATAAAATTGTAACAACAACAATAACTTAGACGATGACGACGTTGACTGAAGATACTCTTGACCAAGTAAATGCGAGCAGGTGCACAATTTTTTTCAATGGACAGACGACAGGCAACGTATTGCGGCGACTGCATGAATGAGTCTCAATTTTAGAGCGGTTGCAAGGAAGCAGCAGCAGCAATGAAGACAGAGCGACAGAAGTTGCATGTACGCATGTGTGTTTGATTATATATATATAGCTGCAAGTGGAAGAGAGATAGACAATGTATACCTACATAAGCGGCGCATTTTATAGACAAGGTTGAATTTAGAAGTTTAAGAACCTCAACAGAGATGCTTGGAAAGTATCTCAAATGGTTTTTAGTTTATTTTAACAATTGCTTTAAAATGCTAAAAAAAAAAGAACAACACTTGCAGTCTAAAAGCTGAAGCGCATTGCATACTCAATCCGTCTTAACTTTTATGATTTTGTGAAATAAAAAAATGTATCCAGCCAAGGTATAAAATTCTTAATTAATTAAAGTTAAAATCCTTTTTAAATGCTTTTAGCCGCAATCAATTACGTTAGTAAATCAACGAAACAGCAAGCTAGACTTGCTATAAAAAAATGCTATAAGAATGCACAGAATTTTTTGTTTTTTGTTCTGAAACACTTTGAAATGCTTTTAATCTGCTAAACTTATCAAGTAATCAGTAATATAAAAATTATAGCAAATCTTTAAAAACGTACAATCACTTTTTTTTTGTCAAATATTCTGAAATGTACTTAGTACTAAATTTATCAACAAACAATCAAACTAGACTTGCCATAAAAATTATAGCAAGTCGCAAAAGCGAATGTTTTGGCTTGTAGATGATGGCTTGCAGATGTAGATGTGCTCAAATGACTGTTTTTTTATGAAAAACTCTTGAAAATGCGCAAAAATGTTACCAAATGTTTAACATATATGCAGTTTATACATAATATAAAAATTATAGCAAATATTAAAATATCAAATATTGTGTACAATGAAGAAAATCTAACAGAAAGTGAACCGAAAATATTTATAGCATACTTAAAGTGCTCAAATGCCGCAAAAACGCTCTACAATTTTTGTTAAATAGCAAGTTTTAACAACAAAACAGCAATCTAGACTTGCTATAAAATTTATAGCCAATCTTTAAATGCAGATTTTGTGCTTGTGCATTGCTTGGAACATACACAATGTCTGAAAATGCTATGAAAAGTTATATTTATGCTATAAAAAAATGTGTTAATTTTTGTTATTTATTTAAATTTTAAATCAGACCTTGCTTATACACAAACAGCTACGCGTTGACCACTCGCCTTTAAGCCGGTTTTCGATATGGACTTGTTTCAGTTAAACTTTTTATTTTTTTTTTCCGTAGAGGGTTTTCTTCAATTAACTTTTTGTTTCTTGAGTCTTTTAGGCTTTCTGTTGCTGTTGCACAGTTGAGCGTCTTAGTTTTGTTTGTGGTTGCTTTATATATTTTTCATTGTATATAAAGATATATCATTATTCCTGGCATTTTTTCTTTTCGTAGCATATGCAATATGCGTGTGCTCTGGGAACCATTAAGCGATGAGGCTTCCTTTGAGGTCGAACATATGTCGAGCAGTCAGCCAAGTCGGACTTCATTCGTTCGCTCCCACAGATACTAGCATTTCAGCTGTCTGCTTTGCACATTGTATTAAGCCAAAAAGTAGTTCGAGAAATAAAAAAAAAAAAAAAAACAAAAAAATTAATAATGAAACCTTCACAGGAAGTTCTGCAGCCTGACTTTTTGCATTATGCGAGGGATGTGTGATGTGTCAATGGAGTCAATGTGTAAAGTAAATTCGTAGCGATCTTTCATGTAGTTGTGTTATGAAATTTTTTAAGCCAGCCCTCTTAAACATATCCTATCAATGTGAACAGTTTTTTTTTTTACTAAATACGCACTTCCTTTTACAAATTTTTTCCACTCTCAGCTCATTATAGTAAGGATTATAGCACCTTGTCACTGTTTATTGTTTCATTAATGAATTTCTTCATTAAAAATACTTGAGGTAAATGCACCTTGTTTTTCTTTTTATTTATTTTTTATTTACAAATTTGTTGCTGAAACGCGCTAAACTTGTTTTTAATGTGTATAAAAAATTAAAACTAAGGGTAAAGTCGAAAAAGGTCAGCTTAGGCATGAAAAAAAACAAAAAAACATTCAAGCGTGTTAACTTTGACAAATGATTAGTGTAGACGCGAAGCATCCTCAAAATACAAAAAAACGCGCATCTATAATTTTCAAATTCTTGTTTACAAAATGTGCCAACGATTCTTTTCTTATTGGCTTTTTGTTTCAACGTCAAACTTAATTATGCCATGCTTTGTGCTAGCTGGCCTTAAACTAATGAGCTGCAAGCTATAAATCTAGCTAAAAGTCAAGACGGTGTAGCTGTCTATAATCAAATGCTGGTAATCGAAAGTTTTACGTACGAGTACGTTAGATTGTTCAAAAGAAGCATCTTTTATGGAGTCTGTTTTGCCATAAAACTTAAAAAAAAAAAAAATTACTTTATATGTTAACATGCAACTTTATAATGAACTGAAATAGCATTATTTATTGTTAGATATCCGCTAATTACTGCAATATGCTATAAAAATTATAGCAACTTGGAAAAAGTTGGTTTTTATGTACTGTACATTAAGCTTTAATTACCATTAGATCTAGTTGCAAGTAAATAGCTTTGCATAACATTGCTTAAGTTGCTTTCATGCAGCACCTTTTTGACTATATAAAGTGCTATAATAGTTATGGCAAATCTGGAGAAAAAAAATCATATATGTATGATAGAAGTTAATTGGAGTAACTTGACTACTGAAGGCCTTTGTGCAACTAAAAACTACGTCTATTTTCATGATTATTAGTTATATTAAATTGTTCGCTAAACTGCAACATTTTATAAGCAAAAGATTTTTTAATATACTAGTTGCTCTAAAATTCCTCTTTACCAATGTGCTATAAATATTATAGCAACTTTTTTAATACCCTGCAAACTTTTTAAGCTTAAATTAAAAAAAATTAATTGTATTTTGCATATGATTTAAATTTAAGTTTTGCTATAAAATATTATAGCAACTCTTAAGACTATAAGCAACTACTTTTTGACTCGATTAAATTAAATTTAAGAGTTTATTAGTATTTTGCATAACAAATTAATAAAACATTTGCTATTAAAAATTAAAAAAAGTTATAGCAACTCTTACAACTGCCACATTTGGCAGCTAACTCCATTTCGATTGGCAAACAAATACTTTCGTAGTTTGAACTTGAAACTTTGTTAGTACATACATATTTTGCATATGATTTCGATTTAGCATTTGCTATAACAAACAAAAAAAAAGGAAAAATTATAGCAACTTGCCAAAAGACGCTATCTCAATGTTGAAATCTTTTGTGCACAAATTTAGCAATCTCATTGACAAAATAAAAAGTTGTGCAGTTTTATTTTTTATTTTTTTTTTCATGTTACTCCCTTTCACATGCAATGCTTCAAGCATTATCAAGCCGCTACCTGTCTTGACTGATTCATCTTGACTAGCAAGAAAAAAAGCACAACAACGAAACTCCTACACATTGTCAACTGAAAAACTTCACAACTTGTTAAAGAAACCACCTACTTGGCTCCTACAACAACAACACTAATAGCTGTAGGGTATTTAAATAAGCAATTTACGCGCGCTCGAAAGAAATAGTAAAAAAATCAAAGAGCTATAAAAATAAAACCGAACGATAAACACCGCAGCAGCAATCATAAAAAGAAAATCAAAGCATATACATTTTGTTGTCATTAAGAAAACCAGTCCAGTTCAATTGAAGTAACACACACACAGCTACAGATACATTTGTATCTATAAAGCTGCAATCGCAACCTACGTTCGTCGCCGCTATAAAAATTGCGTTTCACTGCTATCTACACTACAACTTGGTTGGTTTAATCTTGGTTACAACGTCTTCAGCATTAGTTACACCCATACGAATTGAAGTCCAAGTCGCTCCACACTAAGCCGTGCTTGTAGCTTTAAGCAAATACGGGTTTATGAATGGATCTATGAATGGTTGGCTTTTTGCTTAGCTTTGCGTCTGGGCAACATATACATACGTACGTAGGTAGTTTGTATTGTTGTTGCTGTATCGCGCGAGTTTGTAGCTTAAGTCTTTCGATATTTTTTTTTTGTATCTGAAGTTTTTTTATTTTTATTTTTTGTATTTTTTGCGTCGCATATTAATCTAAATTTAAATTTTAAATTTATATACGCTCCGCGCGCGTTTATTTAAGCTTAGCAAACTGCTTTACTCTTTTCACTGCTTAAACTTCAATACACCATCGTTCGGATCGACTTGGTGGCTTTGACTGACTGACTGACTGACTGTTCGTCCGTCTGACTAGCTGTCTATTTCTTGCTCTAGAGCTTACTGATGGCAGCACGTACAAACGTTCGTACGCTTTGTATACAAACAAAAGAAAAACACGCACCTGGCTGACTGCCGTCATTCTGTGCTGTGTATACGACACGCTGCCACTTTAAGGTAGCGCAAATGTCTTGGCTCTTTTTGTAGCTATATACCTCTATATAGTTTGCTTACGGCTGTATCTTAGTAGCAAGTTTAGTTCTTACTTGTCCTCAATACTACGAGTATGAGGCAAGGTGTTCGATTTGCAAGTGTTGCCAACTGCGCTTGCAACAATACATGTTCCCCATACAGCTGCCGTTGCACTTGTTTGCCTTTGCAGAAAACGCTGTCGAAAAAAAGATACAGATACAAATGCCAAATAGCTGCCACTTGTATCGATTGCTGCAGCTGCATTTCAGCTTCTATAATTATAATGTCTGCAGCGAAAAAAAGGTCAAAAATGTGCGAGCTAATATTATGAATTATTGTATCTAACCTGAACTTTAACGTTTATGAGGGCTTGCAAAAGTTTTAGCGCTTCTTTAGCCATTTCGTAATTAAAACTAAATTTTTTATAGCAAGTTATTGCAGCAATTTTTCATAATATCTACAGTTTATGTGGGTCTATAATATTGCTATACATAGATTTTTTAATTTATTTTATTTATCATATGCAGATACATTTTCGCATCTCATTTTGCTCGCCAGCTATCTACTCTGTCATCCATTTTAATTTTTTTAGTGTGCACAAATTTATTATATATTTTTTAATGAGTCCGTTTGTTAGTCTGTGTTGAGTGGTTTTTATTTTTCATTTTGTGTAGATTATTTCAAGGATTTATTCATTAAACATGTAGATGTGGTAGTTATATCAAGATCGTGGCAAAGATTTTTATTTTATGATTTATTTTTTTTGTTTTTTTATTTTTACAGGTATTTTTACTTTGTTTACACAAATAGGGGTCGTGTGAAAATGTTTTCTATAATATATTCGATGTGAATTCACGTTTAAAATCAGCGAAGCATAACGTTGTGTTGGAAAAATGTGGAGTTTCAAGTTGGTTGAATGTTTAAGTGTGTGAATAATATTAATAATGGTATCCTTCAGTAGATAAGATAGTCTATGTGGTCAGAGCAATTTGTTTTAGTAGGTAATCAAATAGTTGAAAGGGATTTAAAGAGCAATAAAGAGACAGCGTTTTTTTATTTGATGTTTTTAATGCATAAGTTTATGATAAAAATGGCTAAGCAAACAAAATTTCCGTCCTAAGTTACAAATTTTGTAATTGTTTTGATTGAACAATCTTATGTCAGCTTGTCCGTCTATCAAGGTGTCTGTCTATCTGTCTGTCTTATATCAAAACTAGTCCTTGATCTGAAATTTAGTAGAATTGAGTCTTAGTTGCCGTGAAAACATCTATTGAAAAATTCAGCCCACATCAAACACACTGTTCACTTTTCGATATTTGCTATAAATTTATTGCAAGTCAAAGAATTGACTGTTGCTTATAGTTGACCTTTGTGGCGAAATTTTGATCATTTCCTTATACCCAAAAATATTACTTTGGACTTACTAAAATGTGCTATAAAATTATAGCAAGTCAAAGAAATGACTATTGCTCATTTTTAGAACATTTTTTTATACTAAAAATATGGCTTGCGACTCACTATAAAGTGCTATAAATTATACAAAATCAAAAAAATTAATTTTGATCATAGTTTGTGCCTTTGTGCCGAATTTTCGAAAATTTATTCCTTTTACCAAAATTGTTAGTTTTTACTTACTTTAAAGTGCTAAAAAATTATAACAATTCTTTGAAATGTCTGTTTTGTATATATATATTATTTGCTTAGAACAAAACAGTTGCTTCGGGGTTGCTATAAAATGCTATACATTTATAGCAACTTCTAGAAATAGCAGCTAATAATAGGCTTGCTAAGTGGGATGTTGTAGACCATTTTATCAGAATAAAAAAATTGTTTTGAGCATACTTTGACCATTTTATTAGTACAAATCAGTTGCTATAAAGTACCATAATATTATAGCAACTACAAGCAATTAAGCTTCATCATAATTTGACTTTGTAGAGAGTTGTAAATGCTTTATTGAGACCAGACATGTTAATTTTGACCTACTATAAAGTGCTATAAATTATAGCAACTCATTGAAGTAACTACAAAGTGTTAGAAATTTAAAGTACTGCTTTTTCTTGCACCACAGCTTATTACAGCATCAACATTAATAAGTAATACAAACAGTTCCGCTATGTTACGCTGTCATTTTAAAGTTTTACAGCAGAATAGATCCCTAGACATTACTTAGCTGTTTGCTACTTTTTTACGACCTCAATAAAATAAACAAACATTTTAATGCATTTTACTAATAAAATACTTACTATTAATAGATTTCTTTAATAAAAACAGCAACGCTATTGAAAGTAAAAGAGCGGAACTTTTTTATGTGAGTTTTAGCTTAACAAAAAATATTACAGACCAAAAAAGTTATTTACGAACTTTTAAATTTTAATAATATTCTTTTGGTTTGATTTAAAAAAAACGCACAAGCAATATAAGCTCAGTGCTTAGTTACTTCATAAGCAGAGCTAAGGCAAAGCATAATAATTTGAAGTTCAAGTTTTTTTTTTTCATAATTTCGAATGCCATAAAATATCTATTTTATAAGCCATGTTTATTCCAGCAATTTATGACTAATAAAAGTTGTCAAGAAATTTATTTTTAAATTTATAAAAAAAAAAAAAAAAAATAAACTACCAATGCAGACAACGAGCAAACAAAGTTTCAAGTGGGTGTTGAACCCACGTGTTCTACACAAAAACAAAAAAAAAAGTGAATGAAAAAGTTGTCTACGTTGTTTTTTGAAAACAAAAAAAAAAAAAGTTAGCAGAGCAAATAAAATTTTAATAAATAAAAATTAAAATGTCAATTTTATAAATTATAAAAACAGTTTTCCAATAAAAACTAATAGAAATAATTTCATTTGACCTCGCAGCTATTTTCATAATTAAGCTAATTGGTTTTTAAATGCCGTCAAAAGTCAAGCATCCACATTAAAATGAATCAAGTTGTAGCGTATATTTCGAAAGAATTTCATGCATTTGAAAAAAATAAAAAAAAAAAAAAAAATAGAAAATTCCGTGAACATTTTTGTGAAATTATAAAAATTAAAAGTATTAAACCACATCAGAGTAGCAACTGGACGGGCAAAGTTCAAGCAGCTGGGCAACCAACACGAACTGGCCACAACTAAAAACAATTTTTATTAATTAAAGATGAAAGCAGCATAAATAAATACAAAAATGTATATATTTTGTTTTTTTTATAAGAAGCGTATTAAGTTATTAGAGAGAGATTGGTGGTGGGGGCTTAGTATACACTGTAACTATTGAGTAAAAGAGTATATTAAATAGACAAGTCCGTCTGTCTGTCTGTATGAGTGCTAAAATGTGAAGGACTTCAGAAGTTAAAGTCTAGAATTAAGGATGTTTATAGGTTATATTTTATAGATATATTAAATTTTTATTTAGTGGATCCGAGAAGTGTAGTGTTAGAACAATTTACTATATTCAGCGCATTCGAATGGACTCAATAGTATCTGCTGAAAATGAAAGCTTTTTACACCAGCTAAAGGGTATCTCGTAGTTAAGCATGCTCAACTGCAACGTTCTATCTGGCTTATTATATCGTACTATATAGAAAATTGCGTTCATCGCAGAAAATAATTAATGTTAATGCTTGACTTGAATGAATGAGCAAATGAATTTAACTCGCTTAGACCTTCCATGCTGCCACCGCTACCGCCGACGTCAAAGTAGTCACAGCTAAATTAGTTGATTAGTTTAACAGCAGCAAAGGCAATGCTGTATCTGAATGTGAAATGAATTGAAAATGGGCGTCAAGCTGAATGGGTGCTCTTTATGCTTTTGCCGATGATGATTCACTGGATTCGAGTGAAAATTTTATAATTCAATCAGTTTTTGATGTCAAAGTTGAAGCGTGCAACGGCAGCAGCGACATCAGCAGCAGACCGAGTGACTGTAGTCAGACATATACAGTCAGATCGTCACTTGTATCGAATCAAATGAAATTAAATTGACATGAATTTGCAAATAAATCATTAATTTATTTGTATTGACGTTGCCTGCCGATGTGGTTTGTGTAATTTGCACAAATTTATTTAAATCTTTTTTTTCCGGTTGAAGCTATTAAATATTTCATCAATGCAATTAAGCGCGTTTGTTGTGGTAAAATAATAGAAGAAATTTAATTAAATGTCTACTTAAACTCAGAGCTATTAATCTATAGTAGATAAGGCTTTTAATCCAGAACAGTGTCTTAACTGACCAACTGACATGATTTATTTCATAAGTTGCTGCATAAATTTGTTCGTTTTGCTTAATAGCTTGATTAAATGTAATAAGTATTGTGTTTTTTTTTTATTAATAATTAAAAAAGTTTAAAAAGCGCATTTTCTTAGCTGTCTGTTATAGCTAAGCTTGCAAATATTAAATTATCGCTCATTGCGTTACATAGTGAGTTTGAAAAGTGTGAATCTAATAGAGAAATAATTCAATATTTATAGCAATAATTTATTCAATATTTAAAGCGCAACTAAGTTCCTTCATTCCTAAACTATGGAAACACAAATACTCGAAACATATCATCGATTCTTAACTCAAGTGAGTATGTGTGATCAAGTGATGAAAAATTCAATAGCTACTATTTGTATGGTTTTTAAATTGGTGCTGTCCATTTTCTTCGACATTTGAAGCTTAGCCATAACTTTTGGTAATCTTTCTTCAATGTATATGGATGACAAATCGGAAGAACGACTCGTCTATAGTTGGAGGTAATCTAATAATACCAGCAACAAGTGGTAAACGAAAGTGGCATAGCTTGGTGGATACAGCAGATGGCATAGATTTGAAGCATTGGAACATTTTCAAATTGGTTTTAACCGAAAAAATCTTATTCTCATCGTGTATCTGCAAACGCATGACTCTCCGGTTATATCTCCTAACATCTCTACTCTCAAATGGCGATTATCATCGTTTAAATAATACATATTTGTATACCATGCATAATGTGCTAACATTGAAGTGTCGACCTTCAAGTATTTTTCCAACTCCTCCTTCTGTTTAATTGGTAACTTTGATTCCTTTGATATTCTGTGGTCTTTCGTTAATTTTAATTCACTTTCACTTTGAATGTTTTAATTATCTAGCCAACTTACAGTCAAATTGCTGCTGAAATTTATATTTTCGGTGCACAGTAAAACTTGGTTGTATGTAGTTTAATTGTCTGTGCTTACCACATTGGATTAAGGAAGCCACAACAACTACTAAAGCCTTTTGTTGTCTTCGCAAAAAGTTCAGAACATTAAGTCAACTGCCATTTGTGAATCATTGAAGCATTGTTTCATTGCGCTACATTTCACAGAAAGTAAGTACTACACCAGAGCAGCATCAGGCACACCAGCACACATTCAGTTGGTAATTAAAGGCCATATATGCATACGTGCACGCACCGAGCCACATTGGCACTCTGCACTCAGTCACTAGTTTGGTGTATTATGTTTAACAGAGCTGAGATGACACAAAAGAAAAGCAACAACAACAAGAAAAAATAAACTTTTAACAGGTTTTTCTTTGTGTTCACAACTACGACTACAAAGATTCAACCAACAACTCATTTAGTGTCATGCCGCACTGGAAACAGCAACAGAACAGACTGCGCCTGTAGTCAAGTTTGATAATTGTCACTACTATTCACTGACTTACAGAGTAACTGAATGACTGAATGACTGACTGACTGACTGAAAAACTGTCAGACAACAAAGTTAAAGCCAAGCTAAGGGGCTATAGGAACTGTTCGGTGTGGTTCGGTTGAACTGCATTTACAAGTGTCATCATCAATGGTGAAGGCACAGCTGAATACCGAATACAATGAAATCCTTGAAGTGTGACACACAAGAAACCTGCACAGAAAAACATCGTGCATAGGTATACATTTTCATTCATATACTATGTATGCCATATATGTGCTTTGCATGGGGTTGGGTCAGTGGAGTAAAGATATTATCTACCCTTAAACATAGTGCATAGTTTGCTAGCAACGCTTAACTCCGGTAATTGTCGTTACAAGTGTTTTGTTTGCATGTGTAACAACTGCACCGAACGACTAATGTCCACTACTAAATGCACCGCAAAACGTACAAACTGAAACCACAAAATATAGACAAGGATGACGATGACGACGACGACACTGTGGATGAGCTTGATGTTCTTGATGATCCTTGGTCATAAGTTAAGTGCATGCAGAAGTAGAAAAGCAAACGAAACCGAGTCAAAGTAAAAAGCCAATAGGCATATGTGTGACGAAGACCTATTTCCACTAGTACATATTACTGCTTGGACCACTAGTAAGTCGAACCAGGAGAGTTAACGTCAGCGAAGCGCAACACCGGATGTCGCACTAATGGTCATTCACTAACAACACACACACGCAGTGCTTAGTAGTATCTCATAGATACAGAGTAAACGTATGTATCTGCTGCAAACTGAAACGTTTCTTGTATACACTGTATGAGTTAATGACTTGTAGATAGTTTGGTCAGCACGCTACTACGTGTAGATACTTTTGTATCTTGTCCAAGTAGTGTGACTCTTTTTTTTCATTTTTTTTTTTCATACGCAGCAGGAGCAGTTTGGTTTTTCTGTAGCATTTTCACTTTTTTTTTGTATTTTTTTTCATTTTCTCAATTGACTCTCGAACGGTTTGTTTGGTTTTTATGCGTTTATAGAGCGTTGCGTTTGTCATATATACAAGTTGCGTTCAGATTACCCCTTGCCGAGTGTTGCACAAGACAATCTCAAAGAAAAACTGAAATAAGCATGGCGTAGAGGGTCTGTTCGGTGCGGTTCTGTTCTGGTCTGGTCTCTAGGCTGGTCTCTGACTACAGCTTCCTTTGCAATCTGTGAAGTGCGTTTCTGTATTTATTTTTATTTTTTGCTTATCGCCTTGACTGGCATCGAAGTGTGTGTGTTTTCCGACGTTGACGCCTTTACTTTGCTTACTATGCTCGCTGCACACAGAGTTAATGGAAAATATTGTGGCTATATCACAGGAAATCCGGTGGGTTTTTTTTTCACTCGGTTTACTCTAACTCAGCTAAGTATCGAAAGGACTATGTAATACGTATGTCTAGCGGCATTCTTTGAGTTCAATGAAAGTGCGCTATAAATCACTTCCAAATGCTTTAGTCGGGTTTCATGCATTTAATTAATTAAATTTTTATTTATTTTTATTTTTTTTTTTGAATTGCTACAATTTTTAATAGTCACAGCAAAAATAATTTTAAGTAACTCCAAACAGAGTTTTTGCCAAAAATTTATGCTGATGGCAGAAAATTAAGGTTTTTTATGTGCAAATGCTTGAAATGAAAGTAAATAGCGCTTGAAAGTAGCAATTTGTGCTAATAAGAAGCTCATAAAGTGTACAAGCTGTAGGAGTATAAACATATGAGTATGCTTTCGCTGACTTCAATTTATTTTTTACAGCACCTTTTGCTGAAGTCTGCTCTAGTATCGTCCGTAAATGTTTCACTAGCTGCTACTAATATGTCGTCTCGTAGAGTTATTAGCAACTCTTATTTCAGTCATAGTCAGCTATTTCTGTACTTCATTATGAAAAAGAAAACTTAACTTTTTGGATGCAAAAACTTGTTAAATTTCGCCATTTTACTGAAGTTGTTAAAGCTTAATAAAAATAATAATATTAATTAATAATAATATGTTTGCATTACATATTTAGTAAAAATAAACGCTAAAGTAACAAAAAAATATACCATAAGCTTTTAAGTTAGAAAGTTGGGTTCAGATTTGTATGGGGCTAAACATTTTTTTGTTTAGTATTTCTTTTTCATGTACTGGTACGATCACAACGGAACTCAGAAAACCACTTCTTAGCCATTGTTGTAGTTGATGGTGAAAATATTATAGTAATCTGTTCATAGATGGTCATGGCATCAATAAATCAAAAAGTTTTTGCACATTAAATTCGAAAACTACCCTCGTAAATAAGTAGAAGTCACTCTTGCATATAATTATTCTAGTCAGTTACTGACATATTTCAGGCAACAAACTTAAGATGGTCTGGAGACTATTCCAATAATGTTCCAATTTTGGTTTTACAATATACAGCGGTATAGAATTAAATCTTTAAAGAAATTGTTTTGTTTTTCACTCATCCGTTTCAAACTGCTTTAATATTTCAGCAAATGATTGGCATCAAGAGTCGCATTGATGCAAATCGTTTAACTTGATACAATTTCCAAGATCTTATTTCCATAGTAAGCCATCAAGTATTGTAGTCTATTATTTTAACACGTCCAATTCCTCTTTCACGCTCCAAGTTAAAACTTTGTAGCTGCCATTCAAACTATTGCAACACTTCCGTTCACGAAAAACAAATCTATGCAACTTCCACTTAAAACAAACATAAAAGTCCAAGTAATTTATACCTACGCTTCTATGACATATCAAACGACATAATTTATTTTTTTCTCCTCCACAACGGAAACTGAACTCATTTATAGCGCTTATAAATGCGTTGTTGTCGTGGAAGTGGTCGAGGAGGTCGGCGTCATCGACAAATAATCAATTAATCCATACCATTGGATGAGAAGCGACGACCCAAGACGTTTATTTGTTAGCCCATTTGTTACTCAGCGCTCTACTGCGGTGCGCTCCATTAACAACTTAAGCGCTTTAAAGATTTCATTGGCAAATGTTTCTCATGTTTGTATGTTAATTTTGAACGCTTTATTCTAGACCAGTCGAACAGTTCAGTGTACTGGCTTGGCTTCAAGAACTCGACTTCACTAGACCAAGTCAACTCAAAAGCTGATACAGTTCAATTTCAAATGGCGCTGCTTGGTTTTATTTTATTTTTGTTTTGTTTTCTTTTTTTTCGAGACATTTTAATGCTAATGAGCACACAAAGTTGAGACTTTATATACACTCAGTTACTACTTACAATGCGTGTGGGTTGCCTTAGGGACGGACAGTAAGACATGTCTTGGAACATGTCTCAATGACAGCATGAGTGGCTGTTTCGTATGAGAAAAACTTGTTTGACAAAAAAAAAAAAAGAAAGAAAAATTTGTACAATAGACAAAGTTATAAGACGTGTCTAAAAGATGCGGGGTAGCGCTAGGGTTAAATTAGTCAATTGTGTGTGTGGGTTGTGTTGTTCCGAAACCTGGGTGACTGGCATACACAGGCCGCTCATACATATATGTACGTGATTAAATGTCGAACGTGCTGATTAACTTAAATCTATTTTCTTTACGCTCTTTTGCAGTGGGTCAGGAGGCACATAGTCAGGCAACGGCGGTGCAAAAATTTCGTGTAACACCACACGATCTGCAGATACTCGAGGGCACAGATACGCTGCTGCGTTGTGAGATCTCACAACGTGCCGGACAGGTACAATGGACAAAGGATGGGTTTGCGCTTGGTTTCGTTGCCGTTATACACGGTTTTCCACGTTACTCCGTACTTGTGGACGCAACAAATGGCGTTTATAATTTACAAATCAAAAATGCCTCACTCGAAGATGATGCAGAGTATCAGTGTCAGGTCGGTCCGGCACCAGGTAATCCAGCGATTAGAGCGAATGCCAAACTGAGTATCGTAGCTGCACCCAGCACAATTACCATCGAAGGTTATGCACGTAATGCTAAAGTTGAAGTCATCGAGAAACAGAATCTGACATTGAAATGTATTACGGAGAACGCAAATCCGGCAGCGGATATTGTATGGTATCAGGGCGAAGCACCATTGCTGCATGGTGAGTAAATTACTGCATTAGTTATACACTTGAAATAAAAGCTGATTTTTGTGTTCGTGTTTAAAGTGTTGCCACAAGTTTACGTAAATGAGACAACAATGAAGCGCTATAGAACAACATCATTGATCAATCTACAGCCGCGTGCTGATGATGATTATAAAGAGTATTCATGCGAGGCACGGCATAAAGCGTTGCCACCGGATGTGCCCATGCGCGCCAATGTACAGCTGTCTGTACTCTGTAAGTTGTTTGCTGTTTACTTAGCGCATTAAGTAATAATTATTATTTGTCTACAGATCCACCGGGCGCACCCTTCTTCGAGGGCTATACACAAGGCGAAACTTTGCAACGCGGTCAGAAAGTAGCCATTGCCTGTCGCAGTCGCGGTGGCAATCCTGCAGCGCAACTGGTTTGGTATAAAAATGGTGTTGCGCTCAATTCGCCACAACGTACCTCGGGTAGATTGTCGGAGAATGTTTACAAGTTTACTGCCGATGCTGCTGATAATGGTGCAAATCTAGTTTGCGAAGCAAAGAATATATTATCGAATACGCCACTACGAGCCGAACTGAATCTGACAGTGTTGTGTAAGTAACAGAAATGATTTGAATTAATCAAAAAAATTAACACTACTTCTGTATAACAGTTGCACCGAAGGATGTGTACATAAGCGGCGCTATACAGGCCAAAGTTGGTGATGTTGTACAGCTGAGTTGCACCACAGCGCCTTCCAATCCAGCTGCACGTATTAATTGGTCCATGAATGGACGACCTATGGCTAATAGCAGCTATAAGACTACACTGAGCAGCACTGGCGGCTGGGTTAGCACTTCGAATGTTAGTTTAACTATAGATGCACAGAGTAGATCATTTGTTTCGGTCTGTCATGCTCTGAACACCGAACTAACGCAGAATGTTGTCGGCTCGCATACAGTTAATGTGTTGTGTAAGTCACTCAGAAGTACTTTTAGAAAATTAAATATAAAATGAGCTATATTTTTCATAAAACAGATCCACCCTCCGCACCACTACTGACTGGCTACAACGATGGTGATATTTTGACCTCCGGTTCATTGCTGAAATTACAATGCAGTTCCATTGGTGGGAACCCACCACCGGCTTTGAATTGGTTTAAAAACGATAAGAAACTAAATGCTGCGGTTAAAGTTAGTGATAACAAAATTGTCTCCGAAATATCACTGCTGGTAAATGCTTCTGATAACAATGCCATCTATAAGTGTGAAATACAAAATTCGGCAATTGAGTTACCGCTCTTTGCAACAAAGACTTTGAGTGTGCATTGTGAGTATATTTTTTGATAATATTTCTTAAGACAATTTAACTTATACACCTTCCAACAGTTCCTCCAGAGACGGTTAAAATAAGCGTACAACCAAAGAATCTTGTACCAGGTATACGCGCAAAACTTATCTGCGATTCCAGTTCAAGTAATCCACCTGCAAAGATCTCCTGGTGGAAAGATGGCATACCGGTTGAAGGTTTAAATCTGGCAAACAAACCCGGACTTTGGGGTGGCTCAGTCTCCACACTAGAAATGCTGGTTAACATAACACAAGATCTTGATGGCATTATCTATACTTGTCAGAGTCACAATGAAGTGCTGCAGCGTAGCGTACATGAAACAATTAGTTTGGATATACTCTGTAAGTCGTATTGAAAATAATTTAATTTTTGTTTTTTTTTTTAATTGAAATTTTGTTCCATCAACAGTTCCACCCAAATTCGATGTGAGTCAAGTTATTACATTCGTCGGTGTTGAGGGTCAACCGCTGCATATGGAATTACATGCCACTGCCAATCCCATGTCAATTAGTTACACATGGACTAAGGATGGTCTACCGATATCAATGAATGCGCTGAGTGGACAACGTTTGATTTCCGATGGTCCAATGTTGAATATAACGCGCTTGAGTCGTAACGATGCCGGCGTCTATGTCTGTGAGGCTATGAATTCACAGGGCACAGCGATGATTGAAATTCAGGTGGTGGTTGAATGTAAGTAGTCAAGCATGTCAGTTTCTAAACGTTTATCTAACTAATAATTTTTTCCACTTGTTTCGTAGACCCACCCATTATCGAGTCGGTGACCACAGACACAAGTTTTGCAGTTGGTGACGAGGCGGTTTTGGCCTGTAATATACAAGCACGTCCACTCACATCAGAGCATATCACTTGGACGCGTGACGGTTATGAGCTAACCGAACGCACCACAACCAGTTTCGAGAACAGTACTGCCTATTTACATATACATAATGTACAGCGTGGCGATATTGGTAACTTCAGTTGCAGCGTGGACAACCAACGCGGTGCGGTGGCGGAACAGAATGTTTTGCTGGTTGTGCAGAGTAAGTTTTAATTAGTCTTGGCTTATCTACAGGTGTTCTAATGAGTGTTTTTTTTTTGTTCCGTGTTACAGCCTCACCGGAGATTGCACATACACCGGCTTATACACGCTATGCTGCGCGTCTGGGCATACGTGCACAGGTCATCTGCCATGCCTTGGCAGCACCACAACCGAACTTCATTTGGCGTCGCAATGGCAAGGACATTAAAATGCAACGACGCAGCAAATTCAAAACTGTTGAGCAGCGTATTGATCCTTTGAACTATGAATCGGCATTGATCATTGAGAATACTTCGGCAGATGATTATGGTCAATATGAATGTGTTGCGCGCAATAGTTTGGGTCAGGCAACGATAACAATTGAATTCTCTAAGCCGACAAGGCCCGATACACCCGTTGAGTTGCGCATCACAAACTTTACGGATAATAGTGTTGATCTTATGTGGCTACCTGGCTTCGATGGTGGTTTACAGGTAAGAAATGGAATGAAAAAAATACAAATGTAGAAATTGATTAAATAATCGATTATTTGACATTATTTGATTATGCGCAATTATTCTAAAATGCTTGTTATACAATTTATAGTAATAATTCTACAATAAATTTGCAATAATAAAATCAATATTTATAATCGATTATTATAATTAATAATGTCTATTCGATTATTATAATTAATCATTTTTAATAAATATAAACCAATTAATCGTTTTTTTCCAACTCTTTCTATTTGCAGGTCTATTACCGTTTGCGCTACAAACAACATGGCGATGATAAATACAAATATATCGATGCTAAGCCAGGACGCATGAATAGTACTCTCGATGGCCTGAAACCGGGTGCCACCTATTATTTCTCTATAATGGCTGCCAATGAAGCGGGTGGCAGTAAATTTATGCCCGATATTAAGCTAACACTCACCAAAGGCGCACAGCCGCATTCTGCTGAATACACCGAAAAGGATGAGATGCCGAATTTCATGATTATAGGCATAACATCGGCGGCAATGGTGCTATTAGTACTAAATGCTGCCTTGGTTGCTTGGTTTGTCATAAGACGTCAGAACAAATCAAATAATGAAACAGAAAGTCCCAATGATGATGCCTATTCAAAGGATGATAATCAATCCGTCTATAAGGTGAGCATACATACACATCTAGTAGTACCCTTAACTTCCATATATAGAGCATGTTCGTAACTCATAACTAACCCAACTACATATTTCTCACTTATTACTCATTACTCAGCTACCAATAACTGCTTTGCAGGCTGATGTACAGAAAAAAACTGCCGCCTCTACATATCTAGTGGAAAATGTTGATATTATACAATCCACTGCCTATCCACCGAAATATCAGGAGAGCTCTATGTGCACACCACCTTATATGCATTGCAATCCTGATTTTACGCGCACGCTGCCAAATCCGAAGCGTCATAGTCAACGTACGAGCATGAATGGTGGCATTATTGATGGCGCGCCAATGCGTGCTAAAGATGACCATATGCTGATCTCAAATGGGCTGTATATACCTTCGCCCTCACCTGCATCCTCGTTGGTCATTAAGGGTAGTTATATCTCATCGCCATCGCCAGCGCCACCTGCGGATGGTTCGTACTTTAATATGAGCGACAAGTACATCTCATATCCACCTGTGGTAAGTAGGAGTAATATTTATTTATTATAAATTAATATTTCTATAGAAGTACTCCATTAGGAGTAAGAGTATATTTTGTATAATCGTATATATATCTATAATATTTATACCCTGCACCCAGCTATCAGGTAGAAAGTGGAATAGTAAACTCGATAAAGTATATATAGGCGTTTTATTAACCGTATTTAATGGGTAATCGACGCTTGTCCGTCTGTGAAAGTGAAAAAGAGAGAGTGTTAGGAACAATCATATATATGGGAATTTTTCGGATTTGCCTATTCTTCTGAGTAGTTTATAAACATTCAAGTTGGTGTTAATTAAGAAATAATCGTTATACCGGTAAAATATATCACTAAAATGAGGTGCTGCAGGGTATCAAAAAATCTAACACTAAACATATGACAATGACAGTCATTTTTTAATACATTTTAGCTGGTTATTGTTAGAAAGAATCTGAATATCTAAATTTAAAGGCACTAACTTTCATAGTTTTGAAGATCTGCTTGTTCAAGTAGACAACAAGACGGACATGCTTATATAGACTTGAGTTTGTATGTTGGTCTATCTACTCTATCTTCTGCCTTTTATATTTTTTTTGCATGAACTGAATATACTTTACTACTGAATTGTGATTCTACGTTTATATGAAACATGTAATATAATTCCAATGAGCTCCGATATTTGCGGTTCTGTCAAATTTTTAGGTTAACTTAAATTAAATTTAAATTTAATTATAACAATTATGCTTGTAAACCACATACTTATTGTATATATTTTTATTCTTTATACAATTTACAGACGTATTAAATCACAGCTGCAGTCAATAGCAAAAGTATCTCAAAGAGCTTCATACCAACACATCACTCTTACTCTTGTACTCCAAAGTTCCCCCCAGAAAAACCCTCAAACATTTGTGCGACTGATTGACTGATTGCACATAATGAAGAAAAGAACAAATTTTAAATATATATATATATATATCTATATATATATTTAAATTGAAAAATTTCAATCAATTAACAAAGAAATGAATGAATCGAAACGAATCGAAACGAAAAACAAAAGAAACACGAAGAAGTTAAGTCAAAGTAGAAAACTTCATTTCAATTGAGCGCAAATGGATAAAACATGTTCTTGCCGCATGTGTCGCAAGCGGCTGTTTCTGCTGCTGCTACTGCGCTCAAAGGCTGTGATAAGTACCTGCAACGGATTGGATTGTTGCCGCTGCCTACGGCGTGCCACACACACGAATACACACGAATACACACACACATTCAGATACAAAGATACTCAAGCACGCAACCATTGGGAGCTATCCGTACAGCAACCAACGAACGACATCAATCATGCAATGCAACGCCCCGTAGCAGGTTCTCTCATTTTAGATTTAGTAGCATTTACGATTTTTTAGTAAGTATAGCGTAGTAGATACATACTAGTTATTTACGACATATTTAGCTACTTAGACGTTTTTATATGCATAAAAAAAAAAGAAAAGACAAAAAAAAAAGATACACATAGTAGATACATTAACTGAAGACAACATTGTTCATACTTAAGCTTCCAGTTGGCGTTAATTGCTTAAAATTTGATGCATTGTTGCATGAATTGTTTCTGTTTAAAAATTTAAAAAAAAAAAAAAAAAAATATTTATATTAATATGCCAAAAATTCGATTTTGCTTTACAAATTAAAAAAAAAATTAATCATAGCTGATATAGAAAATTATCATTTTAACAATTATGCAACAATGTTATAAATCTTTTATCAATATGACATAGCAAAAATCAAATACATATATAAACATAAACATTATTCAAATATACAAAACAGCAGACAACAAACCGATACCGATACCGACATATATAGACTAATAAACCGACTGAATAAGTCAATAAAGCTAAAACTTTACACAGTTCATTAAATGTTTATATTGTTATGAAACTTCATTTGCAATAAACTTTTCACTGAGGCTTAAAACTATGAAATTTGGCAAAAAATAGCAAATTTAACTGACAGTTTAGATTTTACTAAAATCAGTTAAAGAGCCAAATAATGTTTAGTTTCCATTTTAAACAAGTTCAGCAGTAATTTTCCTTATTAATTTACGTTTAGATTGTATCAAATATAAATTTAAAACGAAACTAGCAAAATCTAACTTTTTTATGACATTTTAACCGACAGTTAAGACTTAACTAAAGTTTATGCGCGTTTAAAATTTAACTAACATTAACCAACAGTTAAATTTTGACCAAACATTAAATACTTCTTAACAATATAAACATATTACTGAGCCCAACTTAAATATATAAAACAAATTATTATACAACCAGCCCTCGTATCTATTGCAAAGCATCGAATACTTCAAAATTTATAGTTAAAAATAAAAAATTGTAGCGCAAATATTTCAACCACATTTTTTATATTCAAATCAACATAATCTAATTACGATTTAAAATGAAATATAACAAAAAAAAAAAAAAAAAAATCAACCTTTAATTTATATATACATAATTAAATATATATATATATGTATATTTATAGTTATTAATTATAAGTGTGATATTTTTAAGCATACCGTATGGATTTTTTATCATGCATGGACAATAAATTATATACATGATAAAAACCAATAAAATAAAATATAAATATGAGCAAAAGTACGATAAAAATTTATTATAAACTAAAAATTATTAAATGCATTTCTGCTCATTTGTAAATTATTAAAATTAAAATAAAAAAAAGAAAAAACCGAAAACGACGAAAAAACATCAATTAAAAATCATAAAAAATAAAAATTCTTTTGTAATATTTAAAAAAGCATTTGAATAAAAATACAAATTTTCCCAAAGTAAATAGTCTTTTAATGTTTTCCACACAGCAAACAACATCGAATGATCCAACGTCCAAGCGTCATCCATTAATCAAAATTTCTCCCCGAAAACAATCCCTCAGGGCTGGCGATACAACCGCTCATTATTGTGCAGCTTTTCAGCTCATTAACGGTTTTACATATGTGTTATATACTATAATGTACTAAGTAGTTAGCTGAGCCCCTTGAGTCCCTTGAGTGTGGTGTGTGGTGTCTTCTTTTTTGCCTTCTGAAGGTTGGGAGGCGTTTCATATAGCACCTAAGCGGCACGTCAAATGTTTTATTGCTTGTCTACAATACTTGTACATCATGTAGCATTATTAAAACGGGCGGCTTTGTTGTGAAATTTATTAATTAGTAAGCTTTCGATATTAATTAATAATAGCTACACAGTGCATAGTTATTATTTATTGCTTAATCGTTTTGTAAATTACAATATTATATAGCGCAAATTTAGTATTTGTAGCTTAACTTTCTCTTTTTGCGGAGTAGTTAGTTTGTTTCATTGAACTTCCAATTGAGGTCAATCGCATTTGTAATTTTGAAGAAGATTTTGAAGCAGCATTGCTTTGCTCAATATGTATTAAAAAGTAGCACAATATATTTTTTTTAATAAAATTCATTTAGCTTTTTTATTTTCGCATTTTAAAAACATTTTGCAGCTATTTTTATTAGCTCTCAGACAATAAAGTATACAACTGGAGTTGCTACTTTAGTTCTCAAGATATTTGCCCAATTTACAATTTACATCTACAGTAACAAATCGGGCAAAAGGCAATATGAAAAATCACATACATACCAACTTCTATCAGAATTGGAATCATTGACAACCACTGCTGAAAAATTATAACTTAGTGGATGGCAATTACAATATTGATAATCGAGCTAAAGATATTAGGCCTAATAAAAACTGTATAAGGCTACCATTTTTTTTTTTTTTTGAAAGAGCAATTGGGGATATTCAATATAGTTTTCCTATATGCGGATGAATATAGAAAAAAGGCAACTTCTTCTCGAAAAAAGATAAATTCGTAAAAGAGTTACAAAAAGCTCATTATTGTCAAAAAGAAGAAAGAAGGAAGAAATAATCTTCCTGATGAACCATGATGCAAGTAAAAATAATGAACATAACTTGAGGAAATCAAGAAAATATTTGAAGCGCTCTTCCAATAAAAGACATAAATGATGTTTGGTGTACAAGGAATACATAAAAAGCTGGAAACTTCGCTTTGAATCTGGCGAATACATTTCAACCTTTTAGTTTTACTCAACCTGCTGTTATAACGGTAATAGAGTACTTTGTAGATTCGTCTTTCCGATTGAATCTTCCGTAGGAATTCCCAACGATAATAATAATGAAATTTATTCAGTAATTGAATTATTGATAAATGCAATTACTGAAGCTATATACCACTACACAGCAAAATCTCCAATCCACAAAAAAAACTAGATTCGTTACAGAGATTCCCATTTCAAAAACACAACGAGGCAATTAATCCTGTATTTTTTCAATATAGAAATCGGAGATGAAATCTATTCCTATCAAGTCTCCCGAAAACTTCTCTTATGTTTTGAACATTTCTAAAACTATTAGAAAGAAGCATAAAAGATAATGGCTCCGCATACTACGCGGAAAGCGACAAAGCATAAGTATTGATTCATATTGAGCCATTTGAATTCTGCAGGCCTAAGCAACACGAGTACTAAGGAATTAGTCTAAGCACCTATTGAACAATTCAAGAGAATCTAAATAGGTCCAAAAGGGAATACAACAATTAACTGCAACAGAATACAAACAAATAATAAATTCGTTGAAAAACAAAAAAAAAAGCACCGGACATTCACGTTATCAATAACCTTGGTTTACTAGAAAAAATTTTAGAGAAATTACTTTAGGACGATACTTCTCGTTTTAAAGAAACAATTTTTAACGATAAAATACCTACAACAACCGAAAAGTAAGGTGCGGGAAAGTCGACTGGTATCGGATTTCTCGGATGACACTGCATCCACTATTGAAAGAAAATAATATTTGAAAGTATATTTGAAGGTCAACGTGCTCCAAAATAAACCACCAAACAGCTCGAAAAGATTCCAATAGCTGGTTTATACAAAACATTTCATAAAATTATCTATTTTGCAACATTGCTGAGCCACTTTAATACCGAAAACTAAACTCAAAGTTCTACTTCAAAATTATGTTGGTATAATACATAATATGAAAATTCAAATAAAGTTTGTAATGCAGCATAATTCCCAGTATTAGCCCAACTAGACGAGTCGATTAAGACATGTGCGTTATCTACTTTAAATAAAATTCACATATAAACTCACCATATACCTTCGGGTGTTCATACAAAAATCTTTTTTTTTACAGCTAATATAAGTTAAATATTTAATATGATGGAACTTTAAAAATGCAAGCTTCGCATATACATTATTGGGTGTGTCTTTACAAACACATCGATTTTTTTTGGTTATTGTGTGGAAATTAATTTTACAGTTAATATTAATATGTAGGCTTCTTAAGACCAACATATATGTCAATGGTTGTGCTCTTCTACTTTTAGAATTATTCCCAATACAAACTCCCATTTACATTTAACTTATAAGATTTTGTTTCTTTGGTTGGAGTATATTATGGCCATAAAATTTTATAGTTAGAGTATTCGGTATTATCAATAAAAACTCGAATGGATTTGCTTCTGATTTGGTATAAATACCGGTTTGCATCTCAGTTTATTTCCATTCTTTTAGACATCTTTTGTACCATAAAAGTAAAATTCCAAAACTAGAGGAAATAACTTTCGATTAAAAACTTTATGAGTCACCTGCTCACCGCTTTAAGTTTAAAGTCTGACTTTTTCCCATTAGTTACCTATATTAACCTATAATGCAAGCCATACATCACAGCCTTTATCATTTTTTGCATGCAAAAATTTGGTTTATTTTGCTATCAACACCAAATTTGGACTATTTTACGATGATATTTATAATATATTTCACTTTGGCCCAGCCCGAAACACCTAAAGTGGAACACCCATATAAATCTGTCCCACCTTTCTGAGTTATTGTATGAAATACATTTTTTTTTGTTCTTTTTAATTTTTCAGCTTGGAACGCTGTATTTTGCGTCAATTGAAAATGACGGCAATTCTATTAGAATATTCTACTGTGAACTAAATCGGACTAATAAAAGGGGTTTCCTCCCTACAAAACGTCAAGTCGGTATTAACATTTTCGTCTGTCTGTCTATGAACAACAAGAACTTGAGAACTATAAAAAATGAAGACATCAAGTTTTTATATTTAATGTCTCATATTCCTTCTTTAGATTGGTGGTGTTTAATGAACGTATAAACAAATCTCTAAGGGACAACTTGCTCCTTCTTTCTGAGTTGTTCAATGAAAATTTTTTTTTGATTTTTTTGTTATTTTAGCGAAAAATTCCAAATGTGTGTCTTAGCGTCTAATGAAATATTTTATAAAGGGGTATATTGGACAACTAAAAGTGGAGTCACCTACACAATTCTAGCCCCTTTCGGGGTTTCTGTATGATAAACAATGTTGAATGTTTATCATGAAACTTGATATATAAAGTATCTTACATTTATTCCCATAAAATTTTCCACACGAATACAAATTTAAGGTTCAATGGGGCTACAGGGTATCTGCTTCTTTAATGACAATAATGCAGCTAATGATATCTTGTGGCATTCTGCATTTTTTATAATCAATTTCACAGATCAGAGTTATTTTCGAGTTAATTTAAGGCCTGGTTAACTATTGAGTTTCTTATTTATTTTCATATTTTCTTGTCATATTAAAATTAGAATTTGATAGTTAGCCCAAGTTCAGCCTAACTCATAGTTAACACACATTTAACATGTGTCGCTTTTTAAACTAAAATGTTTTAGAGCTGTGAAGTGATGAACATTTTGTAATATATCTATTAGAATATCTGTAAAGTTTATTAGGTTACATATTTAATGCAATAGAAATAGTATTTCTTAAACCCTTAATAGCATTACTGCACTTTAATATTTCATTGTATCAATTATCGCTCAAATGTTAAACTCATTGTTTACGCTCCACTGCCACAAGTATGACATATATGTATGCAGAATATATATTTAAATTTCCTCTGCAATACAACAAAATCAAATAAATACTATATTGGAATTGATACATTGCGCATGCAACATAAATCTAATAAATACATTTTTAATTACCAAACAACTAAATAAACAATTTAAATTAATTTCGAATATAATGCGGCAACTTAACATAAAACAACAATTCGTATTATTACAATAAAACAAACAATGTAAAATCAACAATAACTACATACTTCATAATAATTAAATACGCCAGTAGTATAAGCATGAAAATTTAATTAAAGCATTTTATATTAGTTGAAAACCAAAACAGAGAGTGAAGTGAGTGGTGGAAAAACGACCGAGTCTGGCCGGCCACAATGGAAAACATCAAAAACTTCTAATTTGTAGCGGGAAAGAAAATCATTAAAGACTGAAAAAAGATGCAACTAAATGTTGGTGACGGGTTCTGCAGTGGCTTGGCTTAGAGTAAAGTGGAGCTTCGATGCGCCAAAGTGGCGACATCAACCAAGAATTGGAAGCAGCATGCAGCACGTTGCACGATGGCACTTCCTGTTTGCAAGTGAAAAGTGATAGATTCTCGTAGATGTACAAACTCAAAAGGAGTTGAAGGTACTATGGGAAAAAATTGAAAAAGAAAGTTTAAAAAAATACAAAAAAAAAGAAGGCTAGCTGACTGGGTATAGTTGTGCAAAGTGTAGAGCAGCAAAATAATCTACAGAAACTACCACAGAACATTTTTCGATTTCTGCTTCTGTAATAATTACATAAACGCGTAGAACAATTTCTATGGAGATTGTGCACTGTCGATATCAACCACAAAAATTATGGAACAGTTTAAATTTACCAGTATAGAAAAAGAAAATGTGGCAGAAGTCTGTGCACCGTTCACTCTTGCTAGTGATGTGAAAAGGTTTACAGAACAGATATGTGATGGGCGGAAAGGAGCGGATTTCATAAATTTAAATATTATATGTTTGTTTGTTTGTTTGTTTGTTTAAATGGCCGTCAACCGTCTACCGGTCATGGCCGCGTCCAGGAAAGCGCGCCAGCCTCCATAATCCTGTGCGCGCTGGCGCCAGTCGTTCTGAATGCCAAGTACGGAGAGATCTCTCCATACCTGGTCATTCCATCGAGTGCCCGGTCGTCCTCTATGTCGGCGTCCACCAATCAAGTTTGGGCCCCCCATGTAAACCATGCGTGCTGGAGCTCCTTCGTCCATTCGAATGAGGTGCCCAGCCCAGTGCAGCCGCTGGAATTTTATGCGCTGGACTATGTCAACCTCATTGAATAGCTCGTACAGCTCGCGGTTCATACGGGACCTAAACTCGTCGCCGACTCTAATAGGACCAAAGATCCTGCGAAGAATCTTCCTCTCGAAGACTTCCAACGCTGTCTCATCCGACTCAATCACGGTCCATGCCTCTGCGCCATACAGTAGGACCGGGAGTATCAGCGTCTTATATATCTTTATTTTCGTCCGTCGAGAGAGGGCTTTACTTCTCATTTGCTTGCTCAGCCCAAAAAAACATCTGTTTGCAAGCGTGATTCTTCGCCTGATCTCCAGGCTGACGTTGTTGTTGCTGGTGATCTCTGTTCCGAGATAGACGAAGTTTTCTACAACACTGAAGTTGAAATTCTCCATCGTCACTGACCGTCCAAGACGCATTGACGGAGTGCGAGAAGACACCAAGTACTTCGTCTTGTCCTCGTTCACCGCTAGACCCATGAGCCGAGACTGTTTTTCAATCTCCGAGAACGCCTTGCTGACTCGCCGTTCCTGCGTACCGATGATATCGATGTCATCGGCGTAAGCGAGCAGCATCACTTCCTTTTGGAGATCGAGCCCGACATACTCTGTATGTACGGGCATTGGCGTAGGATGTATTCCATCAGGAGATTGAAAAAATCGCACGATAGAGCATCGCCCTGCCTGAAACCTCTCTTGGTATCAAAGGGGTCGGAGAGGTTTTTCCCCACCCTGACAACGCTTTGTGTGTTAGATAGCGTCGCCATGCAAAGACGGACAATCTTTGCCGGGATACCTAGTGCAGACAGGGCGTCGAAGAACTTCGCTCTTATCGGCGTGTCGAAAGCGGCTTTGTAATCGACAAATAGGTGGTGAGTGTCTTTGTTGAACTCACGGGTCTTTTCCAAGATTTGGCGTAATGTGAATATTTGGTCACTGGTCGACCTTTTTGGTCTGAAGCCACACTGATATCGTCCTATCAGTGAGTCGGTATATGGCTTCAGCCTATTACACAATACGCCCGACAAAGTCTTATATCCAATGGAAAGGAGACTTATTCCGCGGTAGTTGGCGCAAACAGCGGGGTCTCCTTTCTTAAAGATAGGACAGAGAACACTGAGATTCCAGTCATTGGGTATGCGTTCATCGGACCATATCTTGCATAAAAGCTGGTGCATACTCCTAACCAACTCTTCGCCGCCGGTCTTAAATAACTCAGCTGGCAGCCCATCAGAGCCTGCCGCTTTGTTATTTTTCAGCTTTTTAATAACTGAATCGACCTCGTAATAGTCCGGTGGCTCTACAATAGTGCCATCATTAACTGGTGGTTCCGGTGTCATTTCTCTTTCGGCGGTATTGTGCGCTTCATCGCCGAGTAGGTTGGAGAAATGACTCCTCCATAATCTCAGTGATTCCTGTTCATCCGTTACCAGACTTCCATTCTCATCCTTACAGAAAGTTACTCCGGGCTTAAAACCTTCAGTCAGACGCTTGACCTTTTGGTAGAATTTTCGAGCTTCATTTCTGTTACGGAACATCTCAACATCCTCAAACTCCCGCCTTTCTTGCTCCTTTTTCTTGCGTCTGAAAAGGCGTTTCTCCTCTCTCCGTTTCTCTCGATATCGCTCTCTAACAGCTCGCGTTGCTCCCGACTGCAGAGTTCGCTGATAGGAAGCGTTCTTCTCTGCAGTAGCATTGCGACACTCCTCGTCGTACCAAGAATTCTTCACAGGTTTTATATAACCAATGACATCCTTGGCAGCCCTATCTATGGAGCGGGTAATATGTGTCCACTGCTCACATATATATTAGTGGGACATATACAACGTGTAATTGAATACGCTGAAAATCTCGAAGTTTATTACAATTAAACTGAGTACAACGTGACGATTTTTACTGATAGGGCCCCATCAAAAGAATTTGCCACGGGCCCCAGATGGTATAGTTACGCCACTGAAAAGGAGATATTGCTGGCATGTCATATCAAGCTTCGCTACAGCGTAATCACCTTCTGCAGCACTCTTATGTCTTATTTTGCAAATAGTTGGAGGATATCAGATGCACCTGTGTCGGATCATAGATTCATACTACTAGATATGGCAGTCAAAGCCGCCAAAAGAAACAAGTAAGGAAATTACAGTCCGGCGTAGCCGACTGTAAGAGGCCCTGTTCCAGTTCAGGTCGCCTAACAAACACATTAAATGTTTCCCGAGCTTATGACCATACACATGATCACTTCTCACTGGACGAATAAGTGCCTTATAAAATATTTTTTTATGTATGAAGAGAAAAGGGGGGTCATTCAAATTCA
>JAWNNP010002234.1:600000-825534 GCA_035044805.1 Leucophenga maculata
ATGTGTCTCTCTCTTTTAAAATAAACGAACTAAAAACTGGCATAGTTTCTTTTGATTCCAAATCATTCGTCGGATATGATGGAATGAAGCCACTATAAACATGCTTCCTCACAGATTTCTTATTTTACCGGTGATTTTTTTTTAATACCTACTAAAAGCTAGAACATTTTCTCAGTATATATATTTTTTATTCGTAGACTTCGTAAAACATAAATATGAAAAAATATCGTTCCGTCCTACCAGACTGTATGCTTCAAAAATTGGAAAGAACATATCTTCGGAGAGTGCTTTCACAAATTTTTAGAGACATACCTCCAGAACATCAGTTTGGATTTCAACGCCATTAAAGTATATCGGGTCCGCCAAATTTTTTTTTTTTTTTAAATTCCATAAAATGAAAACTACACGAGATTTTTTCAAACTGTTTTTTTTATTTGAAAGCTCAATCCTTCCGGTTTACAGTATAATATGATTTCATTCATATGGCTGCCACGGCTAGCCATGCAGTACCCAATACGGTCGGTCCGATTTTTGAGTGCATTTTCGACTGTGTGCAGCCCAATCTCGGCTATGGTATCGCGAATGTTGTTATTCAAAGCTTCAATTGTCTCTGGTTTGTTGGCGTAACACTTATCTTTGACGGCTCCCCACAAATAATAGTCCAACGGTGTCAAATCGCAGCTCCTTGTGAACAAAAATTCACTTAACATGGCCCGATAGCGCTCACCATTGACTGTAACCGTTGATGCCTTTCGACCAAAATCCACACCAAACAGTCACTCGTAATGGGTGCATCGGCAATTGTTCAATTACGTGTGGGTTCTCCGTGCCCCAAATACGACAATTTTGCTTGTTGACAAGATGAAAATGAGCTTCATCTGAAAATATAATTTTTTTCACAAAATCAGAAACTGTAATGACGCAGTATTTCCTAACGTTCTTCGAGCGTATACACAACCATATTCGTTCGGCGGAATAATAATACTTAACTTTTTGTCAAATCTGTCATGAGCTAAGTGTTGCCAGGCTCGGAATAACCGGTAGTTAAAAAAAAAAACGTTAGATGGCGGACCCGATATAATATTATATGTACATCGTATCTAGCAACTCACTATGGTGAATGGTAAAAATGGTAATGCCTTAACCCAAACATCGTCCTTAAAGTACTATGTATATAACGCGAAACCACCAGATATGAACAATATTGAGAAAGCAAAGGGAAGTTCATAATAGCTTTGAAATCTTGAAATCGGATTGTCAACACTTCACGAATATATACGTTTTTTTTTATTTTTTTATACTTATCATACAAACTTGATGTACAAGTCTGGCAAGTTAGATAACTCTACAGACAAGCCGAAGTTATGGAAAGAAAAAAAAAAGATTCTAACAGAATTTCAATTATAAATGGGATTGATTGTCGGCAAGCCTAAAAGTGGTGCGAGTGGAACAGCGAATGTTGGCAATACTGCCAGAGAATTTTTCAATATTGCTAGCTGGTCCGCTCTAATAAATGGCTTAGATACAGACCTTATTAAATGATGTGCAATATCCTCTTCAGGATATAATATTAATGTTCGCACGCAAAATAGCCACAGTACTTACAACTACATATTCCTGGTAATACCTTCTACCTACCGTTCATAACATTTTAGTTCACGCGCCTCCAACTATGGAAAATGCACTTGTGTCGATTAGGGAGTTATGTGAGGAAGCTACTGAGTCGAGAAATATGGATATACAACATCTTCGACTGCAGCATACATGAACAAGTAAGGAAATAAAGTCGGGCGTAACCGACTGTAAGAGGCCCTGTACCAGTTCAGGTCGCCTAACAAACATATTAAATGTTTCCCGAGCTTATGACCAAACACATTCAATTGCTTATAAAATCGCCATTTATTATCCGATTTTGATGAACTTTTTGGATTTTGCTTAGAGATTTTTGCTTGGTACACTCAATTTTTTTTGTGCCGAAGAAATTTTCACCCTAAGGGGTGATTTTATGGGGAAGGGGGGGAGGGGCAAAATTTCAAAATAAACTTGTGAAATTCCGGAGCAATCCTAGTCGAATGCAAAAAACACGAAGTCTCTATCTATTACCGTTTCCGAGATCCTTTCGTTCATACAGACGGACAGACGGACATGGCTATATCGACTCCTCTTTCATTCCTGACCATAATGGTGGTAACTTTGGGGGGTCTCCGACCATTATTTCTACCTGTTACATACATTTGCACAAACCCAATAGGCTCTTGTACCTTCGGTACAGGGCCTAAAAAATTCTTGTGTGGTAACAAATGAAGATTTATTCAATTGTTTACTTCTTACATTAGATCCGTTTTGAAAGGGACAGCGAAAGTGAACACCTAAGCATAATTCAATTTTAAATAAATCAGGTTTTGATCTATATATCTATATATAGGAAACATTCTAGATCGGATAAAAGCCTCATTAAACGGCCAAATGTTTAAAATGAATTAATTATCTTCAAAAATAACATTATGATACTTTGGTCCGATAGTTCCTATTTTTAAAATATTTTTATAGATATTTGGTAAATATTTCATAACGATATCTTTAGAAGAAGTATTTTTGGCCACTCGCTCCATACAAGCTCGACCACTGTGCAATGATTTCTTCAGCTATTAGAGAAAGTTGAAGCCATATTTCAGTAAAAACAGATACATAAGCATAAGCAAGGTCTAGGTAAAGATTGTTATGCCTTAAATCAAATCGCGGCCATGCGCTCGTAAACAGCTATGAAACTGTAGACGAGTCAACTTAGTTATCTATTTACCATGAAAAAACATCGAACTTCGTGCTTACTCTTATAACCGCAAAAATATATATCATTTTCTTCATTATTTTCTTGATTGCAGTGATGTCAGCCTCGTATCTTTCGAGGACATCAACCAGCTGTATAGTTGCAACACCCCTTTAAAGGGTGCGGACATTCTAGATACATATACGTAAATTATGGTCATTAAATCGTTTGCGTGTGTCGTCGTCATAGGGAGTTCGTATTCGAGGCTTCCTTTATGCTTATATTGGTGATATTCATCCCAGTCGCAGCGCACCAAACACTAACTAAAAGGAGTGTTTTTCTACTTCTCACAATTTGCCTATTTGTACAGCTGCTCACAGGTTTTCCAAGGGATACGTGTTCTATGGCAGTCATTAACTTTAACTTCGGACTTCTGCAAAAGGCTCCATGGCATATATATAGCACAACAAAAAAATTGATGGGACACCCCCATTAGTACAATATATAAAGTGGGCTAAAAATCTTTTTCTTACAAAAATAATGTAGTGGAATGTGTCTTTGTATGGTGGACATCCCAAAAATGTGCTTACGATAAGATTTGGTAATTTATAAACTTTGTCCTTCGGATAAAAGAGAATCGCTGTAAATGACAACAAGCCACAGACATACGGACATGGCTAGTAGAGCTTGACTTATCACTTGGAAATAATCAGGCACATAATAAAACCATTTACCTTTTAGTTGAATAATAAAACCATTTACCTCTTTGTTGAACAATATAAACCGACAAGCAATTCTTGCTATCCTTGCTTACAATTTTGTTGTTGCATCAAAATTAATTTTTACTTTTATTTATTTTAATTGAATTGTTTTGTATGCATCTACTCTGTACTTGAATTCTTATTAAATGCGAATACACAGAAGCCATGTCCTAATTTCAGCCTGACAGCATATTCCAAAGAAAGTAGTATTTCATTAGGAAAATTTAATTAACTACTACTCTATTCTAAAGAAAATTAAGTTCAACCTTTCACTTACAGTTGGCAAAAATTTTGCACTTGCTTCTGAGCCAAAGCGAAAACTCAAACCACAACCGAGGAAATTGCATAGCTGCACACTGAGACACAAGAAAAGTAATTACGAGAACTTAATTTAGTGCCAGCAACGACAGCCAGCACACAAGAATTCTGCCCAACCTAGATACTAGAGTAACACAATATATAAATCGACAAAGGCAGCAGGACACCAAGTAAACGCACAGAATGCATCAAGTGCTCAGTTACGAAACGGCTGTACGTGCAAACAGCTCACGTGAATATCGAGAATATGTCTCGAAGCGGACATGTGTCTCACTTGTGCTTACAATAGCATTCTTTACACTCATATCAGGTATATATAAAAGCGAATATATTGTATAAAGATGTAATTTATTTCGTAACTTTAAAACTTTTCAACAGGTTATCTACTTGGCAACTTTGTCTCGGAGCGAAAACATCAGATACGCGAAGTCTTGTCAAAGAAACCACCACTTCCGGATGACAAACATATCCTGCTGTCGAGTGCCGACTATACTAGCCTCAAGGAGTATCATGCCTATCAGAAGATCAAAGAGCAGCTACTTGCCTCGGCACAAGTGCTCACTAAGTTGCTGCAGCGGGATGAGAGCTATTTGGCCACTTCACTGAATACAGAAATCTTCAACAAGTATATATCGTGTACGCAGGACATACCGCCCAATACTAACATTGAATCGAGCCAATTTATACTTCAGTTAATCGACAACACCGCAGCACGGCAGCGGGACTGTTTGCGCATCATACAAGTCATAATCGATAATCAACTGACAAATGGCTAGAATCGCACTACGCAATATCGATGAAATAAACCCAAAGGAACTTGAACTGGGCCAAACAACAAGAATTTATAATCAAATATCTAAATGTGTGTGTGTATTTTTTGATAAGACTTTTTTTCTTCTGATGTGTGCAGAACTTTGAGGTGCTGACAAGTTGAACCAAGGGAATTGTTATAGATCATAGGTATATATGGGAAAGTTATTGAAAAGTTTAAGAACTTTTACTGTTGGCAAATCCATTTAATATTGATGTACTATGCTCAACTTTTTATCTTTTTTATATATGTACTCGTACTTGTGTGTGAACTTACATTTAGAATGAATTTACGCTCCCAACATAAACGTATATCATTTTTATATGTACGTACTTATTGTATGTATCTACAAGAATATTAATTAGGCATAAGAAACGAAAAAATTATTTTATTGCAAGCAAATTAAAGCTGAAATACAAAACTGTTTAAATATAGATGTGATAAAATCAAATGGCTTTCATTCATTGAACACTTGTACGGCTGCAAAATCTATAATGAAATGCATGGGAAACAATGCTGACCTCTATTCGAGCCAAAATTATGAATTTATTCAACTCTCAACGTATTTTGGATGTTGTGGGCGTTTGAATTGTGCAGCAACAACAATGCAAACGCCCACAGAGTATTGCATGGTTTTGTTGTTGAGTTTTGTATCTGACAATAAGAGAAAATTCAATAATTCAAATTGAAAGATTTATGGAACTTTTGCGTTTGAAGTCCAACACTAACAGCTGCTTATGCCGTATTAAGTAAAAGTGTTGGCTGACATAAAACAAACAAAAAACGGATGACTTTGTATGAGCGAACGTCTCGGTTTGTATTAGACTTAAATAGTGGAAATATGATAGTCTTGAAGTTCTGCTGCATATAGTATGTGCGAGGGTAGTTTAAGTATAACTGTTGCAGTGTATTAAAACTGTTGTTGCAAAGAAGTTTCGGAAAGCGAAAGTTTTGCAAAACTTAATGGTTTTCAATGCATTTAGATACAAAGGCAATGCTCATCGATACTAACGCCACTGCTGGCTGGCTTAAGTGGTAAACAAATACCAAATGGAAAAACATAAAAATTTATTTTATCAACAAATTTTTGTAGTTTACATTCAATTAAAGGTTTGTATTTGATAAAAGTCCGTGACCTGTAACTATATGTTGTCGTGATAATTTTTGGTAGATGTTAACAATTCTGATTATTTATTTATTGTCCCCAAACCGAAAAGGCAGCTAACTGATGTTGATGCGGACAAGCCAATCAGTCTTGTCTATGCATTGGCAAACATTTTTGAGAGGATGATTCTGGACTAGAACATGCAGATACAGGGCGTGGCACAAGCCATCCCAAAATTACAGTTTGGCTTTCAGAAACGTCATGGAATCCCGAAACAGCTCCACCGTGTGCTCAACTTCGCACGGGAAGCCATAGAACAAAAAGAGTATGCTGTGGCGATATTCATGGACATCCAGCAAGCCTTCGACAGGGTGTGGTACGCTGGCCTCCGGTGTATGTAAATAAACTTACTAACACCACAGCTCTCACAGGAAGTCAGCTGCTTTCTGGACGGTCGATCGTTTTGTGTTGTTGTGGACGGCACCAAACATGCGCTGGAGTACCACAAGACAGTGTTCTAGGTCCTACTCTCTACACATTATACACTGCAGACATGCCAACACCTGGTAAGTATAACGTGCTCTTAGCCACATACGCAGACGACACGGCCGTGCTAGCTCGGAGCTTACTGATCGGCACTGCGGCAAGTACGTTACAGGAGTACATTAACAACTCTACTGAATGCGTAACTGTAAGAAGCCCTATACCAGTACTGGTCGCCTAACAAACACATTATATTGTTACAATATTTGGCGGCCGAGCGGTTATTCAAACAAATGTAGGGTTTATTTTATTTTTATTCTTTTATTTTGTATATAAAGAAAAACACTGAAATTAATTATAATTTTAGATATAATTTTTGCGATTCACCCGTGTGGCGCGTATACGCATTCGTGGCGGCGTTTGTTCGTGCACTTGTCGCTGCCCGGCGGCTGTGTTGCTGTGCAAAGTTGCTGTTGCGGCGGCGTATTTAATGCTGCGTTGCGGCTACTACTCCGAGTTGTTGCGGCGTTGCACTCCTATCACACACATGTAGTCGTACGTAGAGATGCTGTTGCGGCGGTTGCGAAGTGTGTCCTCGTATCTGTCGTTTTTGACTGCCAGTTTTTTGCTATCGCTTGTTGCATTTCAAAATGGCATTTTATACAATATATGCGAAAAACGTTTCCCTTCCAGTGCTTGCTACTGTTTTTCACAACAAAAACCCTTTCAACGGGACGCCCTCTTGCGCTCTCTTTGGAACACGTTCCCGCCTTTTCTTATTCCCGAAGCGCTCCAGAGTGCCTTTCCTTCTAACCCGCGCGCTTCGTTGGCTGTACAGTGATGAACCGGTTGTACAGTGTACAGCCGCAACACTGCTGGACTGGGCAGCACTGTCCCGATTAGGACCTCAGTGCACGATCGCACTGAGGAATTATGCTGTCCGTGCACGCCTGATCGTAACAATATGTTTCCCGAGCTTATGACCAAGGTTATGACCACTTCTCACTGCACGAATATGTGCCTTATGAAACATTTTTAATGTACATATGAAAAGAAAAAGGGAGGACGGAAGTATCATAGGTCGTTCAAATTCAATTGCTTATAAAATCGTCATTTATTATACGATTTTGATGAACTTTTTGGATTTTGGCTAAGAGGGACGTTACCTTAATTTTTTCTTTTTTTTTTGTGCCGAAGAAATTTTAAGGCTTGGTGGTGATTTTACGGGGAAGCGGGGAGGTTTCAAAATTTTAAAATAAACTTGTAAAACTCCGGAGAAGTCCTAGTCGAATGCAAAAAACACGATATATTACCGTTTCCGAGATCCTTTCGTTCATACGGATGGACAGACGGACATGGCTATATCGACTCCTCTATCACTCCTGACCATAACGGGGGTAGCTTTCGGGGGTCTCCGACCATTATTTGTACCTGTTACATACACTTGCACAAAACCAATTCAACAAGGCAAAGAAAAAAATTCAACAGAAAAGAAAAAAATTAAATTGAAACTTCGTCTAGTTCTCCCATTTGAACCTTAAAATGAGCATTTTCAATAAATCATCCGAAAACTAACAAAAATAAATGTTTCCAAATTTTTCCTCGTCCTTAAAATGGTCTGTACGCGACTCATTTAGGTAATTTTATCAGCTTTCATTTGAACTGTGAACGAGCTCAGTACGATGATTTAGTGCGGAGCAATCGTTAATCAACGCAAAAGAGTCCATTTTGACATTGACAATCAATTTCTCGGGAACTTATGATAGCACAGACAATTATAGTAGGGTGTTGAAAACTGCAGAGCATTCTCTATAACATGCAATAATTGGCTGTTGATAAAAACATTTTCGAAGTGATGATGTTGACAGAAAAAAAAAATTCAAAATCGGCGAAACGAGTTATATTTGGATAATAAGGAATCCCCAAATCATCCCCAAAAAACTCCCGAAAGCGCTGCAACTATTTTGCACAACAAACAATTTTTTACATTTTTTTTTTTTTTCAAAATGTTTTTTAGAAATAATGCGCAAAACCAAAAAATGTTAAGCTCAATTCATCAAAATCTGGTAATGTATGTATGTTTCACACAAAAACAAAAGTTCACCCCCACCCATAAGGGTAAATGGGTTTGCCCTTAATCAGAAATATGAAACATCATATCTCGGAAACACTTTGGAAAACTCTCGCCAGCATGTGGCAAAAAAAAAAGTTATCGCATGTTAAGCGCAGATGAGAAGCCTTGACTGGATGTTGAGAAGCCGCAGCAAGCTTCCCCTTACGTATAAAAGAGCCATCTATTTCCACTTCATAGCCCCCATAATGGAAATACGCCATACATATCTCAGAGAAAAATATAAGACCTGCAAAATTTCGCAATGCGAAGAATGACAGGCTGCATCTGTGAAGTCCGAAACTTGGTACTTCATAGAAATCTGCTACTGGTAGAAGTTAAAGAGCAGTTCTTCGATACAACGACCGACGTCTGGCTACGGCTAGATCAACCCACCGTTTACGATGACGTAATTATGTACTGACAACATATCGTCACATTCCCCGGTAGTGACAACAACACTTTACCTAGATTGAAATTAAAATTTTAGTTATAGATTAGATTAATACTTTTCTATAAAATATGTTTTATTAAGTCTGATGCAACTTGTCTACAAACTTGGCCAGACACAAAGTCACTTATAAAATGTAAATACTATCTTGATTGCGCCTTATTTAATAAACAAATTAATTTAAAAAAAAAATTTTTTTATTTGTTTAGTTTAGTTGAAGTTTTAGTTGTGATTCCACAAAATTCCAAAATTAGTTTGTATGTCACAGTATTTTTCTGACTTTAATGTAATAAATGTGTTAAAATTAGCTGCAAAAATTTGCAGATGTGTGTATAATCGTAAATGCGTAGGGGTACTCCGCAAAGCTTAATCCATCCTTCTATGAGTGCAAAGCATACAGACTTCGCATCTACGTCTATAATTGGCATTGCTACTCGCCATCTTGTTAAATGGTCGATAATGGTAAGTATGTATTTGAAGCCGAGGGATGGAGGTAGTGGTCTCTCGCGATCGTTATGATGTGCTCAAGATGTGCTTATGAAGGTGAAACATATTTAGTAAATGGAACATGTCTACTTTGCATCTTTGGCATGTGGCCCATTTTTGCACGTATTTGGTTATGTCTTTGTCCATGTTATGCTAGATGAAACGTTTTGCCATGTGATATATTATGTTTTTTGGCGATCACGACAGTACGATAAAATGCAGATAGAACGGTCGGCCTGATGCTTTTGCCATATCGCAGGTAATTAAAACGTTTGACTGTAGCAACTTTACAGAATGGACTAGTACTTGCGCTGAAAATCCTTTAAACGTCTTGAAAAATTGCTACTGGTTGCAGGTATTCGTCTACTTGTTGTTGGATGACGCCACCTAAGGCGTTGTCGATAGCATCGCTGCAAAGAATTACCATCGCTGTCGAATGTTCCAATGAGGCAGCATCGTCTAATTGCTCTTTACAATTTTTAAAGTTTTGTTAACTGAATGTACTCCACATCAGCGGCTCCCGGTCCTTCTTTTTGATGACTTTGACTAGTTCGATGAGGTTGTTGATGCTCATTCAATTGTATTTGTTGATAGCCTGTGATCAGATCTATGCAGACAAATTAGGATTTGATTTTGAATCCATATTAAAAATCGAGAATGTGTGGCAATGGATATCTCTCCGGTTTTGTCTCAGCATTTAGTGCTCTGTGGTCGCCACAGAAGCGTATGGACTATTCGACAGGCGACATATGCCGTTTTTAAACATAAATTTGAATTCATCTTTTGCTGCATTATATTTTTCTGGCGTGAGACGGAGAGGTTTTCTGAACACAGGGGCACCTTTTGTTTCGATGTAGTGGTTTGACTTGTGGTTTGACTTGTGCTCAGCCCAGTGCAGCCGCTGGAATCTTATGCGCTGGACTACGTCAACCTCATCGAACAGCTCGTACAGCTCGCGGTTCATACGGGACCTAAACTCATCGCCGACTCTAATAGGACCAAAGATCCTGCGAAGAATCTTCCTCTCGAAGACTTTCAACACTGTCTCGTCCGACTCAATCACAGTCCATGCCTCTGCGCCATACAAAAGGACCGGGAGTATCAGTTTCTTATAGATCTTTACCTAGCATGCTATATTGTAGATGAATTTTATTACTTCCTGGTACTCACTCAGAATTTGTTCGAATTTCTTCTTTATGTTGAATGTGTGTGACGTAATTGACCGCTTTATAGTAGAATTAACTTGCAACTGCAGTTGAGTTTGAGTGTCAATTAATTTTGAATGTTTCACATCGCCGAACAAACTGAAGTTGTGCGTTGTATTTGCTAAAATTAATGACGTAAGCCAAAGTCGAGCAAATTTTTCTGTACTCATGTCATGTTGACTTTTTGCAAATACTGTCAGTATGCCTCGGGTGTCTACAGGCAAGCGCTGTAACGAAATGTTTTTAATTAATTTGTTTTCACGTGTTACGCCAGTGCGCTGTAGTTGTGTCAGCATATGGCTGGGTTTGCTGTCACACAGGTTGTATGCCTGAGGTTAGACGTTCTACCTGGCCATCGTAGATGTTGTAAATTTACTGAGCATGACTGATTGGAATGTTTCAAATCGGTTTGCGTTGGTGGGTTTTTAATCAGTGTTATGATACGGTGTGGAGGATTATTACATTCTCAATTCATGACAGATATCCAAACGTAATTCATTTAGCTTTCCATCTTGAAAAAGGTCATTGCGTTTATTTTACCACTGGAAACGTACAACGAAGCGCTGTGACACAACCATTCGCAACATAAACCGAAGATGCTTTAGGACATATTAATACAATTCACCTTGATGATTTTTATTTGCGTTTATTGTTGGTCAACGTTTGTGGTCCCATATCATTTCAAAGTCTTAAAACAGTTGATAGACTATTGTAAGCAACATATCGTGGGACGTGTCAACCATGGCATTTACTGCTAGATAACGCTCAATGGGAGGGTTCCTTTATCGGTTCTAAAGTTTCATCTACTCTTCACAAATTAAGAAAACTATTAGCAATAATCTTATTATCATGTTTCAAACATAGTTAGTAAGTTAGTTATATGCCCGTCAACCATCTACCGGTCATGGCCGCGGCTAGGAAGGCGCACCAGCCTCCATAATCTTGTGCGCGCTGGCGCCAGTCGTTTTGAATGCCAAGTACGGAGAGATCTATCCATACTTGGTCATTCCATCGAGTGCCCGGTCGTCCTCTATGTCGGCGTCCACCAATCAAGTTTGGGCCCCCCATGTACACCATGCGTGCTGGAGCTCTTTTATCCATTCGAATGAGGTGCTCAGCCCAGTGCAGCCGCTGGAATCTTATGCGCTGGACTACGTCAACCTCATCGAACAGCTCGTACAGCTCGCGGTTCATGCGGGACCTAAACTCATCGCCGACTCTAATAGGAACAAAGATCCTGCTAAGAATCTTCCTCTCGAAGACTTTCAACACTGTCTCGTCCGATTCAATCACAGTCCATGCCTCTGCGCCATACAAAAGGACCGGGAGTATCAGCTTCTTATAGATCTTTATTTTCGTCTTTCGGGAGAGGGCTTTACTTCTCATTTGATTGCTCAGCCCAAAAAAGAATCTGTTTGCAAGCGTGATTCTTCGCCTGATCTCCGGGCTGTCGTTGTTCTTGCTGGTTATCTCTGTCCCAAGATAGACGAAGTTTTCTACAACACTGAAGTTGAAATTCTCCATCGTCACTGACCGGCCAAAACCTGATGACGGAGTGCGAGAAGACACCAATTACTTCGGCTTGTCCTCATTCACCGCTAGACCAATGTGCCGAGACTGTTTTTTAATCTCCGAGAACGCCTTGCTGACTCGCCGTTCCTGCATACCGATGATATTAATGTCATCGGCGTAAGCGAGCAGCATCACTTCCTTTTGGAAGATCGAGAGACTGGCGTAATGTGAATATTTGGTCACTGGTCGACCTTTTTGGCCTGAAGCCACACTGATATCGTCCTATCAGTGAGTCGGTATATGGCTTCAGCCTATTACACAATACGCCCGACAGAGTCTTATATCCAATGGAAGGGAGACTTATTCCGCGGTAGTTGGCGCAAACAGCGGGGTCTCCTTTCTTAAAGATAGGACAGAGAACACTGACATTCCAGTCATTGGGTATGCGTTCATCGGACCATATCTTGCATAAAAGCTAGTGCATACTCCTAACCAACTCTTCGCCGCCGGTCTTAAATAACTCAGCTGGCAGCCCATCAGAGCCTGCCGCTTTGTTATTTTTCAGCTTTTTAATAACTGAATCGACCTCGTTATATAGTGCGGTGGCTCTACAATAGTGCCATCATTAACTGGTGGTTCCGGTGTCATTTCTCTATCGGCGGAATTGTGCGCTTCATCGCCTCCGAGTAGGTTAGAAAAATTACTCCTCCATAATCTTAGTGATTCCTGTTCATCCGTTGCCAGATTTCCATTCTCATCCTTACAGAAAGTTATTCCGGGCTTAAAACCTTCAGTCAGACACTTGACCTTTTGGTAGAATGTTCGAGCTTCATTTCTGTTACGTAACATCTCAACATCCTCAAACTCCCGCCTTTCTTGCTCCTTTTTCTTGCGTCTGAAAAGGCGTTTCTCCTGTCTCCGTGTCTCTCGATATCGCTCTCTAACAGCTCGTGTTGCTCCCGACTGCAGAGTTCGCTGATAGGAAGCGTTCTTCTCTGCAGTAGCATTGCGACACTCCTCGTCGTACCAAGACTTATGCACAAGTTTTGTATAACCAATGACCTCCTTGGCAGCCCTATCCATGGAGCGGGTGATATGTGTCTACTGCTCACATATATCTCGAGAAATCGGTAGAGGTTTCCCGGAGCGAGGTTTTTCGGAACGTGCGGCGTGCACTACGCTGAGCCTAGTGCGTACCTTGGCTGCGACATGATAGTGGTCCGAGTCAATGTTGGGACCACGTAACGTTCGCACGTCCAACACGCTCGATGCGTGCCTTCCGTCAATCAGAAGAGAAGAGCACACTCTGTAATCTTAATATTCAGCATTGTAATTTGTGAGCTATTCTGACATAAGTCAAGGAGAACGGAAAAACTAAATCAACTGCAAGTAAATGGTATGTAAATTGGTCACCCGAAAATTTCTTATTGACAAACGGCCCATTCTGTGCTCTCTGCGTAAAAAGTGCTGATCCTCGATCAATCGATATTAATTTTACTTGTGTTAAAGTGATTTAATTGAATTGGTGTCTACCGATTTTTCATGTTCAACAAGTAATGTCATGATTCAAAACATAATTTTTTATAAAAATACCTCCATTGAACCTAAATTATGGGGAATAAATACCTATCTGGATTCGATACATGCAACCAATTTTTTTAATTTCATTGGTAAATAAGAATTGCACATTTCTTTAACAATGCAAACATCTTCAAGACCGATAATCACTTTGTATCTAGTACTCCAAGATAAAAATTATAGACAAATTAAAAAAATAAAAAAATAACACACTAAATTTATTGTACCTCCCTCGTATGCAGAGTATTTCAGTTATTAGCGCTACTCATTAATTATATCCCAATCAAAAAATGATAAAAATATGAAAACGGATCCCACTTTCACCTTCAACCATTAGACAAATTGCATTCATTTTGATATTGTCTACCTTTGCTTTTCTAAAAACGCTGTCAATCAATGCTGCAAGCCACTTTAAACAGCAATTACTGTTGCTCATATCAAATGGAATTACAAAAAAAAAAAGAAAAAAAGAATTTTATATCAGAAATTAATTTCCATGCGTATGAAAAGCATCGTCAATCTTTTGTTGTACAAATTATACATTACTTTTATTTCAATCAACAGCACTGGCAGCTGCAGCTCATCGGTAGGCAGTTCGGGTTACTGTATGACAGCGCAGCAGTTCAAAGGTTGCAATCAATGCAGTTTGATGTATGTTTAAGGTAACACTAGACTTGGTATGCAGACTTCATGTGGGCGTCAAAAATCTATTTCGATGAAAAAAAAATATAAACCATTTGAAAGGTAATCATTTCAAGATGAGCACAATGCAATATTAATCATTTTGTGTTCAAAAGCGTAAAGAATTGTGACGCAAGAAGCGCATAGACATGCGGATATGTATTTGAGAAATTCAAATATTGGGTTTCTCCCTTATAAAACGAAGACATATAATTAACAATTAAATATAATTAATATCTTGCAATCAGTAGATCTAATGTGCCACCAATTTCGTATTCAAGAGATATATTTGTAAATGTTTATTTGTTCAACAAGTAATGACATTTACTTACTCTCGTATGTTTAATTCTATGCGAAGAGTAAAATAATCATAAAAAGGATTGTTGTTACTGTCTTACGCCTAAGCCGCTAAACCAATTTGTATGAATTTTGGTATAGAAATATATGGGATTTTGGAAAAGAACATAGACTGCTTTTGTTTCAAACCTCCCATATAAGAATTTGTCATATCTTTGCATCCATTTCAGATACAGAGAATAAATTTGATATACAGGAAAAGTAATTTTATTAAGTTTCGTCGAAGTCGGAAGGGACAATGCCCCGCCTCTCATTTAAGCCATGCACAAAATTCGCCATATGAAATTTAGATTAGATTAGAAATATGGTCAAGTATTTAAAAGTAAAGGAAATAAGGTTTAATACGTACCAATTGAAAGATGTCAGATCATTTAGAGCAGTTTCTAAAAACTTGCATCCCAATACATCCATCGCAGAAATCACAGAATGTCTAGCTAACAGCGGTCATACTGTTTGAAATGTCTCAAAAGTCAAAAGCCGCATCACAAAAAATTCTCCACCATAGTTTTTTATAGACTTAGAGCCGAATGACAGCAATAAAAAAGATTATGAGTTACTACACGTGAATAACGCAATCCTTACCGTCGAACCACCTAGAAAGTCCAATGACATTGTACAATGCAATCGCTGTCAGGAATTTAGTCATATAAAGCTATACTGTAGAAAACTCTTCCGCTACGTAAAGTGTGGAATCAGCCATCTTACGGCTGAATGCAAAATATCTGTTAAGTCGCCTCCACAGTGCGAACATTACTTGCAAAACAACTCAGCGAGCTCTAATGGCAGCAAGATTTACTAGCAACTAATAAATAAAAGTAGTCTAAGCCCCAAAAATATCCTACCAAATACTGTTACATAATACGTTTATACCAATACGTCAACACTCGCATAACACAAATTTTGATTTTTCGATTTTCAAGAAAATTCGATGACTTTTAAAAAATACTGTCCGCCATATTGGATCCGCCATTTTGAATTTTAGAATCTGACTTCAGATTTGTAATCAGCAACACAAATCTTAAAGGAACCATTTCGAATGTATTTTTTACTATTGCTATATATTTTTTTTTGGGCACGGCCTCCTCTGAAGATCTGTATTTCGTAAGGGGACATATGCTCCTCACCAAATTTTGCAGGGATTTTTGTGTCACCATTACCATTTGGCATTAAAAAGTTTCAAAAATTGAGGTACCGAAAACGGGCTTATTTTGCATGGGGCTTGCCAAGGCTCTTTAGATGAAAATTTTAATACTGTTTAGTAAACAAATAGAGCTTACTATTAATCTGCTTTACAATATGACGATGCTTATGACTAAATAAAAAAAAATATATTTACGTATAACTATATGAAATGCAAATGGCATGGGAAACCATTGCCTTGAAGTTCAAAACTTCCTACATCGTAAATATAAAGACATTTTATTAACATCTGAGACTCACTTCACATCTAAATCCTTTTTTCCAAATTAGAGCGTACGACCCCATAAAAGCTAATCAATGTGCTGATAGCACAATTTTGATTAAGTCAAACATTAAGTATGAAGAAATGGAGTCTATCAGGACAACTTCAATTCAAGCTGCTGTAAAAAATGAAGACTTAAAAAACTATTTTAACGAACTTGACCAACAGTTTTTAGTCGGATAAAACTTTAATGCCAAACATTCCTGGTGCGGCTCCAGGCTTATTTATCCAAAAGGGTGATGGCTGTATAAATGCATAATGGAGTATCATCTCAACACCTTATCCACAGGCAGTCCAACATATTGCTCCACTGAATTACAGAAAGTTACTGATCTCTTAGAATTTGGCATATACAAAGAGATTCCTTCAAATATTCTGGATATAGCCACTTGTGATGAATTAGGTTCAGACCATACGGCAATAATGATAAATTTGAGTGTAGTCCTGCAAACATACTCAAAAAACTATAATATTATTTAAAAAAAAACAGACATTGAATCTTTCCAACTTTGGTTAGACCTTTACATTAACCTCTCAAATTATTCTAATACAAGCAAGGAAATTGAAGAAGCTGTTGAATAGTTTAACCAACTAATATACTCATCAACTACAATCGAACACAGTCAACCAAGCTTTCGAACACAAATTGCTCATATTCATCCGGTTGAATCGCGGCAACTTATTTCAAGAAAGCGGAAACTTAGAAAAATTTGCCAACCAGATACCCAGACTGTAGACCAAACTTTACGACCTAAAAAATAAAGCCATTGCAAAAAAAACTTGGGTCCTTAAAAATATGATGAGCACAATCTGTGGAAGGCAACACGTTATATCAAACGTCTGGTAAAGAGAAATGTTCCCATTAAAGACAAAAATAGTGTGTGGTGCAGAAGTAATGATAGTAAAGCTAAGCTCTTCGGAACTCACATAGAGACAAGTTTTGAACCATTTGACTTTACTTCATATGCAGAAATAATACAATTTCTTGATAGCCCTGGTAAGTTGATGTACCACTAAAACATGTAACAGCTAAGAAATCAATTATATTTCTTACTTGTATTTATATCAGCACGCTTTGCTGCGCCCAGTAAAAATTACTTTCATTACACAATAAATTCTCCTCCTACTCGACTCCACGCACTTCTCTACTTATTCCAGCAATATTCAAAACCGATAAATCAAAAAACTTTTTTGATCTTTTAAACTATGAAACTTTATTCTCTTTTCTTAACTTCATTACTTCATCCGATCCGGAAAACAGTATCACTTCTTATAAGCCTTTTAGCAATAGTCTCCACAAAAAATCGAGAAAAAATTTCTGCGCAGATTGTTGCCAGTGCTTAATGAACGCATTCTTATTCCGGAAATCTAATTTGACTTTAGGATAGGTTATGGCACTATTAAACAAGGTCACCAAGTTGTTGAAGTTATAAAAAACGCGCTACAGAGGAAGCAATATTGTTCAGCTGTCTTTTTTGATATTTAGCAGGCACGAGGTACAGTTATACAAACTTAAAAAGGCTCTACCAACTCCATTTTATTTGATGCTTAAATAGTATCTTCCACAAGGAATTTTTACGTGAAGGTTAATAATTCACTTTAAAATATATATTTTGGCCAAAATAAGTAGGATAACTTCCCCCTATTTCATTAACGTGTAAGAGGGTTGCTACATATATTTCTGGACTAACCATGAAAATACGGAAATTTCTGAGAACCATTTCCATTTTTCAGGAGTTGAAAATCGCTGCCCGCGCAGTTTATTTTTGATGTGAGCGAACGGGAAGAAGTCATTTGGTGCCAAGTCAGGTCTGTACGCCGTATGACCTATCAATTCTATGTTTTGAGCGTCCAAAAACTCATTTGCTAAGGCCGAAGTGTGACAGCTCGCATTATCGTGATGAAGCATGATTCGTCTTCGTCGGTTCGTTTTCCTTAGTAAATCGAACACTTCAGGCAAATTTGATCAGAATTGATCGTCCTTCTTTTTACAAGCGGCTCGATCGCAACATATCCGAGAAGAAACATGCGATAATTTGCTTCGATGTGCTGCGCGAGCGAGTAACTTTTGTTGGACTTTGCTTGTCTTGAAAGACCCAGACGGTCGACTGCTGTTTTATTTCGGGCTCATACGCATATATCCACGTTTTGTCACCTGTCGCGATTGAGTTGACGTCTTTTGACGCACCTCGCATGAATTTCTTCAGCATTTGCTTGCACCAATCGACACGAGCCTTCTTTTTAGCGGTTGTCACATTATGCGGTATCCAACGTGAACAAACCATTCTGATATTGCAATATTGTATGTACCTTATATGACCTTCACGAAATTCATCGGTGAGCGAACTGCGGCCACGATTGAATTCGTTGTATCAGTTTTTCAAGGGTGGAGCTTCATCACCAAAAGTTGATTTTAGTTGATTGGTGCACTCTTGTCTTGACAATCCACGTCGAAAAGAAGAATTTTTCAGGTGCCTGAAAAGAAACCAAATTGCGCTCCTACACAGTAAGGTATGCCTAAAAAATGTCTGACCTTGCGATGGAGACGACGGATTGCATCTGGCAACTTGTTTTGTTGGTCAGACTAGAAATATATGTAGCAACTCTCGTACTGTACCTTTAGGAAAGGTCATGGCTATGTCACCGAGCTGTTAGAGTTATAACAAACGTGCTAGAGTAAAAGCAATATGTTACTGTAGTGTTTTTGGATATTCGGCAGCCTTTTTCATACGAAATTAAAAAGGCCCTACTAACTCCATTTTATTTTATGCCTAAATCGTATCTTACACAAAGGAATTTTTATGTGAAGGTTAAAGACTTATTTTCAGATATATATCCAATTAAAGCTGGTATATCCCACGGAAGTGTGTGGAAGAACCAGTGCTTTATACCATCTATATTGCGGACATGCATATAAATGACAATGTGACCGTGGCAATTTATGCTGACGACACTGATATCCTAGCTGCAGCAGACAGAGATCAGTTAGATCGAATGCAAGATTGGCTAAAAATGGAATATTAAGATAAATCCAGACAAATGTTCTCAAATAACTTTTACAACTAGGAAACAAGATTATCCTAGCGTATCAATAAACCATTCGCTTATACTAATTTTTAATTGTGTTAACTATCTTCGAATGCATTTGGACCGTTGACTGACATATAAACCGCAAATCAAAGGATCAAAAAAAAAGTTAAAAGAATGTAGTGGTTGATTAATCTGAAATCTTAACTCAGCCAATGTAGAAATACTGCAGATGAATTCACAAGGACTTAAACATTTGTACAGTGAAAGACGAAATAAGAACCATATTTTGCATATATACATATAAAAATTTTAAAATAAACTTTGGGGTGTCCCCTACCATTATTTCTACCTGTTATATACATTTGCACAAAACCAATTTGCTCCTGTACAGGGCAAAAAATAATTGAAAAATTAAAATAAAAAACTATTTATAAATTTTCGCTTAAAATCAAAAGAATCTCTTCATTTGTGTTACTAAGAAAAATTGTAACATCAGACTGTCTTATATGGTCACTTTTGTCCGAGCCCTACGTGTATTCAAATATTTTAATCATAATAATTCATTCTTTTGTCTACGCGGCGCTTGTTGCTTGTTGCTCAATTTGAGGACCATTGTGGTGGGTGCGCCACACCAATTCAATTCAACTCAATTCGATCCACAACGCCTAGCTACGCCGGTGCGTCGCTATAACATTTCTCACACAACGAACCCAATCCGTTTCAATTCGATATGCATACAGCGCGCCGGCAACAATTAGTCAATCTGACTGCGAGTTGGCTGTGTGAAAATGATTGATTTGCTTTACTTAAAAAGCTATTTTGTACAATTTGAAATATTTATAAGCGTCTTTGTTTTATTTTATCTACTTTTACAAATGCGGCTTCCTCTAAGCTTTCCTCGTAGATACGACATTAAGCTGCCAATGAGCTGCGTGTGATTCAAGCGTTCAGCCGCATCCAATACGCATTTGGCGGTCAAGCGTAAATGTAAATGAACTAAAGTTGGCAAATATGTTTTTGTTAAACACTACAGACTTCTTTTTTTGCATTTATTTGTATTGGTGCTTCTTCATTTTGCTTGGTAATAATTCACACCTTAAACATCAGCTAAGAGCAGATACATTTGTATAATATATCTCCATCCATTTGTATCTGCAACTATTTGTTTTTAACTCGCTTAATATTTGCATTTCAAATGGTTTTTCGTATTGACTTTACCTGTTAGTGACATTTTTATTCCAAACTTTTGCTTTCATGGCTCTTCTTTTTATTTATTTCATTTATCATTTTTAATTTTGCTTTATTGTTTTTTGTTGTTGATTTCTTCTTTTTTCTGTTTTACAGACGAATTAGTTTTGGGCTGAGTAGATTTACCTTTTAGCATACAATATTCATAATTTACCAATAACATCAATATCAGGCAGGCACTCTATTAGCTGGACTGCCTCATTCATAGATAGACAAATCGTTAACAAGGCAAAAATTATGAATAAATTTGCATAGACAGTAGATATTAGTTAATTTACTACTAGCACCAATCAAAATGCTGTGATGCTACGATTTCGGAATTGATGGAATGAATGATTTGACTCTACGTCTATGTCATAATACTGATTGAAACTGGGTTAAGCCAATGGCTTGGTATTGTGGCAATGATTTAGTGTGGCAGCGATTAGGTAGCGCATTAAGTAATTTACGCCGAATATTTGTGTGGATACTCGCTCGTACGCTGTGCGAACTTCACACTTGCGGCTGGTGTGAGTTTTATTTAATTTTCCGGTTTTTCGTGCTTATGGAAAGTTCAAATATAAATCGTATTAAAAACTCACGTTTTGCATTTGCACCCTGCAGGTTTTGTGCATTTCCTGTTTCATACGTTTATACTCGTATGTGGAGATATGCATCCAAAAACAATAGCAGCGAACCAACATATAAGCGCGAGCTACAAACGCTTATCGTGCACCCAAAAGCGCAGCGTTCGTTTAACGATTTAGCGTCAGACATGTTCAAAATTTGTTCACAAAACAATTGCAATTTATTTGTGTTTGCCAAAAGTCAATCTGAAAAGGCTCAGCAGCTGCCGAAAATGTTAAATGTTAAATTAAACACAAACCCAACACGATTTTATATTTGAAAGCACTGAATTTTGTATACGCTTCATGTATGCATATAAATATTTACGAGATGTTTTTTATGTTCCCAACATATGTTGACATGATCAGCCGTTTGGCATTTTTAATTTGTTTTTCACAAATACAAAGGTATGACGTGTTTTGGCTATTAAATATGTTGGTAAAAGAATTAATATTAAATTTTGTGTGAAAAATAAAACTGAAATCTCATTTGAGCCGAAATTGGTGATGTTATAAATGGTACAAGCCCTTCACAGAATTCAGAATAAAAGTTAATGGCGATGCAGGCCCTGGACGTCCCAGCACGTCAACAGCTTGAAAAAACATTGAAACAGTAAAGAAAATGGTTGTAGAGAATCATTGAGGCTCGAGAAGTAGAAAAAAATGTCTATCGCCAAATTGTTACAATTTTGACCAAAAGAACCGTCGCATGAGCATCGCTAAAGAGCTGTTGAAAGAACTCAACGACGTACCAGATTTGCTCAAAATGGTCAAAACTGCTGACGAAACATGTGAGAATTGTTAAGATGGCGAGAACCAATTTCGGTCAAATGTGAAGATTTTTTTCGTTTACAATGGCGTGGTACTTTATTAGTTCTTGGCATAACGGTCATACAGTCAATAAAGAATATTAATTTGAATTACGAAGAAATTGCACGGATTTGTGGAAAAACATTTCATGGATTTTATATCATAATGATGCACTTACTCCCACGTCGTTGCTTGATCATGATTTTTTGGCCAATAAGAACAATCTAATCATGTCTCATACACACCGCATTCGCTGCACCTACCTCCCTGCGAAATGCCCCTGTTGCCAAAACTAAAAAGCTCCATGAATGGAATGCTTTTTAGTATGGTTAAGAAGCTAAAGACCTCATGACTGGAAGAGCTATTTGCCGATACCTAAAAAGGTATATCAGAAGTGCTTCCTTCATCATTAGTCAAGCTCTTTGACCGAAAATTTAAATATGGAATCATCTAAATATATTAAATTACAGAAACTCAATAAATTAAAAAAAAACACCTTACAAGTAAAACTTTTTAAGTCGAAAGACATTTTTAAACGTTTAAAATAATAAAATTGTTTTCTTTTTTATATATAAAATTATTTACTATGTAGGATGGATTGAGAAATGTCATTGAGTGCCAGACTCTTGGGAATGGCCAATATCGATCATTTGCTAAATGTGAATTAGAACATGTATCCCCTGGGTAAAATATGAAAAACCGAACCAAGTGTGAGAAGGCGGAAACTCTTACTTAATTATAAGTTGATGCACTACACATGGAACCTGTCACCGCAAAATATTTAATACCACTGAAGACAGAAAGGTAGCTTCGTATACGACCCCTTGCAAATGAAATAAGGACCTTGATTTAAGGAATGTACGCGGATAGGACAGGGTTGCTGTAAGAAACCATCCTGTGACATCTACTATAACTGCCATGAGAGTGAGCTAAAGTTGAATGTTAGACGTGCAAACTGTACCAGTTCACAATATCGGCGCGGATCTCTACCTTGTCGCGGTCATGGTACGCACAAAGTTTTGCGGGTTGCATTGCACATATCTCAACAATCAACGAGAGCTAGACGACGGCAAGCTGCAATCACAACAGATCGCGGCTTTGATAACAGCTATAGAAATGCAAACTTATTGCAAATGATGGAATAAGATGAGGAGGAAGTAGAATTGAGGTAATACCTATTTTTAACCAATATTATACATATGCTATAATCAGCTGATTTTTTTCAATACGATGGCTGAATTATTACAAAAATAAGTTGTAACATATGTCGCATATTTTAAATAGACGAAATTTGTAGCTTTTGTTCGCATTTTCATATTTGCGAAAATGTCCAAAACTCGACTTTGGTGTAAGTACAGCATTGGTTAATAATATTTATACCTCCCTTTGGCTTTGATGACTTTATGAAGACGCGTTGGTACTATATCTTTCTTTTTATCTATTTTGAAGGACTTCACAAGAAACCTCTTTCCCAAGATCAGTGACCTGAATATGGATTATTCTATGGTTTTGTGCAACTAAACACCTCTTTTATTTTAAGCTCATAAGTTATCTATGAAGTTTAAACCCGAACTTTAAGGTGGATAATCAAAAGTGTAAACTCAGACATTGTTCAAAATTTTAGTTACCATTCTGTTTTTAAGCCCTGTACCGAAGGTACAAGAGCCTATTGGTTTTGTGCAAATGTATGTAACAGGTAGAAATAATGGTCGGAGACCCCCAAAGTTACCCCCTTATGGTCAGGAGTGATAGAGGAGTCGAACTATCAAGGATTAATTAGAAAAAAACTGTACTTTTGATGGACCACATAAAATAATTTTTGAAAGATCCAACATTTTTAAAATCTATAAACAGTTTTGAGTCTGAAGCTTGGAAATCGTTTGTTTCTGAAATAAAAAATTTTGTTGGAATCGAGAAGTCAGAATACTACTCTAAAAGACCTTGACTGCAGAATGAGCACCAAAATACACTATCACTCACACCTAAACAAATTTGGCGAAAATCTTGCGAAGAACGAAGAACAGGGAGAAAGATTTCACCAAAACATATGTACTATGAAAAAGCATTATCAGGGAAGGAGGTTTGCCCATATGATGGCTGACTATTGTTGAAGCTTGCATTCACGAAAACCATACAAAAGAACATTTCATTTTGAAAAAAAAAATTTAGAAAAATATGTAATTTAAAAAAAAAAAATTAATTTTGAACAAATAATCAGTGAAATAATAATCAGTGCCTCGGATATTACCAAGAACATACATAAAATCCCTTTTAAATGCTTCAATCAATACAGCTTTTAACCATTTTATGCGTGTTCCATCACTTAATGTTTTGGAAAATAAATACTTTAACTGATGAGTTCTCTGATTTTATTCAGTGAAGCTTGCCCACTTGGTTCCATTTCTGCATTACAGTGAAAAGGGGTGTAAAAAACATTAATAATAAAGCTTTTATGGACCTATGATAAATAGTGTTGCACGATTCATATAAGTCGGATACGAAGAGCTGTATCCTAGGAGGAGTCCAGGTAATTGAATCCAAAATTTACCCACCCGAGTACAAATCCGAGTACGAATGCGATTCATAATACGAATTCATTTGGAATAAACAAACGGATGCCAACCAAAATAATGAATAAGAATTTATAAATAAATAGTTTTACGATCAGACATATCTCCAAATGATATAGAAAGTGATATATTTTAATAGCGCTGTAACTGAAGTGGCATTGAGTTTCATTCCAGCTATCACCCGCCACAACAACCGAAGACGAAAAGAAACTTAATCAAGCCACTAAGCATCTATTTAAACCCTTAGTCAACAAACTATCAAGCTTGTAGAAAACTATCTAATCTGACCCTAAACTTAGATCTCTTTGGAAACTAACTTCTCCCTTTGGAAAACTACTAAAAAATTAAAAAGAACCACATTAGAACAGGGAAATGATAGTTCGACAAAAAAAGAGTTTGATAAGTAAAGACATCTAGTTGTATTTTATCAAAATTATTGTAAGATATTCAAGTCTGTCCAAGTTTTCTGGGATTTTTATGGAAAAAACTTTGTTATTGTGGATAATTCAGCTAGAAACATACAATTTCTATCTTACGTCAATTCTAATAAAGCTCCTAATCGGACCACTTAATGTACACAAAATGCCTCTCTCGGAATCAAAAAATTTTAGTTTTTCTGATTATCTTAGCTCAAAGTTGTTTAGCTAAAATATTTCATATCACTAAATCCACGGATCACATATACCTTTTCCTGGATTTTTTTATAAGAAAAGGATTTCATTATGGTTTAATTTATCTTGGAAAAAATAATTTGTTGAATCTTTCACTAATCCTAATAAAATATACCACACGAATCCAGATAGGAATTTATACCCAAACCATCATAAGAGGTACATTGTATTTCAAAGGTTTTCTAAATAATGTAGGTTACACTTATGGGATGTCTTCAATTGAAAATAAATCAGGATGATCTGCACAAAACTTAGAAACATTTTATCTCATTAAACTGTTAAGCAACATATTTCCAACAAATCAAACAATTGTATTCATTTTAAGACAAATTATGAGTTGATTTCTCTACAATTAAACACAGATTTTATACATTTAGATGGTGCAATGAAATACATATCCCGTTAGAAAAATAGACTGTGGCTTGACAAATTTAAGAGAAAAAAAAAACACTATTATCAATCGCGACATATAATAAGTGGTGCCACTAGGAAACGATGATTTGTAAAAGTTCCAATTTCAGTTGGGCAAACTTTGTGTTCTATTTAAAATATAAATCCTGCCAGTAATGCACGTCATCGGCTAGCAGAGTGAAATTTCTGATTCATCATAAAATATTTAGACTAAAACTGAAGGGTATAAAACTGTACAAGCACAAAGGGTAAAAGCAACGAACGAGTTCAAAGCGCTGCAAAATATCAAAAGTCACGACCGCAGCCACCGCCGCCGCCGCATTACCGAAGAAGAAAGCAGGTTTGCTTTTTACACTTACTCGCAACAAAGTAAAAAAAGCCATTGTAAATCTCAAGATGTAGCCATAAAATCGTAGCCGAAAATCGAAATTGAAATCATAAGAGGTGCGATATGCTTTTGCGGCTTCAACTCTCAATGCAAAGACTCCCAATGGGAGTGCGCATTGTACTCGGTAAGCATTTATTTATCAAAAAGATACATTTTGTATCTGCTAAGCACAAAATAGAAAATCGAACTTGTCATTCGTCTTAGCTTCGTGCTGGATTTTCCGCAATTTGTTGGTTAAACACGCTGGTAGCGGAAGAGCTGGTTAAAGTGCGAAAAAAGCAGACTACCAGCCAGCCAGCCAGCCACTCAGACACAGGTTTTTCAGCGATGCGCCAACTCGGTGCGCTTGAGGTCAACTCTCGACCACTTATTGTCTCTACTTGTAGTAGATACAAGTGGAATATACATATATGAATATGAACGTGTGTCGGCAGCTTCCACGTCGCCTTGGCTGATAATGCGCACAATGGTCACTTTTATGATGATGATGATGATGATGATGATGATGATCATAATGAGAATGACGTTGATAATGATGTTGCAGCAGCAGCAGCAGCTCGACACCTTCGACGTCAACATCAGCCTCGTCAACTTCATCGATTGTTGGTGTTATTGCTTATTATTATTATCATCATTTTTTATGATCAGACAGCGGCGACTCATCCCAAGACAAACTAAAAACACAAAAGCGCGTCGTGCAAAAAGTGAAATTACACACACTGAAGTTGTTTTGAAAATCATTAAAAATATGCTTCGTATATGCGAGATTAGTTTAATAAATTATTGAAAAATTAAAAACGTTCTTTTTACTACAACAATATAATATTTAACGGAAATATAGGGTATCCCAAAAGTATACAAAATTTGAATTATTGCTGGCACATAAGCACTTCTATGAAGAAATTTTCCATAGTGATTATACATTATCATTCAAAACGCTTGTTTTTGAAGGTCTTCACAACTGACGAAGGTAAATCAATATTCCAACGCAGTTGTGCTCATTGTGCTTTTGAGTAATGATCCATATTTACTATCCCTTAACTGTCAGTTGTCAAACTCAAAGAAGTGGCGAATAATCCAAGAATTGCCGACCATAAAAACTTTTTTTTCACTTTTGTTATAATAGCTCTGGGAGATGGGGATCCGTTTACAGAAGTTCACATTGTGAGGAAAGTTGTTAACTGCCATTTACATGGGAATGGCCAACAATAATTATTTTGCAAACGGTCAAAGCAGCTCACACGTCCGTTAGGACGCGTATCTCAGAGGTGACCAAACGTGACAAGGCAAAAAAATCCCCCCTAGTTAGGGGTTGGTGCGCTGGGCTTTAGACCCGCAACCGTAAAAATTAATTCCCACTGAAAAAAATAAGGAAGCCTCGGAAGGAACCCTACGATGACCACGAATTATGTATATGCACCTGAAATGTCCGCACCCTTAACTGGCATGGTGCACATATCCAGCTGGTTTATGTTCTCGAAAGATGCAAGGATGACACAACTACAATCCAAGAAATCCGATGGATAGGCCAGGGTTGCTCAAAAAACCCATTCTGTAAGCACGAATTTGGATGTGGTTACGTGGTGAGTAGGAAGCTACGTGGCCTCGTCTCTAGGTTCACGCCTACCAACGAGCGCCTAGCCGCGATTCGCATCAAGGCTAAATATTTGTATATAAGCCTGACTTGTGCGCACGCCCCGACGAAAGAGAAAGACGACGATGCTAAAGATGAATTCTTTGAGCGCTTGGAACGTCTGTACGAGCGCTGTTCCAAACACATGGATAGGACTGCCAAGGAAGAATTCTTGGTACGACGAGGAGTGTCGCAATACTGCTGCAGAGAAGAACGCTTTCTATCAGCGAGTTCTACAGTCGGGAGCAACGCGAGCTGTTAGAGAGCGATATCGAGAAAAACGGAGAGAGGAAAAACGCCTTTTCAGACGCAAGAAAGGCGGGAGTTTGAAGATGTTGAGATGTTATGTGACAAAAATGAAGCTCGAAAATTTTATGAAAAGGTCAAGCGTCTGACTGAAGGTTTGACACCGGAACTAACATTTAATGATGGCACTATTGTAGAGCCAACGGACTATAACGAGGTCGATTCGTTTATTTAAAAGATGAAAAATAACAAAGCGGCAGGCTCTGATGGGCTGACAACTTTATTATTTAAGACCAGCGGCGAAGAGTTTGTTAGGAGTATGCACCAACTTTTATGCAAGGTATGGTCCGATGAGCGCATACCCAATGACTGGAATCTCAGTGTTCTCTGTCCTATCTTTAAGAAAGGAGACACCGCTGTTTGCGCCAACTATCGCGGAATAAGTCTCCCTTCCATCGGAAATAAGAATCTATCGAGCGTATTGTATAATAGGCTGAAACCATATACGGATTCAATGATAGGAAAACATCAGTGTGGCTTCAGACCAAAAATGTCGACCAATGACCAAATATTCACATTACGCCAAATTCTGAAAAAGACCCGTGAGATTAACAAAGACACACACCACCTATTTACCGGCTATAAAGCCGCTCTTGACACGTCGATACGAACGAAGATTTTCGACGCTCTTTCTGAACTACGTATTTCGGCAAAGATCGTTCGTATTTGTATGATGACGCTATCACATTCACAAAGCGTTGTCAAGGTAGAACAGAATCACTTCGAACCCTTTGATACCAAAAGAGGTTTCAAGCCGAATGATGCGTTGTCGTTCGATTTTTCCAATCTTTTGATGGAATACATTCTACGCCAGTGTGCGTACATACAGAATATGTCGGGCTCGATCTTCCAAAAGGAGTGATACTACTCGCGTACGCGGATGACATTGATATCATCGGTACTCAGGAACGGCAAGTCAGCAACGCGATCTCGTAGATTGAAAAAAAGTCTCGACCCATGGGTCTAGCGGTGAATGAAGACAAGACGAAGTACTTGGTGTCTTCTCGCTCACCGTCATCGCGTCTTGTACGGTCAGTTGCGATAGAGAATTCCACTTTAAAATTGTAGAAAGCTTCGCCTACCTTGGATCTGAAATAACTAGCAACAACAAAGTCAGCCTGGTGGTCAGACGAATAATCACGCTTGCAAAAAGATGCTATTTTGGGCTGAGCATATAAGAAGTAAAGTCCGTTCTCCAAAGATTAAGACAAATAAGGTTGAAAGAGCTCCAACACGCATGGCTTACATGGGGGTTCAAACTTGTTGGACGACGAAATAGGGGGCGACCGGGCAAGCGTTGGAATGACCAAGTATGGCCTTTTACTTCTCTCGATCCCATTAGCATGTAGCTCAAATGGATACAAAGATAGAACGAATTTCGTTTATCGATTTTAGCCAATCTTAAGCTAAATCTCCACAAATTTATTTGAGCCTTCCTGACATTTTGTTGGAAGAACCTTTTGATCTGGTTTAGTGTAGCTCGAAACGACAAATTTGTTGAATATTTCACTAATTTTAATAAAATCTTCCACACGTGTGCTATCATATCCCCTATATAAATTTAAGGTACAACATGGTATTTAGAGGTCGAACACACTCGCATGCAGCATTCTTTCTTCTCTATCTTAGAAATGAGTACTTCTGAGAGACGTCGCAGTTACCATTACGAAACTATTTCACAACTATGTAAGCTAAAGTGATTGCCAACTTGTACAGCAACTTTGAATTTCAAAACTTTTGGTACTAACCTCGAAGAGAAAATATTTGAAAGAAAATTATTTCTGTTTATTATTATAGTTATTTGCGTTTTGTTAGGGTTTGGCATTCGATCATTGAAAGCGTGTCGGTTGCCAATTTGAATTTTATTTTCGGCAGTTTCGCACACAGCCAGCGATACAGACGGACGGACGGACAGACGCTCGTGGACTCGCAGTCAAAGGTAAAGTCTCTGCTGCTGCTTGGCTTGATAAAATTTTTTATTATGAGATGTAATTATCGACAAATAGATAGCATTTCTAATGCTAAATCACAGACCCGACAGACAGGCAGACGGAAATATAAAAACGCAGCGGAAATCGAAATAATAAGTTGCCAATTCATACGCTAAATGAATGTATTGTATAGAAATAAATAAATAAAAAGCATGGTGGGAACTGAATAAAATTTAAAGCATTACCTCATCAAAGAATAGCCACCCACCCACTCGTCGCTATTGTCTGTGCTAAAGTGAAATTGTGTGCATAATTGTTAGAGATCAGCTGCCACAGCTCATAATGCAAAATTACCCATTTTGGCAACCACATCGTTTGAATTTGCCCACTCTTGGGCCCGCGGCCTTTAGATGCTCATTAAGGCTTGTTTCATGTCGTTTAACGACTTTTTGGAGGAGTGTTTCTTACTGACTGCATGGCAGCGAGTATCACTTTTGGCTAAGGATTTTCGATAAGTTGTAGCGGGAAAAACTAAAATGAAACTTGTGGAAAATATTTACAATATAAAATAAAATTTAAGAAAAAAAAAAACCAGAAAAAATCATCACTTGACAAAAGTCACCAAACCAGTTAAAATGTGAAGATGTGCGCTGCAACAAGGCGAGAGTTCGTTAAGTAATCGCAGCAAAGTCATAAAATTGTTTGGAAAACATAAAAATGAGAAAGTTGAAGTGCACTCAAGGCTATTGCAGATAAAATGGTAAATAAATAAGAATATTTAAATTAATCAAACATATTCGAGTAGTGTACACCGCGAGCAGTCAAAAATGAAAACAAATGCATAAAATTGAAGCCAACTTCTGTTGCATCACATTAGCCTGAAAGGCTGTACGAACACTGAACTAAACTTGGTTAAAAAGTTGACTGAATTTGCAATGGATCAGTCATGCTCGTGCCCAGATTCAAATCACGCCAAGAGCAAGTGCAAGTAGCTGCAGTTAAAGATGAAGCTGGCTAAAATGAGCATTTGAAGTAGCCCATGAGGGCTTTTTAGCAAAATAGAAAAAACAGAAACTCATACGTTAACTTGGGTAGAAGTGAATTTTTTAAACTCTACACTATTATTCAAATGTAGATTCTATTTTTTTAAAGTCATTTTAAGTTGAAATGTGAGTTTTATATTATTGGAAGTGGTATATGGCATATTCTATTCTACCCATATGGATAAAAAATGTTTACGTTTCAACATCAATTTCCCATTGAAGAATGTGACCTCAGTCAAGCATACAGATTCTGAGGTTGTTTACGAATCGATCCAATTTTTGGTTTCTTCATAGTGTATAGACATCAATCGAGAAAAGTGATTACGCAGACCAACCAAAAAAAAGAAGGTTTCCAATAAATCAGACTAGTTAATGCTTATTTTGGCTCACTGAATCCGCTTTTATTCTAACCTCGAAACATATTTTTTAGTGCATTTTGTGCCAAAAAAAAAACATGAACTAGTTTTGACCTTCTGGAGGTGGACTCAAATATAAAATGTAAAATTTCATAACAATTAAGGATGCCTAATTGAGGAATAAGAATCTTCCATCGGCCATCATCTCACTAGAAATCGACTTCTTCCCATATAACTCTATGAAATCATAAATCTTATTAATCTTCCAGAGAACGGGAAGAATTTCGAGAATATTTTTCTCTAAATGAGGAACATTCATTAGTAACCTGTGACAACGTTAATGGTTTAATGAACAAGCTTAAAAATTGGTGTTACAAGGATGATGAGTGAAGACTCTTCATAAATTCATCAAAGCCAAGTTTGAAAGTCGAGTTGCTGCATAATTCTAATATGTATGTCTCCATTTCTATAGTACACTCGGTCAAATGAAAGGATTATACGAAAATCTCTAAATACTTCTATAAAAAATTATATACTCGGAAAATAATTGCCAAAAATGTGGTGATCTGAACGTTCTCACGATATTATTAGTTCAACAATCCGGCTATACAAAAAATCCCGATCTCTTATATGAATGGAAGAGCAGAGACCGAAAGAATGAATGACCAAAAAGAACATCTTTAAAATTTGTATCTACATTGAAAAGGCTCACAATACACATCATCTAGCTGAACTCACCAAATATAAAACATGATAATCTGATTTGGCTTTGATTTTGATATATAAACTCGCTACCAAAAACGAACCATACATTTTTACTACGAGGCAAAGCTGTTCAAAAATACCTTCTGAGCGGTATACACACGAAAGAATTTTTATACCATTCACACATAGTGTAAAGTCGTATCATCAGCTCGGCGAGATGAATCGATACGTGCCTTCTTTTGAGACAAATAACCCTGTCCCTTCACATTTCGGGGCAGTCCCATACTAACCCTCTGTCCTCTTATAGGTTTCTATATAAAAACCTGTTTTATTTAAGTCAATATTACCTTTAAAGTTGCTACGATGGTTTCAAATAATGGCGGCTTCACATATGTATATACAATAATGGGCGTAACTCGCCTTATTTAGGGATAGATCCACAAGTTTCATCTTGTTTTTGTTTTTGTTTTTATTAACCCATGGTCAATATACTAAAAAATGCGCCAGATCGGTATAATGTATCAAAAAGGTTTCTCTTTGAAATAAAAAAATAATAATTTTCCTATATATAGTCCTATTACAGCAACATGATACATTAATCTGACCTGGTAGATATACAATATAATATTTTTAGTATAATTTCCCTTGCTGTCCCCTTCCACCCTAAGTGCTTCAGACCAATACCTTACCTCATTCATGTTAAAAACATTAGAGCAAATGGTGAATAATCACATCAGGACTAAATACTTGAAGGATGAACAAACGAGCTAAATATAAAACGAGCAAAAAACGACTTGGCCTTGGACCTTCACAGGTCCAGAGCCATTCTGCAGACTTAGACTAGGTACAATGAGAATCCTGGTAAAACAGAACGAGAATAAAGCAAGGGACTTCTTCTCGGAGAAGTGTGAAGGCTTAAGACTAAGTAAAATATTGCTAGGCCTTTACAATAAGAAGAGATCGAAAATATGCAACGGACTTAAGAAGAACGATCTAAGAATGGTTTCAGGTTTCCTGACTAGACACTGTAGATTTTCGAAGACTCTTATGTAAAATGGGAATCGAAATTGATAACACTTCCATATTCTGTGTAGAAAATGACGAAATGACGAATTGTTCAGCTGTGTCCCTAACAACGCACAAGTATCTTAGCCATTGCCAATCCTAAGAACCCCGTAGCTTTTCAGGGAAACAGGGCTGGCTAAAGCATTGTAGATAAAACTACGGTCAAAGCAATATAAAGTGGCAAAGATCGCAGTGCCTACTACCTAATAATAATAATAGTCATACAATTGGGAAAAATTCATTGGAAAAGTGGGAATAGGAAACTACACAGCATTCTTTATGGCAATAGTCTTACTGTGCGTGTAGAGGTAGTATAAGCTCTTATCGCTACTATATCTAAATTTATATCACTTTTTTTGAATAGTATAAAAATTTCTGCTTTATTTTTATATATAAGGACAAATAATTTTATATCATTCATAGATTAGAATCCATAGAATCCATAAAACAATATATATCCGTGTAGATGTTGGAGCTACTTTGTGTTTTTTTTTTTTTTCTACATATTTATCTGGCCTTCATCGGGTCTTACAAAATATTTTTTTAATTCCATGGAATATAAGACTGCTAACGATTTGGAAAATCGTGTAAACGGTTATTAGAGACCTAATATAAAGTGGTGGAAATAAGAGAACGTTTCAGTGCTATGAAAAAATGAATATTCATATAAAACAACTTTAAAAAATCGTCACTCATAATTCTCGAAACTTCCAACGTAAGGTGCTTTCTTTTCTTTTGGAATTCAACTTGTTTCTTCCCCACATTCTGTTCTGGATCCGAAGTTAATTTCTTTTGTATATGAATATATGTGCTCCATGCACAGATATCCATCAAACCCCCGTTAGAATCTGATTTATCATAAAGAGACCCTTCTGGACTTTGGACTCGTAGTGAGGAGGTGAAAGCGAATGTCTGTGCACATCATCTACACAAAGTGTACAGAATGTAGCTTACCCTACTACTACTTCTCTCAAAACACAATTCAAAGAGCTTCAAATTATTGTATTAAATAAAATAAGTACAAATAAGCCGACAAGGCACTGTCTTATCACACCGGAAATGATCATAGAGCTTCCCAACTCATGTCTTTAGTTCTAAAGTAGGGATTTTAATCCAATATTTCTCACTAGCTGCCTGCCAAAACAAAGGAAATTGACATTGCTCATAGAGATACCAGAGATAAGCAGGAAAAAACAAAACACTGCCAGAATCACACAGGCTCATAAGATTGGTATCATGTTTGCCAATACTATTTAAAACTCCAACACAAATTAAAATCAGATTTGAAAATTCATAATATTATTCCCACTGTTTAGATTTCGGAAAAGCATGAGTCACGAAGAAAATTAAAACCGATTTCGAATACCGTGATTAAAGCTCAGCGCACGATGATTTTTAATGCACAAATATAACTTTTGCTTCCTAAAAATGCACATGAGTTACTTGCATCATATTTAACTTACAGATGCTTCCAAATAAGATACAAAGGTCACACCTCAAATGCATTCTCTATACACGCGGGCGGGCCTCTAGGCAGTGTGCTTGGACCAATACTATATCAAATATTCACCTCGGATATACCCACTTTTCCGACCCTATTAACATCAACGTTTGCCGACGACACTGCCATATTGTGTCGCTTTCGATGCCCACGTAAAGCGTCCAATGATCTAGGTACTCATCTTCAAATCGTGGCAAAATAAAAAGCCTGCTAAAAAATGCTTCAATATGAATTGGCACATCAACTCTCGTACTCTGCTGTATCCGAGTACTAAGTTACATTTCAATAGCATAATAAAGCCAATATATCTATACGACTCTAGGATTATGCAAGAATTCAATCAAAAATCCTCCGAGCAATCTCAGCGATTTTAATATCCCATTCGTTGAAATAGAAATAGAGCGCTCCAAAAATAAATAACGAAAAACAACCCGACTTGTAGAAAAGATCATTCTGCCCGTTGAATAAGATAGCAACCCACTCTTCCTTTTTCCCATGATTCATAAAGTCTTAAGTAAATTAAGAGCTTCAATATATTATAAAAAAGTAAAAAAAAAAATATTCAGTGCTAATTTGGAACACCTTTAATACTATATTAAATTCAAAAATAGGAAAAAGGGATCTATATTTATCAAAGGAAGTTTCAGAAATATTGGCATCGGTTAAAAGAGAAACAAATAGTTGGGCGTACAGTTTGGCATACAGACATTTCGGAAGAATATAAAACTTTTTCATTAGATTTCGAACAAATAAGACCTGTGAGAGAAGAAATGACCAAAAATTTTGTTAAATTGTTCTTAGTCAACAGACATCGCATTGTATTACAACTATTACACAGTAAATTTGGGATTATGAATCAGTTTTTAAATGCTCTTGACAAAAACAGTAATTGTTTTCAATTTCTTTCGCGTAAGTTTCCAGAATTAACCACAGAAAAATTGGAATTTTTGATGGAACATATTTAAGAGAAATAAAGAAAGATCCCAAATTGAGTCTGAAGCTTGTTAAAAAATTTTCTTGGAAAAAATAAGTCGGATGACTATTAATTAGTTGAAAGCATGTTATCGAACTTAAAAGAGCTTGACTGGAACATGAGTATCAAAATAAATTACTTATAGACACATTTCTGGAAAATGTTGGTGATTTCAGCGAATAACAGGGAGAAAGATTTCCCTTATAACGATAAGGGAAGGTGGCTCAGTGCCTCGAAAATTACGCAGAAGATATATAAAATCCCAGGACAATGTTTCAGTTTTGAACAGTGTAATATGTAAATTTGACCAATCAACTCGTACTTTACTGAATATTCTATGAAGATTTGAATAGTATCTTCACTAGCACTTACTGTTGAGAAACTCAGAAAAAAATTTTAAATTGCTTGATATGACTTACAAACGACGAACTTCTCGTCAAACTGAATATACACTACGTAAATAAGTGAGTGTAGCGCATTGTAATAAAGTAGCTATTGGTATATCTATATATAAGCACAAAAATTACAACAATTGCAGCCAGCATTTGCAAGCGAGTAGCGCTTTTCATTCATCAACTCAGCTTACAATTCAACTTAGTTGAACAGAAATTCAAATTGAAATCAACAAAAGTTGCCAGAGCGTCATAAACAGCAACATTTTATGCTGCGCCAGCAACATTTCTTAGCAACATTTAGCGTCTTCATAGAGCAATTGCAAAAGCAACAGCAATAACAATAAGACACAACAATAGCCAAACCAACACACATGCAACAATTGCTTTTTTTTGTTTTGGCATTGTTTCTTGTGTTTTTGTTTTGTTAAACTTAGCTTTTTTTCTTGTTTTTGTTTTTGTCTTTTAGTTTTTTGTCTTTTCGGGGAGTAAGCGAAATTGTTTTCAGGGAAGTTGAACGTCGCGCATGCGCGGCTGTCTCAGTCTGCATCGAGCATTCAGACGGTTTGGTTTAGTTGTTGCGAGCCGAGGCGGTTCAAGTGTCAAAAACTTCTTCGACTCAGCACATAAAGTTGAATGCTTCACATTTCTGCTTGAACTAATTTTTTTGTTGTTCGAACTGCTTTGCTAATTTGTAAAAAACGTTTCATTTAAATTCAAATCTAACAGTAAAAGTGCAACGATCAATCAGAAATCAGATTTCTTACGTTAAAACTGAAAACTGAAAAAAATATATCAAATCGAATCGAATAATAAAACCAACAGCAAACGAAACTCGCTAATTTGCGTTTAATTAGTTTTGATTAAAGTTAAAATTACATTTTGATTGCGTGTGAATTTATTAGTTTTCGAAGTGATACTTTGTACAATATTTCTTTAAAGAAATCCATCGACCAAATAATCAAATAGATTTGTGTAACTTTCTATTGATTTAGGACTACAGCGTATTTTGGATATAATCGTGGATTTATTGCATATTATTTGGATTATATAACGCACGCCACGCGAATTAAAACAATTGGATTTAATAATGTTGTTGGTAAGAAATTATAATTTTATTTAATTTTGATTTGTGAAAATTTGTGGTTATTTGCTTCAAAATATTTTATTAAGATGTGAGAAATTTTTTGGCTACGAGTTACTAAAAAACAAAGAGCATCGGAATAAATCTCAACCAAACAAGAAGTGTACAGACTGTTCGGGAATATCAAAAGGGTTACATGAGTTTCGAAAGATAAAAAAAAATATTTTCTCCAATTTTTCTAATGTAATAAATGAATTATTTTATTCAAACTTTTTTATATTTCAAATATTTAAATTATACAAATATTTTATAATATTTTCACTTCATAATTTGGATAATTTAGCTTTTGGGACCTTATTTCCCAACTCATGATAAACTCATCTGAATATAAAAAACTAATTATTTCTGTTAGTAGATATAAATCGCTCTTGCTTGGACGATTTTTTTAAATGTCACTCTTTCCGAAAGCGGAATATTTTATAGTGATAATGTCCGTACCAATCACGAAGTTCTTTACTTTTACAATAAAAGAATGGCCTATACCTATTAGATCTATATTGAAAAAATCTTCGATGTGTGATTATGATGTATGACTTTAGAAAAATGAAGTAAAGATGCAAAAGTGGTGAGTTCGAAACTTTAACCTCCACCATTGCAAAGTTTTGTGCAATCTTTAAAATTAAAATGTAAACAAAAAACAAAGAAAAAAGAACGAAATATTTTGTATGAACAAAAAAAGTCTTTTTCCAATAAACCAAAGAGAAAAAAAAATTTAAAATAAATAAATTAATTAAAAACAAAATAAAAAAAATAAAACAGTTTAGTCGACTGTGATGACTTTGAGATGCCCTGTACATTCATGAAACCTCAAGTTTGTATAGAAAATATATATTCCTTTTAGGAACCGTGTGGGATATTTTATTAGGTCTATTGTAAGTAAGAAAAAATTATTCGTTGCAGGCCAAACTAAACTAAAAAATGATTATCTTGCAAAAACACGGGAAGTGAAACCGACATGTGTTAAGGTTACACCTTATAGTGGTCCATAATGGATCTATATGGAATACTATATTAGAATTGAAATGAGATACAATAACATTTTTCAATTAAGACCTCACAAAGAAACAACCCCTCTTAGAGAGGGATTGTCAAGTTCATTAAATATGCTAAAAAAAAATGATTATCTTGCAAAAACACGGGAAGTGAAACCGACATGTGTTAAGGTTACACCTTATAGTGGTCCATAATGGATCTATATGGAATACTATATTAGAATTGAAATGAGATACAATAACATTTTTCAATTAAGACCTCACAAAGAAACAACCCCTCTTAGAGAGGGATTGTCAAGTTCATTAAATATGCTTTTTATCTAAAGATAGAATAGAAGAAATAAAATATTCAAACTTGAATGCTCAATATTTTAAAGTATCCAAGTTCTAAATGTTCCTACGACAACGACTCAGACGGACATGTAGGAACTACTCCTTCAGATTTAGAACTATTTGGAACTCTATGAAATGTCGAACCACTTCCACCAACTTCGTTTTCGTTGAGCCATAGTCATGGACAGTCTTGGACCGTCTTGCCCTACACGCAATGAATGTACATTTGCACACTATAATGGGTTGTACAATAGATCCCATAGATTGCACATATTCTGTTCTTGAATTCGGATTGTACTGGATGGTTAATCCCTTCTAGAGGAGGCTATAGTTCAATGGACTACCTCACAAGAAGTGGTAAAACTTGCTTGATCCTTTGTCTTACTGACTAGGTACCACGTGCTTGCTTGAAATTTGAAGGATTGGGCAGGGTGATGGAAGGAAAGTTTCGGGAAAGACAGATTTCAATGCACTCCGTGCAATTGTAAGTAATAATGCGCTAGACCACACCATATTAGGTTCTACTGATCTTGCAAACTATCGTTGGGCTTTTTATCAGGATCATTAGTCGCTATGAATAGGGCATCGAAATTATATTTTTTGAATTATTCAATAGAAAGGTTTTTTACTTTCCGATAACGCGTAATTTCGTCCGGCCCACCTTCTACAAAGATGATGATCACTGGCTTCATAGTGTTCGATACTATCATAATTTAGGGCTAGAATGGAGACAGTAATAAAAACGGGTGTTCGCTGTGGAGGATACATGTTCCACTTCTAATGGATATTTGTGTTGGCCCACCGAGTAATCAACAGCTTCTTCCTTACCGAAACTGTCGGGATCTACGTAGCTACAAGTTTGTGCCGCTTTATAACGATCCAATCAAGGTCAGCTAAGAGTACTCTGTAATCCATATCCATTAAAAGAGGGCTCTATTTTTTCAATGCTGGTAAGCATATTGAAATACGGGCCTTATCGCCATTAGAGTTTACAAATACTTGCAGCGATCCCAGAAACGATGTGAGTGATTGCAACGGCCTGATTGTATCAGTCCAGTCCGTAGTCTTGCTAACCTTACGGATACGATGTGTACGACCCTTTTTCCCTCTTGAGTATTAGAATGGCGTGGGAGTAAATGAAAATATGTGCCGCTTCGAGAAATTGGCAATTTCATCAACAACAACCTCTCATGCAGATTGGAAAGAATGAGACAACTCCTCTGTTTGGCGGCGTTCATCAGCAGCGCTGCCATGAATGGAAATGTTAATTGCGATCTCCATGAGAGCAGGTTGCGATTCAGAGTTGCACTGGCAAGACAGCATGAGAGAAGTTATAGGCCAAGACTAGCAAATCTCCCTCATTTGAGGACATCATAGTGTGACCTCATTTTAACAACATTGACAACATTGGCACTGTGCCAACGAATACCGACAATAAAATCAAATGACGTTTAATACAGCCGAGTGATTTGAAAAGGGTTGTTAACTTAGAAGATGTCACTAGTTTCTTATTTAAAAAACAATGTTGCGTAATGCGTTGTTCGAACCCCCTCTCAACGCTGTAGTGCATCGTAATGCTCTACAAGAGCCTCCCAAATTGCGTTACTTAACGTCCCTTATGGTAGCTACACTTAAACAAATAACCGCCCTATTATTATTTTTTCTAACCTCAAAGAAAGAATTTATGTTTTTTGGACAAAAAAAAATTTAGGAAAACAATTACCCACTTTAATGATTTATATGAATTAGTTCTTTAGTTGAAATTATATCAGATCAAAAATCATTGGAGCCCTTCTTATGGACTCTCGCTTCACATACATATATTAATGGACCTTTTTAACTTTGTTCCACGCAGATTCAGCACCCATGAATCCATTAAAATAGATTTCACTCACTTCAAGATGAACAAACAATTTGAAATTCTAAACAAATGCATATTTAGAACGGATGACAGTCAGACCAAATCAAGAAAATGAAAAAAAATGAAATTAATTAAAACATTTTAAAAAACTAAAAAATCTTGCTAAAAAAGTATACAGAAACCCATCGGCAACCAAACTAAAAGCACAATTTCCAACCAGTGTAAGATAGAACTAAATGAGAATTATGACATGCTAATGAATGAAAGAGAGAGAACTTATTAACGGTTGCTAAGCAACTATAAATCGTTATAGATCAAAAATGGTTATTCGAAGTGAAAAGTGATGAAAGAAACATAGGATGTTAAGTTGGGTATTATTAGATAATAAAACCCAACTTAACAAGTTCATCAGCTTTTACTTTTTTGTTTTACACAGTTTGGCATCATGGTGATGCCATATTGAGCTTGGACAAGAAAAATTAACTTCAATGGCTTCTGACACTGTTGATCAAAATCTTTTTATAAACAAATATTCTTAATTCTTAGTTTTAATTATTTTATATTTAATTCACTGTAATGAAATATTCCAAAATGGTTCAAATCGGAGCATTAAAAAGTCGAATTGGTATGGACATGTCCGTCTGTCTGTCCGACTGACTGTCCATATGAACATTAGGAACTCGGAGACTATAAAAGATAGAGCCTTCATCATTGCCCATTCTCAGGTCTCAGGTGGACTTCCCAGATAACATAAAAAAATTCAATCAATAGTTGACCATCCCTTTTCACACCTTAGCAGTTGTTAGATGGGGAATTTTGCACGTTGCAGAAGCTTGTTTAACATAAAGGAAAACTGCTATACTTAGCCGTTTGGCCTGGGCTTTGATGAGTCAATGAGTCGGACTATTCTGGATTTACTGTAGTTTGTCTGTAAATTTTAGCTCAATCGGTTGGACGGTTTGGCTGATTATTAGGATCATATATAGATACATAACACAGAACAATAATTTATATATATATACATAGATCTCCTAGTTCCTCTTCAGATAAAAGTTATGTAATGAACTTTAAAACCCATCCTAAGGATCAATGCTCATAAAAATCGAACCCCTCTTGCAGAGTTTTTGTTTATTTTAGTGCATAATAGTATTTTTATTCAAATAAAATATTCCATATATGTTCACATGGAATCACTAGAAGTGGTAACACCTTCGTCTCCATTCAAATTTGCTCCCTTACTAGGTTTTTGTGGAAAAATGGTTGTCGTTAAGTTTAGTTTAAAATCGAAAAAAGTGTTTTCAAGCCAGACTAAATATTAATGTTTTGAGTTCCTAAAAGGGGTATCGAGCGAGAGGAGAAACGTTGAGTGAAATGGAAAAGGAGAGGAAATGCTCGCGTAGCTACTTTAACATCATTTAAAAAGTGGGGAGAGTGCATGTGTGTGTAAAGTACATTTTCTACTTCAATAGTGTGCAAAGTGAAACGGAATTCAAGATGCGAAAGCATTGGTTTATGAGTCTGAACCATAGAGCAGTGAGAATTGCTATTGTTGTTGTTGCTGCTGTTTGGTTTTGTGCATGGTGATATAACCATTGTGAAAAAAGCATGGTGAAATAATTACAATCTATGGATATTATCTCTCGTGAGAGCGTTAGATCGCGAGAAATGTTAGAGAGAAAGGTATAAATAGTAAATAGATACTTCTGTACCGTTCTTTCGTTTCTTTGTGCTCCTGAAAAATGTTCTTTAAAAATTAAAACCAAATGTAGGCATTTGTCAGCTATAGCTTAAAATCAAGAAGATAATTCTAATCTTTTTTTATTTGATTTCATTTGAAATAGCTCAAATTCTTAAATTTGGCTTAGAAAAAATCCCTTTGATTCTCATTGGAGTTTTCAATGTATATTTTGACCAAAAAAATCATTCGTTTTATTAAATTTACTCAAAGAAAAATTGTGTTTGACCATGTTAGATGATCCGACAAAATCAACAACATAACATTAAACAACGATAGACGCTATGTTTACAAGCTATTTAAACACGGTAGATACACGATTATTTGTATCTATTTTTAATTATCATAAGCCACTTATAACATTTGTATCACAAAATAATGAAATAAATGAATAATATTATTGAACACATCTGTGGTCATTGTTTTGAAACTTGATTCCATTTTGTTCAGCAGTTTCACTTCAATAGTGTGCTTATATAGGTGAGGCACATTACTTTTTTTCTTTGTGTATCTTTCACTAATCACTATAAAATATTCCACATGGGTCGAGATAGAAATGAATCCTCTACACAAATTGAAGTTTCATAGGTTTACAGAGTATCTCGACTGCAGCGTTCTTTCTTGTTTAGATTAAAAATTTTACCCAAAGCTTGCATAGCTCTGCATAAAAATGATGGCAGTTTATTTTGATGTCATGTACTCACGACATTCTTTTTTATAATAATTGTAAAGTGGTCCTTGACTTGCATCAAACACCATCGATTGATCGACATATAAGCCAAAATATCGTTTATATATCGATATATTCCCCCAGACCGATGTGTTCCGTTTCCACTTTTTTCACAAATTTGTTTTTTCAAACGAATTCGTTTTTGCAGATTGGTACTCATATAATTATATACTCAATACTAGAAAGCTTATCGGATGTGATAATTGATCTGTATCTTGCGTTAACTGAATTATGTTCCACATAATGTTTTCTTTAAATGCGCGAATGCAGTGAATGGAAAATGATGTATGCAAATCATAAAATGCAAAGCAAAAACATGAAAGAACATTGCAATTGCGATTGTTCGACTTTGAGACTGTCTTAGGCTCATTATTCAATCCACAGACTTGTTTGGGAGCCAAATTCTATATTGGTCAGAGCAGGTTTACAGTGTTATGGGCTGATTAATTCCATTCATGATTTTTTGCACTAATAAAGGCGCAATAAAGTGACTATACAAAAAAGTATGTTACCCTTAATTTGAATAGATTTCATAAAGTATTACTTGCGATTAAATTTCAAGAAGATATTGATTCTAATTATATACCCACTCTCGCACTTTTATGTGTTTCATACAACATTTCTATTTTTTTATTTTCGAAATTTTTATTTTGACGAAATTTTAATTACAAAAAAAATTGTTTTATTGCAATTTTGATTATAAAACAATTGCGTTTATTACATTTTTTGTGCGCATAATCAAATAGCCGCCTGGGAATTGACCTCAAAAGGCAGAAAAATTTAAAAATTAAAGCCTGCTCAAACAAAAGAAAAGCAGCGAAACGCAGAAAGTTGTAGTGGGGAAAAGAGGCTTGGGTGCATGCTCATCTTGAGTGTGACGCCCTTAAAGTTGCATTTGTTAAAAGCTTAATTGAATTATGTAAATAATACTTTTCCCGCGTCACATTTCAATTAAAATCGAAGAGCATTCGCAAAATGAAAACGAAATAAAAATAAAAGATTTTGCACGCGACTCATTTTATGTGGCATTTTGCGCGCTTTTTATTTTTTTTATTTGCTTCATTAAATTTTGGCAGTCATGGTTTGTCTGGGTTGACATTTTAACAACTCATTGTGATTTATTACCCGATTATATATAAGCGCGATTTTAATTATATTTTGACAGCACTAAAATTTTGAGATGATTCCGGATGGAAGTGTAAGAAATTTTTGTTTTTTTTTTTGTATCTCCAAGTAGCTCCAGGAGATATAAGGTATTAATTGTAGCTACGCATATAATCGTTCATTTTTTTTTTTTTTTTTTTTTTTGTACGAAATATGGGCTAAAGATGCTCATGGCTATTGTTGTCAATATGAAGTAGATGAGATGATTCATTAAGTTCGATAGTTTTTTTTTTTTTTGGAAGCATAATATAACGTATTTATTTTAAAACATTTAGTTAAGCGAGTAAGGAATGTGCTGTGTCGTGAAAGATACGCTGTATCGCGTGTATCTTTGAACCATTTTATGAAAGCTTTGCTCCACATTGTTGCGCGATAAACTTATGCTGTAAGGGATTAACGTAAGAACCATCCAATTCGAATTCACATGGAAAAAAAGAAGGTTGATTTCCATGGCAGCTCTTTCTGTTATTCTAATTTTTTAAGTTAGCTGGTTCTATGGAGATCTTTGCATTCATAGACTGCTAGACTTGATCAAGAATATATATAGTTTATACCTTAATTTGACTGGCACATGCATTACATAAACTTAAATCACCGTTTTAACTTATTCATATTCTTATGGTAAAACAGTGAATTATATATGTTGATATATCTTGATATATATTAATAAATAAGAATTTGATAAATGTGGATATATGTATGTCAATATAGCGTATTATATTACGGGGTATTATTCTTTTTAAACCCCAAAATATATAAGTATTCAGATACAGCCAATGTTTTTCAAATTTAAATGTACATGTGGTCTTCATGCAAATGTCTAAGTATTATTGCAGCAACTAGACGGGTTCCTTAGTTGCATGGGGTCTCAGTTCCATGTCTTAACAGGATATGTCCACATTAAAGAGGGCATAACTCAGACGTAAATATCTGGATTTAAAAAAATTTGAGTGTTTTAGAAATATTTTTTTATGAACTGTTTAATAAAATCTATTATTTATTAAAAATTTTATTTTAGGCCAAAGTTGCTGGAATCAAAAGATTAAATTTAGTTTAAACGAAATGCAAACTCATGATTTTTTTTCTAAATAGCCTTATAAACTAAATTTCCTCCCCTTTGAAATGATCTATTAACCAAAATGGGAAACATTTCCTTTCCAAAGTTACAAGAAATTGTCTTAAAAATAATAAACAAATATTGAAACTTCTGTTTTTATAAAGTTTTATTTGTAGTCAGTGTAGCCACGCTTAATTTAAATTGTTTTGCTTATTCTATGTGACATTAAATTAATTAATTTTTGACAAGTCTGTCATGACATTTGGTGCCATTCCTCTTGAGCCTTTTTATATAAATCAATCTTCCCATCAACAAATTGCATATGTTTTCTATAGGATTTAAGTACATTGATTGGCTTGGCCAGTCAAGGATGGAGACCTTTTTCTCATTTAACCAATTTTTAGCAAGCTTGGTTGTATGTTTAGTGTCATTGCCTCATTAAAAAACGCATTAATTCTGCATAATTTTCGCCAATATATCGATATAAGATAAGCGTCCATCTTATTGCCAATTAGAAAAATCGGACCTACTGCTTAAAATGAGAAAGAACTCCAAATCAGTATGCTTAATTATTATTATTATTTTTTTTTCTTATTGAACCGGATTTGAAATTCTTTGCCCTTTGGACGTCGAATATTGTGATTAAAATCATCTCCAAATATAATAATTTTTGACTCATCGCTTCACAAGTTGTTACGCGATAAACCAAATTCAACATATTATTGCATCTATTTTAGGTATGGGAATGATATTTGGAATACAATATGCTGGAATCAGGAGAAGTAAGAAAGTAGAAAAAATGGGAATGGCATATTGACAACATTAATTTTGACAAAAGTTTTTAGGGGGTGCATTGAAGCGCACCGGGTTCAGCTAGTGTTTAATAAATTCAATACATCAGGGATGCCAAAAATATATCGAATACCACAATTGAGTAAAATGTATAAATGAAAGCAAAGTGTCTTATTATTTTGATCATGTGAATGTAAACGATAAAAGGAGACGTGGCTAACCCCATAAAGTAAATATTGATTTTTGATCAGTATTAAAATTAGATATATATGTTCGTCTGAAAGTCTGTCTGACTAACAGTTCTGACGGTCAGAACTTTTATATTCTCCTATTCTATTTTCAGATAACTTGTTATCAATATATATATAGCCCTCCTTCTCTAAGGACACAAACAATATAAACCTATCCCTTCTTCCAAATGTTTGTATAAAAAAAATTTGTTTTTTAGTTTAGCAAGTAAAGCCAAATATAGCTGCAGATCGAACCAATAGAAACGATAGCTCCAAATAAATCTGTCTCACCTTTCTGAGTTTTTGCATGAATAATTTTGTTAATGTGGTTAATTCAGCGCAGTCAATGATAATCAAATATTTCAAACAGTTTTTAATCGGACCAGTAAAAACGGTAGAAACCATACATAAAATGGAGTCTATAAAGACATGTCCGTCTGTCTAAAAGTCTGTATGAATAAAGACTATATAGTAAAGACTTAGCGTCTTCAAGTTTAAGTATTTATATTCTTCTATTCCCTCTTAAGATACCTTGTACTTAATGTACGAAACAGCCCCTTTTTAAGGGGTGCTACTCATAAAAATCTGTACCTCCTTTTTAGGCCCTGTACCGAAGGTACAAGAGCCTATTGGGTTTGTGCAAATGTATGTAACAGGTAGAAATAATAGTCGGAGACCCCCCAAAGTTACCCCCATTATGGTCAGGAGTGATAGAGGAGTCGATATAGCCATGTCCGTCTGTCCGTCTGTCCGTCTGTCCGTCTGGCCGTCCGTATGAACGAAAGGATCTCGGAAACGGTAATAGATAGAGACTTCGTGTTTTTTGCATTCGACTAGGACTGCTCCGGAATTTCACAAGTTTATTTTGAAATCTTGCCCCTCCCCCCCCTTCCCCATAAAATCACCCCCAAGGCTAAAAATTTCCTCGGCACAAAAAAAAGTAACTATGCCAGTATAAAGATATCGTCTTTCTAAGCCAAAATCCAAAAAGTTCATCAAAATCGGATAATAAATAACGATTTTATAAGCAATTGAATTTTATCGACCCCCCTTTTCGTTTCATACATAAAAAAATGTTTTATAAGGCACTTAGTGGTGCAGTGAGAAGTGGTCATGTGTTTGGTCATAAGCTAGGGGAACATTTAGTGTGTTTGTTAGGTGACCTGTGCTGGTACAGGGCCTCTTACAGTCGGTTACGCCCGACTGTGATTTTCTTACTTGTTTAGTTTTAAAATGGAAATCTATTTAGATGAAATTACAATATAACTTTCCCTACTCTTGGGATTTAGTAAGAAAACATTTTGTTATGGTTTAGTTTTGTTTGAAACAACATATGTGTTGTATCTTACACTAATCCCAGTAAAATATTATACTCTGATCCAGATAGGAATATAAATGCTATACAATTTTAAGATTCAACGCGAGTACATGGTATCTGGAAGTGGATTATACGCAACTGCAGTGTTCTTTCTTTTTATATTAATTTTTTTTTTTTAAATTTTGTTGTTTATTAAGCTATTACCGAAACTTCAGCTTACAAATAAAGAACTTTGAACAAAGTGTAGGATTGTTTTAAGACGACCATTCTGGTTTGTGTGACTTTTCATCTAAATTACTGGTGCCGAGCCCTCTTGTAAGTATTGGCAGTTCTCCCTTTTCAGTTCTATTCCAATGATGGAAAGAATTATATTGAGCATTTGTAAAAAAATGGATTTCTTAAAAAATTTACACAACAATTGCACGATAGTTGGAACCATCGATATAGGCAGCAATATCATGAGACATGTTCCAAAGATCTGTGGAATGAATATGAATAAAGAAATATAAGCAAAAAGTTGGTCTGTGGTTTTATTTATTTTTTTTTTTTTTTTTGGTACGGCTTAATGTCCGCAACTTCACAAGATTCATTTCATTTTAATACTTATACTTTAGATTTTTTAAATTTGATATTTTGTAGCAGCGAAACTAATTAACTTTTCTTTTGCGGTAATTTTATGACTCAGTTAATGAATTAAGACTTAAACTGAACGCTCCACCTTAATCAATTACTATGCTTCGTCTTCTCTAAAAACAAATAAATTTTATGGTTGATTTTCTTTTGAAAGCGCGCTTTGTTACTACAATAAATTCTTGTATGACTATTAAAACTATTTGATTCCAACTGCAGCCACGAGCACCCACTTAAAGTTCACAACTTGATTAGTTTAATTTGCATTGTCTTACTTATGAAACCAACAAAACTATGCATTGTTGAAATTTGTGTTTAAGCATTAAAATATTTTCTTTGTTTAATTTTTTACGAGCTGTTAATTAATATTCAATTTAAATATTTAGCAAAGCACATTTCAACGTTTTGCACAAAGACAAAGAAACTTAAATGCTTCATTAACAATTGGATACGCCAAATTAGATAAAATAGTCAAAACCTCCTTAGAGGAGTTGTTAATTTCAAGGAAACTATTTATTTTGATTATTTCGTTAAAAAATTTACATAACGAAAAATAATTTTCGAATGAAATATGCTGAATTTTGCAGCCTTTAGCAGTTATATCTGCATCAGCTAATTGTTTACTCATTAGCTAGCTAATGCGTTAAAGAGCGATAAATGTGATTAACTATTTGAAAGATCGTCTAATAATCTGATGCTTAAAGGTCACACAAAACTGCCTGTGAATAGATCGAAATCTTTGCGGTTCATTAGCCATGGTCAACTTCTAACTACTTCGTTTGCCATATTTACTATAATTATAAAATGTGGAGTTTCAATTCGCTTAATTCAATGCAATCTAATAAAATTTTGATTAATGTGCGTTGTTGCCTCAACATAAAACTGACCGCATGTACAAAATTACATTTACACACTTTTGTTTGAGATCATTAAATAAATTAGTTCAGAGTATCGAAAAATCTTTGCGGTTTAGCTCAAGGCATAGGCAACAAATTGTTCAATTTATATAAGGTCGCATCAACGCATTCATTTGTTCAATGATTCGATTGATTGATGTCAGCGAAGTGCAGCGCAGGACTTTCCAGCAATTGATTACGCAATTTTGAATACGAAATGACAGACGGCGGCATGAGTTAAAAGCTGTGTTGCATGCAGCATAAAACTGAATTTATTTGTTTTGTTTTTATTTTTTTGGTTTTTACTGTTGTACAACATCGACAGCAGCAACAGGAACTGCAATGACAACAAGTCAAGTTTTGGACCTTGGTCGAAAGTGCGAAGATGTCTGCAGAGATGTTGCTTGGCATCTTTTTTTCGCCATATGTAATAAAATTTCACTTTTCACTGTGACAGCCACCAAAAATTGCATAATTGCAGTTGACAATGTTGAAATTGATTATTATACCTTTCACATACTGTGCTTTAAATTGAAGGGTATACGCAATTTGATGTTTTGTTTGTAACGCAGTGAGGGAGAAAGTGTCAACCGCATTATTTACATTTCATAAAATATATACATATGTATATTCGAACAATATAATCTAATAACGCAGCTTGCTGGCTTAAATATATATATGGCAGCAAATATTTTAAAAGATCTTAATATCATGACATGGAATAGGCGTAGCGTGCATATAATAAGATAAGAGTTAATCGATTTTTAGCTAACAAAAAGTTTTAGATTTTATATTCCAAACCAAAAGGTGTATGGAAACTACCAGGAGAGGTGGCAGTGTAGCTCTTATAGTAAGCAAAGTAATTAAGCACAAAGAAATTACTAATATTAGTACCCATCTAGTTGAAAATATTGGTAACCACTAAACCTATTTGTAAGAATTGATACGCCAATAGATAGGACTATAGAAAAGAACATAGACTTCTGCTTTGTAAAAATCGGAGAGGCAGAAGCCAAGATAAATTGTCATCCTATTGAAGGTTCTTTATGCTTTACTCCAAAAATCTAAAATATATGCTAAGTAGAAGGCATTATCATCACAAACTCGCTGATTAAAAAATTTCTCAGAAGCCATATTGCACACAAAACTTGCTTCTGGCTAAACTTGAATAAATTTTAACGATTTTAAGGTAAAACAGCCAAGCACAGACTTGAAATCGAAAATGTGAAAAGCACGATTGTATGGTCGAATGTTTTAGAATTGACAAAAATGAAGCTATGGAACAGTCTATACCAAGGAAACTATATTCAAAATTTGCATTGCAAACAGAAACACTGTACAAAGAGAATGGATCAGGAAAATACATAAAAAAATGCTTGAGTTCAACAACCTAAGCTGGAACTATAAGATTTCTAAACTCGTTAAAAACTACAAAACTTTTCTGCAAGCTTAAATTATTTAAAGGAATAAATTTCCATTTTAACTCTTAGAAGATGTTTTTGAATCAGAACCCAACCTAAAAGAGTCTTTTTCTGGCAACTGCATGAGCTGTTAGATCAGGAAATAAGTACAACTTACACCACTATCACAGTTCAATATACTATTCAGTCACTAAAAAAAAATAAATATTTACCTCAAAAACCTGCCAAAGAATACCCTCATCAACTTTAGTCAAATAATGTAATATGGTCTACAACTTGGCTACTTTGCCCTAGCATGGCAAGTCTCTAAGCAATGCCAATTTCATAACCAGGATAGCTTCTTGACTCTCACGAATATTATATTAGAGCGAATAATTAAAACCAGATTAAACTTGCATATAGAAGATCCCAACATCTTACCTGCAGACTAATATGGCTTCTGAGTTTCTCTTAACTGCATCCATTTTTTAGATAATCTATCTAATTTTGAAAAAGAAAATCTGAGTCAGAAATAATCAGTTGACATGGTTACCCTAGATGTTGAAGATGTTGTAAAGATCTCACAGATATTCATTCATGGACGGTATTGAATTCAATAAAAATCTGCACTAGTTCCCGTTCTATATAATATTTGCGCTTATTTTCGCTAATAATACAACACTAAATTGCATAAAGCCAACATGAATAACCATCCAAAACAAACTACAGAACGCACTAAACATCCTAGTCAATTATTTTAGTCCGTGGAAAATTGGTGTAGTATTAAATGAGAAAACTATATCAGATTCCAGTAAACAGTAAATCCCAATTATCGTTTCATAATAAATTTACCATATTTAAATCTTTTCCTGTGCTCATAATGTTTTATGGGTCGATGGTATGGGGTGCTTGCTCCAAACAAATTATAGCGATTATAGTTATTAATATTTTCTAAAAAATTTAACATTTCTAACTAAATAAACAACAAAAATACAAAATTTTTCGTACAAAAACTTAATAGGTTGGACAGATTTGTATACAGGCTACCCCTATTGGTGATCCGATGTGGACCTTTATGAAAAATTTGATAAGGATTTACGTAAGGTAAACCAAAGTTGGTATTTATAGCAAAATTAATAACATCAATAATATTTGTTTATTACAAAAACTTTAAATGAGGGGTAGGTATACATGGTAAGCGGCAAACCCCTTAGGAAGGGAGTCGTTGGCATGTTTATTGAAAAAAAGTGATCTCAAAAGTCTTAGTATGCTAATTTGAAAGCTCTATCGCTTATCCTCTCAAAGATCTCGATTTTCATACGGACAGCCACACAGACAGATCAAATTTCAGCATGAACCATGCAGAGATTTTTCGGTGCACATGCCGAACTTATGAGTTTTCGAACCAGAAGATCATCCAAAAGAATACAAGTAACTCGTTCCAAAGTTTGTAGAAGTAGTATCAAAGCTCAATGTTAAGTTTCGGGGCTGTGGTTTCCGGTATCCGACTCAATTTTTTGAGCAGCTGGACTCATAGCCTCTCCAAACATTTAAGCGAAATAGAATTAATTAAAATTTGAAATGATCTTAAATTTTCAATATTATTATTTTACCTTTGCTTTATCAAGTACTTGTAATTCTTGAACTTCAAGTTCAACGTCTATATAATTACTCTATATTTTCATAGGCTCAGCTGCAATATCGAATTCACTTTCATAGCAAACTTTGAAGTAGAGAGGATTTAATTTCCTTGAGATATAGTAATTGTACAACCACAACCGCCATAATCAAATTAAAAACCAGATTTTTGTATTTCTAATATTTTTTGATGTTTCAATTTTGATATTTCTTCTTTGGATGCTTCATATCAATGCCCAACATAGAACCAGGTCATCCTTACAGTTGCCGTTTCTCCGAAATTTCTTCATCTTCCTCATTTCTCATCTGTATCAATGCATCGGTAGCAGCAACATCAAAAAAAATGTGTAACGTTCCCATGGAACATCAAAATTTCATTTGTTTCATTTCGGCTGCTAATTTCTCCATTCTCATTTTATGAAAGTTTTTCAAATCTTTGTACGTTTTAAGTAACTTTCCAGCACACTTATAAGTATTTTGTGAAAAAACTCCGTTTGACAGCAATTTGGAATTCAACATTTTATGTAAAGTTTCTTTTCGTCAGCTTTATATGTTATCACCGATAAAACAAACGCTTACAATGCTTTCACACTTTTCAAAATAAGATGACATTAATCTATACATATAACAAAATCGAATTTTAGTTTGTTTGTGCGCGCATCACGCCTAAACCGCGGAACCAATTTGTATAAACTTTTGTATAGAAATAGATGGGACGTTGGAAAAAAACATAAACAACTATTTGTTAATAAATATCGGAGGAGCAATGTCTCACCACCAATATAAAATGTAGACAAAAATGTTCATATCTTTGCATCCATTTGAAGTACAGAGATGAACTTTGGTATACTTGTTAATAGGTTTGGGAGAAGTAACCCTATTTATTTTGGTCCAAATCGCATGTGGCTACGTGGACGAATATTTCTGAAAATACTCAAATTTAGAATGTCTTGACAGAAATAGTGACGGTACAATCGAATTCGATTGTTTTGATTTGATTCTAATTGGGAATTACATGGGAATCGATGCATTGAAAAATCGATTTTGATATAACTTTAAGAAAATCCAAAATACGAAGCCAAAACTGTTAAATCAAAATAAAATTTTGATCTTTAAGTCTTACCATGACTATATGTTTTTCATGTCGATTGTGTGTTATCTTCTTTCCTTCAACAACTTGTCATTAAACCACCAACTATGACCTGTTTCTCCTACGTGCCCAATACATTTATACTAGTACCCGCTGTGTGCTCAAATTCCCCAACGACGTAAACCCGAGACTTTGGGCTATGCTCACCATTGTCCCGCTCATACGAACATGAGTGCGTATAGTGTTCGCAGAGTGCTAACACGCAAGTCATAGCCGTCTTGGAATACGTGCATTCCACCACCTTTTAGATAGACTTACTGTTTGCAGTGTTCTGGACATTTCATTGATAGCGTTTGCATCACTGGCGAGTTCGCTGTCAGAGGAATTATGACATGACTCGAGCTTACTGTAACTCATATTTGATTCAACCTCAGCTCTACTAACATGGCATTGCTGGTAGAAGAGGTGAATTTTTTGTCTCTTCTCTCGAAAATTAGACTATCAGATTATAAAACAATATGGAATGTCTACCCAATATAGACGAAGCTGTAATTCGATTACTCTTCTTTGTGCCTTGCTTGTGCCTGTAAACAGCGCACCTCTACGTAGTGACAGTGGACAACGGATCATTACTGGCAAAGTCACTGGGAAAATAGCAAGTGGCTGTCTTGGCAGGCACAACAAAGAAGTATTTAATGATGCAGGGTCTCGGAAGCCCAGTATTGATGGCTGGTCAGTGTGGGAAGCTGGCTCGCAGACGTCATCGTCAAGCAAGCATAGTTCCTATATGTAAATAGTTGACCATGGTTTGACCAGGTTTTTACATAACTTCATAATTTCTATTTTTGAATAGTGTACAAACTGCGCGAAAAGTTGGCATAATTTCTATAGAAACAAAATAATCACAAATATATCGCAAAATCAGTTATAAAATAGTACTATTCTAGCGACAAAAACTCACTGAAAAACTACTAAATACCTTAACACACTTACTTAAGTGAAGGTCACGACGAGACACAGTTTCGTAATGCACATCATCAATAATATATAGCAGCTATGCCATATAGCTGAAGTAAAAGTTCATTCAGAAAACATGACACGATGCCATTCATAAAATGTACTTAAAATTAAAATACAACGCAACCAAAAAAAAAAATAGTTTTTGTTCGAACGCCCGCACAAAAAGCATCCGAAGCGACGCATTTATCAACTCGAAACGTGAAGATCGATTTAATCTCTGAAGTTTGCACGAAAATGTACAACCGTCAAAATAAAAACAAATCTTCTCCTTTCTAAATGCGCACACATTTGCGCCATAAATTAGATTTTAAGTGAGCTGCAGCATGCACATCGGTTTTTTTAGCGGTTTTTAAAATCTGATCTTTTTGTACACTTAGCAGTTCATGCATGATTTCGACAGCAGCGAATAATTGAAATCGAAAGACATGAGCAATCCAAAGCGTCAAGTCAAGTTCGTTGCTTAAGTCTTTCGTTTACTTTGTAGCCTAAGCTTGTGCACTTCACAAATACACTTCTCAAAAAGTGCAATTGCTGTTGCTGAACCAAAAAACCAAAATAAAAAAAACAAAGAAAAACTTAATAAAAATTATAAATTATAACCAACCGAAAGGTCATAAACAAACAGCAAACATTCAACGAAAAACCAGAAAGATGGAAAAACAAAAAACGAATACTTTGAACAAAAGCTAAAGAAGCTAAAAAAATTGTTTAAAAATGGTAAAAAAAAATGAAGACGTTAAGTAGCACGTAACGAAAGATGTACTACAGACCCTCCTGCGCGCAACAATGGCGAAGTTTTACATAATAATAATCTGCAAAATGTAAAAGAAAATAAACAAAATCAAAAAAAAAAAAAAAAAGAGCGCTTAAAGTTACTTATGGTCTTGGAAAAATATTGCAAAGAAAAAACTCATCGAATGTACGCACATTCATAATCAAAAAACAAAAACAATATACTATATATATATAGTATTTATATATCTACAAAACATCAAGTGGCTGACTGGGCTTCACCTACTCCATTGCAGCATTCGCCCAGCGCTAAAAGCATATCTCCAGCTGAGCATTGAAGAAGATGCTGCGGTCGTTGATGAAGCTGAAGTTGATTTCAAAGCTGTAGCTGAAGCTGACTGCCGATAAAAGTGAAACTGTAAACAGCGAAGATGCCATTGACATTGGAGCCAAGTAGCCGAGGTAACTTTGCGCAGTTTGGCAGAAGAGGAAAATCAAAATGAGGAAAAAAATTTGGACTTGCGGCCAAAAGCTGAAAACGTCACAATTGATGAAAAATACACAATTACAACAACTTCAAATTGAAGTAGCATCTATCAAAATATAAAAAAAAAAAAAACAAAATGTGATGAAAAAATAGCAGAAAAACTTTAAATACGTCAAAGAAATGAGCTGCCACTCGTAGATGAGCAGCGAAGATGTATTGCATTACAGTGATATCTTTTGCTGATTTGCAAATATTTAAAAAATTCATGAATCTTGTATTTATCTTTTAAGCGAATACATCCGTGTAGAGAAATATATTATTTTGGTAAATATGATGCCCTACTCTGTAAGTCGTCATTTTTAAATCACGAAACTAGAGGAAATGTTAACTTTGCTACTAGAAAAGCTGCAAAACAATTGCTCCAAAACATTTAAGCTCAGCAAATAAAAAAATTTTCAGGTTTAAAATTCAGTGAACTTTCATTGAAAGGTCCCAGTATAATAGACGTGCCACTCTTATTTAGCAAATATTAAGCATGGGTGCATATAAGACACCAACATGTAGAACAAGTAAAAGTTTACTAATAAAATAATTTTTTTTTAAGTAGAACTTGACAAGAACTATACATTATGTGCCACCATCCATCCGCTCGTCCATAACTGGGGAGATATAGGGGCTAGACTTTGAGACATCACATTAAGGTTACCAGAGTACCGTTGCTAAGTGGCCGGGTATTGTATGAAGATGAAAAATACTTCCAATAGAGATATCACAGTGAAATTTTAATCCATTGAATGGATTGCACCCACCAATTCCCTCTCCACCAAACTCACCACAGATAAAGAAAAAAATAAAAAAAAAATCCTTTTTTTATATATATAAATCGCAATTTAGCAAATTTTAAGAGAAACAGTTACCAATGTATTGGCGGAGTCATTGTAGAATAGAAATAAGAGAGTACTGGGAAGATGGGGAACGGACCATCTAGTAACCGAGCTTGTATCAAGTAGTTTGACGGCAAGGGTGTTGATGTGCCTGTTAAGTCGATTTAGGTAGGAGCTGCTTAAGGCCTGTTGTCGCATACAACAGAAACTGAAACGAGACTAAAACTGAATTTTAGTTTCTGTTGTACAATTATTCAGTTGCAATTTCAGTAGGAGGTTGCCGCATAGAACGGAAACTGAACTGAAACTAAATGTCATTTTTCATCACTTTACATTTTCATCAGGGTTGTATTTTGTATTTTTCTGTCATTAAGTACTGAAAGAAGTCAAAAGTACTTTTTTCAATTTCAGCTGCTGATGTACTGAATTCCGTTTCAGTTACTGCTGACCACTGAATTCTAAAATTCAGTTTTAGTTTCAGTTTCAGCTGCTAATGTACTGAATTCAGTTTCAGTTTAAGTTTCTGTTGTATATGACAACAGGGCTTTAGTCTGATAACTTTCTGTTGAACCCAGGACACCCCAAGTTCTTCGTGGATTCCGCTGTTAGTATATTAGTGCGCATTGGAGAAAATTCTGAGAGTCCTAGTTTAAAATTTTTCGCTGTGGAACTCCGGCTCTGACTTTTATTTTAGACCTTTCTACCCCACATCTCACAAAGAAGTTCCTGCGCTCAATGTAGGATCTGATAAAGTGGTAGTACGGTTCTGGCAGAGCTGTCTTTAGCTTAGACCGGCATGCCACACCCTGTCTAAGGCTTTATTTACGTCCAGAAAGACGGCCTTGTTTCGATGTGCCATGGAATTCTCTGAAGCCAAACTGATGATCAGTTTTTCGAGTTCTTTGAAGAATGCCGTCAATAAACTTATCGGGCGATATGAGGCGAGATTGGCTGCATGCTTCCCAGGTTTGCGAATGAGGATTATTTAGGTACATTTCCACTGGGTGAGAAAATGGCCTAGCTGGAAGCATTTATTGATGATCTTGATAAATAACCGAATTCCATTCAGAGGCAAGTCTTTAATGGCAGGGACATCAATATTGCCGTACCCAGGTGACTTGGATGGATTCACAGAACAGTTCATACATATCTAGAAAGTTAAGAGTTTCCTCTGTCTCGAGTTAGAAGCATCAAAGGGTGAGAGTGCTACGTATAGGTGGTTAGCGAAGACTACAGCTCTTTCTGCATCCGATCAACACCACATTCCAATGGCATCCTTCACAGGCTCCTCCTCCATATATATGCCTTTTGATGTCCTTGGTTAGGTGCCACAGATTGTGTTAAAGGTCGCCTGGCTCAAGTTCTTCGAGGAACTGCTTGCGCAGACAAACCACTAGTTCCTTGACGTCCTTGGGCTATTTGGGTTGTGAGGCTATGTGGGTTGGGAGAATTATGCCAGACTCAATTTGCGTTGAGCAGTTTACCCAGACTATGTGCTTTGTTGTTGCATTATCCCTCTATCAACTGCGACCATGCCTTTTTCCTATTTACCGGAATGGAGAGCTGTGAAAGTTTTGTCTTTCGGTTGAAGACAAAAAGTTTTTTTCTAATAAATTTTTATTTTTTTGAAAGTTTATTAATTAATTATCAAACATCACGCCGTATGTGTGTATAATTTATTGTTATTTAGTGACCCAAAATGCGTTAAATATGAATAATATATTAAATAGACATTACAGAAAATAATTAATAAAAAATTGTAAGAAAGTAATATAATAATAATAGCAAAATAATAGCGAAAAGAAAAAAATGTTGTTGTGCAAAATAACGAAAATGGATAAATGAAGTTTATTGGTTGGGTAGTGCGTATTATGGTAAGAGAGGAGGTTGGTTATTTTAAGGTACTTTATGATTTTATTAATGTTATTTGGGTTTGGATTGAGTAAGAATTAACTTTTGAGTTCTCTGTTTAAAATACAATTCTTCATCTATAGACAATTGAAGCATCACATTATTGCAGAGCCAAGTGCGAATATAATAAAAATATGTATAATGCAGAAAACAAATTCCATCCATAAATATTATATTACATATTTACCCCGCGGCCATACTATGCTGCCAAGTCATTTCGTGCATAGTACAATAAAATTTTTTTCCGAAATCGTAGCATTTGGGCGCCTAGTGAATAGCCTACTAATGAAATAAGACAATCCACATTTAAAAACTGTAAGTCATTTGCAGATTTTTATTATACAACAAAATTAAAATAAACTTTGCAAAGCTTCGTATGGAATTATTCGAATTTACTTAAACTCTTATATGGATATTTTCACGAAAAGGGGTCGATGTGACCATACCTGGTCACTTCAACGCTTGCCCGGAGCTCTTTCGTCCATTCGAATGAAGTGACCAGCACAGCAGCAACTGGAGTTAAATGCGCTGGAGTATGTCAACCTCATCGAATAGCTCGAATGGAACCTAAAATTATCGCTGACCAAAAATTCCATGAAGAATCTTCCTTTCGAAGACTTCCAACGCCGTTTCATCTGACTCAATCTCGATCCATGCCTATGCGCCATACAGTAGGACCGGGAGTATCAGCGTCTTGTAGATCTTAATTTGTGTTTTTTGACAGAGGGCTTTACTTCTAATTTGCATGCTCTGCCCAAAAAAAAAACTATTTGCAAACGTGATTCTTCGCCTAATCTCCAGACTTACGTTGTTTCGGATCTAATCGAAGTTTTCTTCAACAATAAAGTTGAAATTCTTCATCGTCACATACCAAGTAATCTGCCGTCATTCACCGGTAGACCGATGGGCTGAGACTGTTTTACAACCACTACTTCGTTATAATCCGGTGGCTTTACAATAGTACCATCATTAACTGGTTGTTCCGCTGTGAGTGTGAATGTAGTTTCCCACTTACCACGAAACTGCATCCAAATTCGTGGGTACACCCAAGGGAGCTATAGTAGATAACACACGACGGATTCGTAGAGCAGCCATGTTCTATAGATCGTATTTCTTGGATTGCAGTGATGTCAGCCTTGTATCTTTCTGGGAAGTAAACCAGCTGGATATTTGTACCATCAATATAGCATATAGATAGCACTATTTATAAACACTTTCCATACAAAATTTGTTTTTCACACCCGGAAGTTCGGTCCCATTAAGGTTAATCAAAATTTTATTCTCTAAATACTTTTTTATACCCTCTACCCATAACGTAAAATAGTATACGAAATTAATGCAATTACATATAACAGGCAGAAACTTAAAATATTAAATCTAAGAGTGGGTTAGCCTTAACTGTACAAACTAACACCTTCTTCTTAGTTTTGGTATGAAAATATTGGTTTTGTTTTCAATTTAGCTTTCGTAACGTAAAATTGGGACTATCTTGCGTTAACCCTAATAAAATATTCTATATAGGTGCACATCGGACTACTACAAAGAGTAGCACGAATCCAAATCTGCTCTACCTTTCTGAGTTTTGGTATGAATAAAATTTTATTTTTGTTAATTCATCTGGAAACTCCAAATAGAGCTAGATGGTTCAAATTTCACTAAAGCCCCTACTCAATGAGTGATTCGATATAGCAATGTCCGTCTGTCCGGCAAGCACACACGGCTGCAACAATCTTTCTTGTTTTAATAAAACAATCGTGATACATGTCACACAATGTACCACGCAAAGAGCAAACCTTTTTTGGATCTTGACTTTTCTGGCCTCTTCCATTGGAATGATTGGGCTTTGGTTTCGACGTCGTAACCATATAACCATGTTTCGTCAATATTTATTACACTTTTGTTATTCATAGTTGACGTCACTTACCAGCTCCTGAGCGATGCTCATTCGAAGATTCTTTTGACCAATATTAAGCAATTTGGGAACAAACTTCGCTGTCATGGGTTCCTTGGCAAAATCATTGTATGGCATGAGCTAACCGATACATAACAATGTTTTGTTTCACTATTTTCATCGGTTGTAGACGCTCTGGGACGTCCATCTTCATTAACATCTGCTTAGCCTTCTGTGAAGATCTCACACCACTTAAAAGTTTTTTTTTTTTTTTGGCACAAAGCAGACTCGCCATCTGCCAACATTTTAAGTGCTTTGGAACATTTAAATACATTTTTCACACAAAATTTGATACAGATTCTTTGATGCATTTATTTCGATATCAAAAAAGCATATTTATCTGCCAAGAACTACCTAAAATTGCATGGCTAATCATTTTAACATATGTTGAGGACATGTAAAACCAATATAAACAAAACTAATATTGAATGCACGTGGGATTACCACGCATTTCAAAAAGCACAGCAAATTATATGTAAAATGGTCTTCCAAAACATAAATTTCATCGTTTAAACTAGTTGCTTATCTTAATCTCAAAATGACCTCCGCTCAATTAACCTAGAAAATAACTACCAGATTTTAAGATAATATGTAAAAGCCTGCAAAATGAAACAAAGTTCACACCGCAGATTTTTCCATAATATTTGTTAATGTTTTTGATTATTTCGTTGATAAAAAGATAAGCATTCAAATTCAAATAAACCTAAACTAAATGTGAAACATGGCAAAGCCAATTAAATGGCTATAAATATGTTAATGCGCTGCAACAAATTGCTCAAATAAATTGTAACAAAAGCCCCGAAAACTTAAACCAATTTAGATGCAAATAAATAGCTCAATAAATGGCAAATACTGGCGAGATTAAGCAACTAAAAACAAACGGGCGGAGGGTATATGCCAATCAAAAGTGTTGAAGCGTTGACTTGTCAAAACAATGGCAATCAAATAAATAGTGAAGACGATGCCGAATCCGATGCCGATGACGTTGTTGAGGAAGACAAAATAATCGATAAAAAAAAAGAAAAGTATTCAATGTAATTATTAGCAGGTTTGGTAAGCATTATGCAGATGCAGATACAGCCTAACGCTTTAGGCGCAACAACAAAGTGTGAACTTATGCTAATCTGAAACTTGAGGCGCGTTATATCTTCCCTAAGTTTTGTTCGTATTGAAATACATTTTAGACTGTGAATGATGCTGGTGGCAATTACTTTGTTTTTTATGAGCGTCAAGCTTAAATTTTTAAATGGTAGCAACAATAGCAGTTAAAAACTCATAAAATACTTAAACGAATTTATTGTGCAACGCAGCGGGGTAGACAGTCAGTCAGTTGCAGATACAGATACTCGTACCTATTTGTATAGATAAATAGATAGTTGGATAGATGAATGGAGCGTCATGTTTTGTATGATTGTTTTGACTGCATATGGCGGATTTTATGAGTCTTTAGTGATATGATGAGACCTTTTTTTTATTTTGTATGTCAAGCATGCGCTTGAACTGGTTTGCTCGTAAAATATTTTTTATCTTTTTATTGGCAGTTATTATTATTTTAATTTTTCTGTTTTTTTTTTTTTTATACTTTTTATGATTATTCTTCATAAACAAATATCCTATTAGCCACTTCATGTGGCGTTGCATTCGAGTTGAAATTTGACTAAGATGAGTTAACCTTGTGCTGTTAACTTTGTGAGTTACAAAATTTCGGCAATAAAAAGAAATTTAATTCCGAAATATGGGTTTAGAACCGGTTTACTTGGTTTTAATCGTTTTTGCATAATTTTGTGATTATCCAATTGACATAACTGCATAATTGCAGATAAAAAAAAAAATTCAGTCGTTGCGTTGGCAATTTAGCGCATCGTTGACGCTTTTTGCAGCCACTGAATCGGAGTCCAGTGTCTGCGGCTGGCAAGTAATTAAGCGCCTAAAAACGCTGGATGCTGTAGTCACTCCTGCCTTCAATAGCAAAAAAAAACTTCGAATGCTGTTGTGCAAACCTCTACTATCTGACGCCGATTAATAGTTCCAGATGTACGCATGCTGGCTCCACTCCACACACTGCTATCGAGACTGGAGGCAGACAAACTGGCAGGCAGGCATTCATGCAACGAATCGTCTCGGATTCGCTTTCCACTGCGCAACACTTGCATTATGAATTTTTGCTGTCTTCGCTGGCTTGTGCAATTTTTCGTTGCAACCAGCACAATTTGTAAATGGACAGACAGCTTGCAATATGAAATGAAGAAGATATATTTTTGCAGATAAAGTCTGTGCTGCGGACAAAGCCGAAAAACGACGAAGACGACGCCTAAATGCAATGTCCGGCAATATTACTGCCAACGATTTCGAAGAAATGCTAAACAAATGCGAAGCAACAGGCGTGAAATTAATTACAAAATGACACCCCCTCCTACCACACACACACACATTCTGCGGCCTTAAGATTCGTTTTCATGCGGAAAGTGTTGAAAAATTAGCGCACTGTAACTTGCAGATACACATTCACTTACACTTTCGTATCTGTATCTGTAGCTGAGCCTCTGCCTTTCTCCCGCCGGCAAATGATGAGCCATTTTTCAAAAATCTTTGTTAATAAAGCATTCAGCGTTGAAAGCTTTAAACCACAAAAACTGTTTTTGACTTATATAAGTTATTTATTGGATTTAAATTCCATGCACGTGTGTCCATTTTACCAAATTTATTTTCGAATTATGCCAATATATCAGCTAGCTGAACCTGATATTTTGCATAAGCTGTCTCATTTTTCATTATTAAACACTAATCCTATGCATGACGTATAGAATGTCTTCATTATCGGGTACGTTGAGTAGAGGGAAGGCATGATAGTGCATACCAGGTTTCTTTCGAGACGTAAATGAATGCGGCATAAATTTTGTAGTTTAGTTACACAGTTCACCAAGGCACAAAGTTCGTTAAGTGGTATATAAGCAACCGTTAACAATGTACGCAAACAAATTATTTTATTAAGTGTGCTTCACTTTGTACCCTCATATACGGGGTTTGTTTCTATTTGAATCCGTGTAGGGTATTTTACTGCAATTACTATTAGATTCACGAATTTCATTGTTTCAAGCTAATCTCCACCACAACAAATTAATTTTCTTGCAAAATTCCTGGCTAGGTAGCAGAATAAAAAGACTCTGGGATAAACCCTTTTCCCAGAGTCTTTTTATATATTTATATATTTTATCAAATATACAAGCTTAAAGGCTCCATCTTTTATAGTCTCCAAGTTCTTGTTGTTCATAGCCAGACAGACGGACATGTGTATATTGATTTGATGTTTTGTAGAATACCGCCTCATCTTTTAGTGGTTCAATATGGACTCCAATGAAGTGTTCTATTAAGATGGACACAAAATACACCAAGCTTGATTGAATTAAACACAGCACAACATAATTTTTTTTTTCGTAAAAGTTGGGACAGATTTATATAGAGGACACCCCTTCTAGCTGACTGAGCTGAAGCTTAACAGAATATTTTATAAGTACATATTACCTTAAAGTAGACCAAAATTTTCCAAAACCAATAAAAATTTGTCATACATAAGTAGGTTTGCATGGGAAGTCCCAATCCTCGAAAAGGGAAGGGGTTAATCACGCGTAATCTAAATAATGTGTAAGACATTCTAAATATTCAAAGATGTCGAAATTCAGACACACAGATTTACATGTCTACATCAACTGGCCTTTTGATCGAGATCCAGAATATATATTGGGAGTATGCATTAATTCGTCCCGGCTTTATGTGAAAAAATGGTTATACATTCAATGTTCAAAATATTGTTTATTATTTGTTTGTGGATTCCATCCCAAAAGAACTTCTCCGGTTTGGCGACCAAGAACGAATCGAGCCAATTTTCAAAACTCTGTTTTGAAGTGAAGCGTATTCCGGTGAGGTCATTTTGCATTGATCTGAACAAGTAGTAATCGGAAGGGGCCATGTCTGGGCTATATAGCGGGTGAGGTAGAACTTCACACCCACTGTTTCCCCAGAAGCCCCCACGAAATTAACAAAAAATTCGTATTAAAAACTATCCTACCTTAGGCCAGCAAAACACATATTTAAAAAAATCGATTAGATAGTTTAGATAATAGATATATATATTTTTGATCAGGTTCGAAGTCGCTTGGTCTATCCGCCAGTCTGTCTGGAAATATGAAAAAACTGATGTCAAGAACTTTTTTTTAAATTAGTATTTTAATATAATTTTTTACATTTTAAATTAATTTTTTATTAGAATTAAATTTAGAAATATATAAGCCTAAATAAAAAAGAGTGTTGGGTATTTTGAAATTTGATTTCGGTGGTCCTTAAATAAGAAAGATGTCAAATTCAAAATGAGAATGACCAGTAACGAGAAAATAGATTGGAGTAGTTTTAAAAAATTTAAAGGAATTTCTGGGAAATAACAGAGACTACAAGAATATTGTCGGCAGACTGTTAAAAACTGCCAAAAGACGGAATGCTTAATGAATTTAAAGATTCATTTCCACCATTCCCATACTGATAAGAAGGTGAAAGATTTCACCAAGACTTGAAATAATTCGAGAGCAGATATCAAGGTTTCTGGGATGTGAACATGAGATACAGACTTTGAAAAGAGATGCAGACCTAGATCTTCTGCAAACAATTGAAAGGTATTTCTCCCTACAAATATTCCACTAGAAGAAAAATCCCTCATACAAATCTGTAAATGGCAAATTTATTTATTAATTTTCATTGTTAGAAGAATGTTGTCGATTTCAGAAAACCACTTTGGTTTGGGCAAAACGATTATCCCCTAAATAGATCATCTGTTCACGGTGTTAGTCACCTGAAAAGCTGCATCATATTATCATATACCCTATAAGGCAAATCATAAGCTGATTTCCTACACTAAAGAAAGTAGGCTAGAGTCCTTAAACTCATCACCTATTGGACAACAATCATGATCCTTGATACATAAAATTGAGTCTTAATAGAACAGTTAAACATTTATAAGCAGTTAAACATTTCAGGACAAACAGTTCTCAAAATATTATTTATTTATTTGTTTAAATAATGTTGATTTGATCGAATCCACAATGTTTTTTTTTAAACGCAATATCTTCGATTCCAATTGGACAAAATGTCACAAAATTTATACTGAAAGTACAGAAAAATACAAAATTTAAAAACAAAAAAAAAATTGTACACACCTAAGACACAAAAGTAAAAAGGAATTTATGATATATTGATTAGTTTTTATACTAAGTCACGAATTTAGTAATTTTCTGGTTGAATACTTACCATTTTTTACCATTCGCAGTTACTTACATCTAATCGTATGTGTCTAATGATTGTGGTTAGGGTTGTGTACATAGACCATTATTTCTTGGCCGATTTTTTTAGTTTGAGCGCGTGACGGGCAACATTTCGTCTTTTTGATGCAACGCCAAAATCCCTCTTCGGTTCCCTTTAATTGTTTGGTTTTACCACAATAGTAATATCGCTGATCATCTACTAACAATACTGATTTGTCTCTTCTCGATATCCCGAAAACAGCTTTCCGATTAAAAAATTTGGAAAGAAACTTATCATACGGGGAACCTAAAATAAAAAAAAAAATTTAAAAATGTTTTCCAAAGGAATAAATTATAGAAGAGATGAATAGCATTAAAATCTTTTGTTTATAATAAATAATCTGGAAATAATAAATGGAATTCTCTTAAAACTCAAAAAAAATATTTGGTAGATATTATTGTATTGTTTTAAATATAATAAAATAAAATTAACTAATTATATGAAAGTTTTTTAACAAAAAAAAAAACAATTTTGAAAAAAATATATAATTTTATATTCAATTGGCATGGATCATGCCGTCCAACTTGATTGAATAAATAGTGCTGTCCTCGAATTGCTGGCCGAGCAAGGCAAACACTTCAACAACATGAACTGCAGAACATAAAAAAAAAATAGTTTTGTATTATTTTATATTTCATAGGCAATTTTTAATAATCATTAATAATTGCAGCATGTCCTTATCAAGTAGCGATATGCGATCCTAAGCTGCTATTCAGTCAAACGTGATGTTTTTATTCAAGCATTGGGTATGAAAATCTTGGCTAGGTCAGCTTTAAAAACGAAAACAGAGCTGCCGGCATGCAGCGGTAATTTTTCAATATCAAATACAATACTAGCCATGGACTGCAATATTTGCTCTTGAAGACCGTGTATAGTTGGTAGAGCATTTAGGTTGGTAGTATTTCCGATGTTAACGAAAGTATTTGTCTCTGAAAATGTAAAAAGAAAAATTTAAAAAATTGTTCACAATCTTTTATTTCATTTAAAGTTCGATCACAAAATTAAACAAAAAGCTACAGAGTCACAGTGCGATTATACTCTCGGTGCAATCGTGCTTATTTTGAAAAAGCCTTCGCCATTCTCTGAATGCTTAACTGCTTCTGATTCGTACATCTAATGTCACAGACATCTGGAATATAGACATGCTAAAAAGTGCCAACACTCTACTGCAGTCTACTGAGAAATGTGATAAAACATTAAGATCTCTGCGGGACGTTTCTAATACTAATGGAGGAGTTTATACTGGTATCACGTCATCAAGACTATATATTAATGGAGTCGATGAACTTAGCTCTGACCATATCTCGCTGATAATTGATTTCATAGCCAGAGATCAATTTATAGGCGCTAATCTAAAACGCTCGCTTCCAACTTGAGCTATATAAACTGCTAAATCTTAATATGGAGTTGACAACTGGTGATGATATTGATGATATATTTGTTTTTACGGAATAATAATATATAAAGATTATTCCACATTTCAACAGCACCCAAGCATGTTTTAGTACCTCTCATCCCACATTTTTATTATAAGAGGTTTTTGTTTTATAAGGCTTAAGCGTAGACTCAGACGATGGCTAATGCGAACTCATACTAAAGAAAAGCATTAGACTCTGCAGACATGCCTACACCAATTGGATACCGTGATTAAGGCTAATTTCCGTTGTTATTTAACGGCTCCTAATTACCTTCAAGTCTATTTAAATCTTTTTCACCACTAGGCGAATCAATAAAATAACAACTCTTAGTCTGCATATTGCAACTTCACGGTAAAGCTGGGCAGATGTCCCCCTGCCACCTTAAATAATCCATATATTCCAAGGTTAATTTTGTAAAATACCTGGAAATGATATTAAACCAGCCTCGTATCTATGATTATTAGTACATGGCGCGATTAATTTAAAAAAAAAAACTAAGTTGGTTACAACGCAAATTGCATCTTTGCAACACTCAACGTCTACAAAAGTTGTAGAATAAGTCCCTTCGTCTAATTTGTAATGCTCTGGGGTTCGTGCGTAATTCGATCAGACCTCTTTATTTAGATGCATCAACTGATGAAATCAATCTTCATTGTTCATATAAATCCACTGACTTCAGCTCTCGCAGAGCAGATAGAGACGGAAGATCAATATGTTTTAATCGATCCATATATGGAGGGTGATGTATATCAGAAGCACAATTGAGGTTTTTGAGAGCAAATAACAGAAACTGTTTTTGAACGAACAAGTGATGTGTATAGAAGTTTAGTAGTATAAGGATCATTAAATTACTTGGAGCACCGCTTTATAAAGCCGAGAACACCTTTAGCTTTATTAACCATGCACACAATATGATTTTTGTAGCTCAATTTAGGGTCCATAAGGACACCTAAATCATTAATAAAAAATTCTCGCCTAAGGTTATGAACACCCAGAAAGTAGGTCATAATACATGGTTTTCTGCGATGGAATGTTATGCATTTACATTTAGTGTTATTTAAATTAAGATAGTTTGTTAAGCTCCAAGTATGTAACGAGTTCAAATCAGATTGTAATAGACTATGTTGGGAAACATCAGAATATGAGAAACATAGTTTGACATCATCAGCATACATCAATACATGAGCATGATGAGGCAAAAGTCCGAAATATGTAGTAACACCCTGCGAAAGTTAACGAGATAAGCTGTATTTAATATTTTTTAAATGACTGAGGCTACGAGGAAACCAGGGTAGCCGATTCGCTGAATTTGACACAGCTGTGTAAGGAATACATCTGTCAAAGTCAATGCCGCCTCAACGCCAGTGCAGGCCTCGAGAACTGTCCAATCAGTACTGAATAAAAGTTGATTTAACCTGGCGTGGTCAGTTTTTTTTAAAACATCTGACACGCTGAGGAGATTTACCATATCCCACAGGAGAAACTTTATCGAGCTGAAAAGAAAGCTGCAAAGTGGGGTAATAATTATCTGCTGGTAATGTTACCGGAGGTATTCTATTAAGGGATATATTGAAACCAATGTCAACAAATACCAGATCCAGAAACCGACCAGAAATATTCCAAATGTTGTTACACTGTTGCAAAGACAAATCAAGAAGGCTATTTAGAAAATCATTGCTGGCAATTGGTATTAAAATAGAAGAATCAACAGTCATAAACCATTTCATATTGGGTAAATTAAAATCTCCCATAACTATATGATCTATATTCCGTAACCCTGTAGCTATACGCGAAATCGCTGCAGCATGAAGCAAGAAAATGCGCATTTACGAAAAATCACAAAATGAAATTTTAATATATATATATATAATATATATATTTTATATAAATTCAATAAATTCAATATTGGAAATGCAATATTCGGAAATACATATTCGAAAAGTTATAGACACCAAAACTCGAGAGTTTCAACATACGGAAAAAGAAAAGAAAAATGAAAATAAGTCAGGTTTCAAGTACTTCAAGTTGGATAGCAAACTGGTCCTTCAAAATCCCCTAAACTTTAAATGGATAGAAGGACCACCGAGTATAGTGGCCCCACTATGTTAAGCAATCCTTCAACATGCCTTTTGAAATGCATATGGAAATGCATATAAGGAGCCATCGGAGACATGTCCATCCCTCAGTCTGTCTAGCTGGTGACTATAAGAGAAAGAACTTTCAAGCTTACATAATTAGATTCTTCCATTACTTCTTCAGATCACTTCTATTCAATTACCACTAAAAGTGGTAGCAGCCATACAAATCTCTCCCAGTTTTCTAGGTTTTTACATAAAAAATATTAGAGTCCAAATTGAACCACAAAAAGTATAGACATGTCTGTCTATCTGGCTATAAACAACCAGAACTTGTGAACTATAAAACAAAGAGCTTTCAAGTTTGAATATTTCATGTCTCCTATTGCTTCTATATATAGGTAATGAATATTCCAACGTCTCTCTTCATAGTGTGGAGGTATTGTAATCGATTTTGCTCGAATTTTAGGTTATAATAGTTAAAATACCAACTATTTTAAAGTAATATGAGACAAAACAAATTTTTGGTTTTATTTCTTCCATCAAAAACACAGTTTTTATATGAAAGATTCAGAGCAAAATTATTTTGACTGTGTATATGACATGAAGTGAATTTTTGTGATAAAATATTTTTTAAATAATATTTTTTCCATTTTTCCATTTAAATTTGAATATAAATTAAAAAATGTTCATTATTTCTGTACATGCCTGCCAACATGTTTAATAAATATAAACAATTTACTACAAAACTTTTTCATTTTTCAGCTTATATTTCCGTAATTTTCTGCATGGTTTTCATATTTAAAAAGTCGAAACAAATATGAAAATACCATGGAAGAAAAAAATTTTATTTTTAATTTGAGTTATTTAGCATGAAAATATTTTATGATTATTGAAGGCGTGCTCAAGCAGCACTCTTCGCTCCCCAACAACATACATAGCTCTTGGTCATTCAGTTACGTTGTAGCCACTGGCTATAAACAACTTGATTAGCGCTAATATGAAGTTGTTGTGTTTGTTGAATATTTGTGTAGTGAAATATACGGAAAATGCATTGGAAATGATGGGGGCAGGGCAAAGTCACAACAACGTAGAAAGAAGATGTTATTGAATTTGTGGTTTGGCTTCACTGGTTTGTTTGCGGTTTTGGCCAAAATGCCAAAAAGCTAAAATGCTTCCCAGACATAAACTGTAGATAGCCTAATGGATGTTGTTGTTGTAGTTATTGTTGCAGTTTTCATTAACATTGGCAAACATTGGCAAACATTGGCAAACATGCCAACGCCATCTCCTCTGCCGATGCATCCAGTTGCGGCACAAATGCGGCCACAACAGACAATCAAATAAAGATGCATTGAATCGATGAATATTCGAATGCCATGGCCGTTGTCGTTGCCGTTGTCGATGCCGACGTTTCGCGTGCAACTGCAGAACTTGAACTATAACCTTGTGTATTCAAATCGAAAGCACTTAAATGTGAAAAATCGTTTTCAAAGTTCAGCGAGCGAAAAGTGTGCAGAGTCATTTCCAAAATACATAAATAAACAGCAATGGAATGTACCAATGCAGTGGCGAAGGGTGAGGTTGAACAAATAGTAAATATCTATTTGTGTTGACGTTATTAAGTCGCAGCGCAAAGAGCAGTCAAAAAGGGCAATCTGCCAGCATTATAGTGCACATAGTCGTACTTTACAATGAGACCACTTTTGCTGTTTTTGATTGCCGCAAAATTGAAGATTCAGTTACATGCAAAGTAAAATATAAAGGGGTTTCCAATAAGGACTTAACAATTTTGAAAAGCAGAATAATTGAGATATAGTGCTAAAACTTATTTAAAATACGGAAATCGTTTATACTTATACGACCACGGTGAGCACGTCTCCAGTAATCGGTTATTTGGTGCCCAATTTTCATAACTTTTCCAAACTATTTGACCGGACCATTTCTCTAGATGACACGCTTACCGAACTTGCCCTTCAATAGATCAATTTTTCAATCAACTTTGTGACATATGTCAACAACTAATGAAAATAAATATCGCTAATGTCAAGTCCATCTAATTCTGACTAAAACTTTTATTGCCCGTAACATGGTGATCATTTTTATCGGTGATATAATATGGTCCAAACTCACCTACGGTATGAAATAATAACGCACATGTAGATGTAGATGCAACGAAGTCTATTAAAGCTGCAAATTTTAGGGCCTGGATTATTGAAAAAAAAAGAATCCTACAAAAACTGAAAATTTTAAAATAAACTTGTAAAATTCCGGAGCAGCCCTAGTCGAATGCAAAAAACACGAAGTCTCTATCTATTACCGTTTCCGAGATCCTTTCGTTCATACAGACGGACGGACGGACGGACGTACAGACGGACATGGCTATATTGACCCTCTATCACTCCTGACCATAATGGGGGTAACTTTGGGGGTCTCCGACTATTATTTCTACCTGTTACATACATTTGCACAAAACCAATAGGCTCTTGTACCATCGGTACAGGGCTAATTACCTGCTTTACAACTTTTGGAAAAAAATAGAACGCTGAACGTGGTCTCTGCTACGAGATACCCTGTTCCTAACAATAAGGCCGATCTTGGCCTATGTGGAATATATTCTTAGGATGCAAACAACAATACTAAGAAGAAGGAAAAAGAATAATAAGTTTGGACAGATTTGTATGGGGATACTCCTTTTAGTAACCCGATCAAGTTATCTGAAGAAGGAATACGGCTACATATATATTCAAATTTGAAGGGTCTTCTATTGTCTCAATGAACTCGATTTATAAACGAAAAGCCAGACAGACGGACGGACAGACAGATATGTTTATAACGACTAGAGTTTGAATGCTGATCAAGAATAGAAGAGGTTTATGGGGTCTGTCTCGCTTCCTTCAGCATGTTACATTCCTTTTTCCCTATTTTTAAATGCCAATTGAATTGTGAATTCAATTTTTCTAGGTAATTTTCAACAAATTCACATACAACCGAAAGACTTTCAGCATTTTTTGCATTTATTTATGTAACTGGTACCAGAACGTTCAGCAAAGAAAATGTGAACTAACGACGAAAATATTTTGACAAAATCTAGTTTTGACTGTTTGAAATATAACTTGGGTATTTCTATTAAAAATTTATGTAAGGAATAAAATTTGTCACGAAAACTGACTAATCAATGTAAAAGACGTCACAAGTTACAAATTTACTTTAAACGTAAGACATCAGCTCATGAATAACGTCTGATTGTACGCAAATTCATAGCTGACCCACTCAAAAAACCCACAATGACCGATGTAGAGTGGCATATTACCACAACCACTAGCAAAACCTAAAGAACAATTCGCAGACGATTATTTGATACTAACTTTTATTATAGCTTTCAAAAAATCGATATTTTACAATCGATTTTACATCGATTATTTTACAATCGATAATTTAAAAATCGGTCATTTCAGAATCGATACTTGAAATCATCGATAATGAAATAATCGGTGATTAAAACCGATTTATCGTTTTTTCATAGAAAATTGAATACGCTATATAGGCTCCTGCGCTACAAAATATCTCTGCATTAAACTTCATATCCAAAGTTAGCAACTGTCTACACAATTCTCTTCATGATCTATCAAGCAATTTATGCGCTTTAGATCCATTTTTTACCAATTAAAACGGAATATAACATTTTTTGTCTAATGGATTTTACTTCTCCCGATCTCATTACCACTTATACTAAATGGATGCAAAGATATGACCAACTTTGTTTATTGCTTATATGGGGAGGCAAGGCATCGCCCTTCCGATTCGGACCAAAATTAATACGAACACTTTCTTCGATCCCATAAACATGTATACCAAATTTCATCTCTTTGTACTTCAAATGGATCGTATCGTCCACTCCGATTTTAACAAAAAGAAGCCTATGTTCTTTTCCAACATCCCATCTATTATAACAAACTTCATAGGCGATATGCTCGCACAAACAAACAAAATATTGTCTACGATTTTATTAAATGTACTTGGGAATAACTTGATTTTCGAAACTAAATTCAGTGGCCGTGCAACATTTATGAAAGCAAAGCCCAAACTGCTACCATCTTATTGGATCCGCTAGTTAATTAGGCCCTGTACCGAAGGTACAAGAGCCTATTGGTTTTGTGCAAATGTATGTAACAGATAGAAATTATGGTCGGAGACCCCCCAAAGTTACCCCCATTATGGTCAGGAGTGATAGAGGAGTCGATATAGCCATGTCCGTCTGTCCGTCTGCCCGTCCGTCCGTCTGTCCGTCTGTATGAACGAAAGGATCTCGGAAACGGTAATAGATAGAGACTTCGTGTTTTTTGCATTCGACTAGGACTGCTCCGGAATTTCACAAGTTTATTTTAAAATTTTGCCCCTCAGAAATGTCTCATTTTGAAATCGCAGTGGAAGTATGATGTAATCACGATAATTCAGTAAACCTGAAGTTCAGCTTGTTATTTAGACCTATAAGTCTGCTGGCTACATTCTCAAAGATGTTTGAAATAATACTTCTTGATAGAGTATCACATATATTAAATGAACAAAGTTTTATTCCAGACTGTCCTTTACGTTTTAGACACCAACATGGCACTCCAGAGCAAGAGCAGATCATTACGACGACGCTTGACGTTAATAAAAAATATCGTTACGGTTCCGCTATTTCCTTGATTGTGCAGGAATCTTTTGATCGGCTCTTTGTTTGGCTTTAGGGTCTTATTCAAAAACTTACACTTAATAAAGTCAAGTTTTTGTTGTTCATACGGATAGCCAGACATGTTCACAATGTTCGACTTTTGATACTGAGAAAAAATATTTATACTGTATAGGGTATTGGGCCTTGCCTCCTTCTGCCTGTTACATACATTTGCACAAAAATGTTCACCATGTTTACAGGGTATACTAATGTTATCAATTATTAAGTTATGATATTATTCAAAAAAATATATTATCATCTTTCCTATAGAATGTTTTGTTAGTTCAAAAATTTTCGTAACTTATTGCTGCACAAAAATGTAGTTTTAAATAAAAAAAAATTGTACTATTCACAAAAATAGATAAAATTACAATTTTATATAATTCCAGATAAATTTGACAGATTATATTTTTTAATTAATTACAAGCGGTTTCATGCCAGTTGCACATGCGCACAGACTCTACGAATGCCCTGATTCTTTTTCGCTATAGCATTCATGACTGCCATCATAATCTGCATATCAAAATCTTTCCAGCATGTCTGACACGACAATCTTATCGAGTTATGCGCAACAGAAAGTAAAAGATAGTTACTCGTACTATACTAGTAAGATGTATCTTATTACAAGTTCCCTGCAATTCCCCTTCAAATAGTACAAATTTTATTGTGCACGATTCGAGCGAAAACATTTTTCATTCATACGCCACACTATATGCCATTGATGGAAAAGTAGAAAATAAAATTGTTGAAATGTTTACCAAATTAGTTAAATCTGCGAGGCTTGTTTCAACGACACAACCTCATCGAAGAAACTGTGTAGAGGTAATTGCCTTAACTAAGCAATCGAACCACCTGTTGCCCTGCTGATTTGCCATTTCTCATGCGCCATTTCTCTCCTTAGCTCCGCTAGTACCAGCATATGATGGAGTTGGACTTTTTAAACCGCATAGTCGGGAGTGATTTTGTGAAGTCACGTTGTTGCCACTTGGCGGCTGCAATTCCTTTTCGATTTTTTTTTTTTTGGAGTGTCGAATAATTTGGTTACGCTTCGCTTTATTATAATTATTTCAGTTTGGACTTTTTATTTTAAATTACTATTGGTGCATTGTACGTGTTGCAGCATTAACTATGGAGCATTTCCTTTCTACAAAACTTGACACTATAATAAAATTTATTAATTTTGCATTTGTTTCTGAAAAGGGAAAAAGTTGGAGTTCGAAGCAAAGAATGCGCGATTCAATCTTAAACGAAAATAGACGTTCCATTAACATTGTCACTCAATAATTTCAACAAATAAACAATAAATAATAGCTCAATATACACGATTACGAGATACTCAACCAAGGGTCTTCATTTTTATTATATGGGTTTGTTCTATATTGGCTTCTAAAAAGAAACTTTCTGCTGACAATTGAAAACAAATTCTTGTTTCACAAAACCATTTTAAAACCAAGATGAAACTACGGCATCCAGCTATGGGGCACTGCGAAAAAGTATAATCTATATAAATATATTCATATATATAAGGAAGACAAAGTGGGGTGTAGCAGCGCTAATCGGGATACAAAAACTGCAATCCAAGATAATTCGCTACATAGTAAATGCGGATTGGTGTATCTCAAATCAGGATATTCATAACGATTTACACATGTTGCCAATAAACGATGAGTTAAAAAAAATAAAGTAGAAAATATCGAGCAAAAATAACAATACACTCTAACCGAAAAATTAATAACATTTCAACACCAGAGCCACGCAAGACGTCTGAAAAGGCTGAGACCCATAGACCTAATCTAACACTAATATATTTTTGTTGTACTTAATTAGTGGCTATAATGGGTTCTAAGGGTCCTAAGCACTTTAGATTATTAAATTAAAAAATTAAGAAATTCTGGATTGCGATTATTATATTTTAAGATAGATATATTACCCCTACAATCTGCGCGGAATCATTTTGGCCGACTTTGTTTTTTTTTTTTTAGTAGGCAAAAGTGCGAAATATGCAGTATAATACATTTTTTCCCAACTTTTCAATTAGTGGGGGGCATTCACTCCCCGACACCCGCCCCCCCTGGATACGCCCTTGAACATGTCTATAACGATTGGACTTGATGAAGAATATATCGATGTCTGAAGGGACCTTTATATACATATATAGATTCTTCAAATCGTTATAAACATATTTGTTCCCGTAAAGTCCATATATACCTGCCTGCCGCCCATTTTTAAAATTTTGTAGGCCCATTTTTGTTTACTACAAGAAGGTCATAACTTACCATTCGAGATTTACCACAATAAGCGCTTAAAGACTTCCATTAAGTTCTAACTTGCATATATTCTCTTCTTAAGCGGTGAGTATACAAGATACTAATTGGATTATTTTACACAAGATGAAGCATAATATAACAAACAATTCTGCATCATTAACTCAAATGTTTCGTCTTTTGTAATGACTGTCCGCAGTAATTAAGCTATCTTTATATTTGCCAAAATTTCAAACGTCTCTTCAGACATCGTCAACTAGCACAAATTGCACCGTCAAGCATCGACATGGCAGAGCTAAAAAACACGTTGAACGACCTAATTCAGCAAATGACGAACATTATAAACGTTATTACACTTTTAGTAACTAAAATTAAAAATCACCAAGGACGATAGCCTGAAGCAAAGGGTCTTTACCAACAGCTTCTAGAGCTAATAAAGTTTCTACAGGACAACGAGATTAACGAGATTAACATAGCATTAATATCCGAAACGCTCTGTACAGCTAAGCATTCATTTCAAATCGCAGGATACTCGAATATATATGTACACCAATAACCCAGACCGAACTGCCCACGGCGGTACTGCAATAATAATAAAAAAGACGATTAAGTATGCAGAGCTAACAAACTTTGTCAAAGATTATATACAATTTAGCACACTGTTATTATCGGATACTGCTATTATGGGAATTTCACCATATTAGCAATGTATAGTCCTCCAAGACACTCCATATCTGTAGACTAATACATATATACAATACTTTGGTACTCTTAGAGACAGAGGGCTAAATTTTTTTTCAAGCTATTCAAAAAATTAAACGTATGCAATGAAGCATGGGAGACCCAACATTCTGGCCGCCAGACTTAAATAAATTACCCGACCTCATTGATGTCTGTATATTACGAAACTTTAATAAAAAAAAGATAAAAGATAAAAGAAGTTCAATAATATATTTAAATGACATTATTACCTAAGCTGCTTTCAAATCAACTTCTAGTCTTACCCAAAACATCAACTGCATGGTTAGCTTGCCTCGTCTTGTCGAGCTGATCAAGGTTATATAATTACACTTTTTATGGTCTACAATGCCTATAATGCGTTACAAACTTTTAAGCAAACAAATACAAATATATTTACCACAGCGCACAGAATTAAATAAATAAATATTAAAATTGAGAAAAACACTTATGGACGCAAAAAAAAAAACACACTGCATAGTTTTGTTAAATGAAGGAAACAATTTTGACATAATCCGACTGAGTACCAAATGACGCTTGACTATATACAAAACCATCATCATCATCATCAAATATGCCGAATGACAGACACACATTGCACTTGAGCATAGTTAATGACAACATTTAGAAAATTGAGATATCAACTAAATTCAAAACTTAGTCATTAAGATATATAATACAGACATTTCCTATGGCACTGTGTAAATTTAAATCTCTTCTGTCTTAATTTGCAGCGCTACATAACCTGCCTTTGGCTACTGGCTCTACTTGCCAGCAGCATAGCCACTGCATACGGCGATGAAATTTCAACGGAAAGCAATGAGATAATACCACGCGAGGCCATACAAAAACTAGATTTTTCGGTGCGGCAGGCATTACTGCGTGCCATAGATAAACTCGAGCAAGAGGAAGCGGCAGCGGCGGCAACAGAGATTGCAGTAACTGAATCAACGGAGTACAATGTCAGCACACAGTCACCAGTGGGAACAGCAGCTGCTTTAACAGGAACGACAACAACCACAGCGACGCATGCACAAAAGGATGAAATACTCGAGGAGAGCACAAACAGCGCCGGAGAAGTGGTGCCCACAGTGCAATTCTATACAGCAACATTTGATGAGAAAAATGCACAGGAGCAGCTTTTATCATCGTTCATAGATCGTTCCAAGCTATGGAAGAAAACAACGCTACAGCAGCCAAGCCAAAGTTTAGGTGCGCCTATAGCAGTGGTCAATGTGGCTGGTGAACATGCGCCGGAAAGTGTTGAGGATGAGAACCGTCAAGCAGCGCGTAGTGTTGGCAGCTCTGTCAGCACAAATGAAATATCTAATGATGGCAGTGATGAAATTAAATTTGAAATACGTAATAATAAGAAATCTTTAGTGGATATAACAACAACAACAACAACACAAGCACCAATAACTACAACAACAACAGTACCAACTACAACAACAACGACAACCACATTTCGACCGCGTACCACACGACGTAAAACCACCACCACAACGACGACCACAACTACAACAACTCCACGTCCCACACACAATGAAGATGGCGAAAATATCGAACTGGTCGATAAGAATGATATACGCATACAGGAGGCTCCGCTGGTGACCGCTTTCACAGTAGATCTGGATGAACGTGGCACAGCGCAGAAATTTCGTCCGATTGTGCATGCACAGCGTAATAATATCATTAACCCATTTCAACAGCAACAGCAGCAACAATTGCTACCGCCACATGTTGGTCCGACAATAACCAAATTGAATGTGTTGCCAACGGATCTGGGTGCAGCAACTGCAACGCAACACAACGCTGCAGTGCCAACGTTACCAACGCCAACTACTACGAGTACTACAACAACAACGACGGCAGCAACTGGATTGCTGCTCAATGGCATCACGCCCACAGCAAATTTTATTAAGGTGAGCCATGCGCTGAGTGATTAGCCAGCGAAACCATTTTACAAATTACTTCAACTGATTCAAGAGCTTCCGAACTTTTTAAAAACAATGTCAAGTAGAGACGCAAAGCGTCTAACTTACCCTTTTTCTGCACTAATTTAGGATAATAGATTTAATGAACGTTAAATATCTTTATGTAGCACAACTATATATATGTATATATAGCACTTGCCTTAAAATGAATGTTTGCTCTACAAAACATCCAGAGTAGTTTACGCAATCTGCATCCGCCTTCATTCAATGTTTCGTTCCAACTTATATACATGTACATACATATGTATGTATTCCTGTAATTTTCCGTGCAAATTCATATCTGCCTTACATGTGGGAGTAAGATATTTTAGACTTCTGAGAATCTCTACAAACGCAGATAACACAAACTGTTGTTTGCAAGGAGCAAGTTTGTTATTTTTGCAAGGAGCAAGTTTGTCTACTGACTTACCTCGTGTTTCCAGACTGAAATATAATATGCACCTTGCAGATATTCATGTACACCTGCAGCTTTCTCGGAAAATTCCATTAAATCCTTTGTACAAAATAGTCTTAGTTGGCGGCTTTATTAACTTGATTATTGTAAATTGAAACACAAATTTTGGTTTATTCATTCAAAATTTGTATGTACCAAACAAAATTGAACTCAGAAATCACATTTAAGCGACAATAAGAACAAAGATGTGTGTGATTGGCTGTGGGCTCCACTCATTCTTTTGTAATTCACTTGTCATCGCAGACGCCGTACGATATTTTGCAAAACATGTCACAGTTTTTTTATCATTCGAAAACTATTCGTCGTCCGAGTTGTCGCTTTGTAATTCGTAAAATTTAATAAACGAATTGTAGCCGTAATAAAGAAACAATTTTAGTTGTATTTCAATTGCCAGCTCAATCGTCGTTTGATTCTTTGCAATACTGTCAAAAATTTTGTTTTGCAAACTCATTCGAAAACTGTCGTCCGAGAAGTCGATTTGTAATTGTTAAATTTACTATTCGATTAAAATGTTTCGCAATCAATACGATAATGACGTCACAATTTGGAGCCCCCAAGGACGCATACATCAAGTGGAATATTCCATGGAGGCTATTAAATTGGGCACTGCCACTGTTGGCCTAAAAAACAACGACTACGTTGTTTTGGCTGCTCTGCGCAAGATGTCACCAGAGTCATTAACCAAGATTTATCAAATCGATGAACATGTGGGTATATCTACTTCGGGCCTCACGACGGATGCTAAAGTTCTCTCGCAGTATCTACGCGTGGAATGCATAACATATAAACATTCCTACGAGGGGACTTATCCAGTAGGGCGACTTGTACAAAATCTACAAAATAAAATGCAAATCAGTACTCAACGTTATGACCGCCGTCCTTACGGCGTGGGTCTGCTGTTGGCTGGCTATGATGCGGACGGTACGCATCTTTTCGAGGTGTTGTCCTCCGGCAATTGTTTCAATTGTAAAGCGATGTCAATTGGATCACGTTCCCAAAGTGCACGCACATATTTGGAGCGTAATTTGACTGTTATTCAAGATTGTTCCAAAGATGAATTGATTTTCCACGGCATTCAAGCTATTCGTGGCTCGTTGCCGAATGATGAAACTTCTTCAAAAATTAATATTTCTGTTGCAATTGTGGGCAAAGGACAACCGTTCAAATTATTTACTGATGAGGAAAATCAAATTTATCTTAAGAAGGCTATGGAGAAAGATGCTCCAATTGTGGAGTCAAGCGATGAGTTGGTTGCTGAGTCTGTCGCTGACGAGGAACAGGATCAAGTACCAAGCGATCCACAAGATTAAGATACTTATTTTCTATGTAGTATGAACTCTTTTTAACGCAATTCAATTTAAAATATTCATACACGGCCGTACAGGCTAATGCAAAATTTAAAATTCCGTGCTGCCAACCCCTTATACACAAATATTTAAAATTTTAAAAAATTGTAAACAAACGAAAACAAATTTTATTGTAAACTGCTGTGATACACCCCCAATATACACAAATGCAATTATAATACATATACATATAAAAAAATATTTAAAAAACCAATATTTCAAGACTCCGCACAGAAAATGTATTTTTAAAGGCATTTGCCAGTTGAGTTTTTTGTATTGAATTCTGAATATATTCATCGCAGAACTTCACCATGTTAACTTTAGACATCTTGTATTTCGGAATCCTTTGTCATTCCATTGGTTGTGCAATGTCGGCATTATGTGTCCTTAAAGTGTAACCAATAATCCATTTGCTTCGACGAATTTCTCGATCAATTGTATTAAAACTTGTCATAGCGGTTATGCAGACTTTTCTTAGGCATGTGTTTACGAAACATTGTATTTTTGAAATAGTTTTTATAACATTCCACGTCTCGGTGTCATAAAAGAACCAAGAAACTTCAGCGATAGCACAAAATAAACGCTCTTTATTCTCCTTTAAAAGTTCGTCTAAAAGGAACAATAGATATTGTTTACCCAGAGTAACGATTTTCCGTTGGCAAAATGCACAAAAAAAAAATGATTAAGACATTTTTGATGGATCGGTTTGATCTTAAGCCGTTCTGTTCATTGAGTCGAGTGAATAATAAAGGGGATAGTTTTCTGGATCGTTTTGGTAATGTGATGCTGCTCCAGTTGTAACATGCACTCATATAGCCAGGAGTTATAAAAGACATACCGTCCTTCTACTAAGTTCGCGAAGCCTCCACATTCCAAGCGTTTATTATTTTTCGCTAAATGGGATCTGTCTGCACCGGCGTATTATTTTGATTATTTTCGTCCATAGAATGTTTGTTATGCAGTGCAAAGAGCTGCTATTGTTTCAACTTCCATAAGATAGTCAACGGATTTCCTATTAATGAGGAAATAAAATTATTTGGCCAAATTAAACCATATTTGTGAATATTTTTATGCTTCAATTTAGTACGTGACCATTGTGATTTTCACCGAGGCTCTTATTTGCCATGAACGACCCAAAGTTTGCATTTATTGTGACTACCAAAGCTTACAGTTCACGGATAATCATTTTAATGTCTATTTTCTTTATAAAAGCCACTGTTCCGTCGAGATCTTCGTAAAAGGTGTCTTTAGCGTTTTTTTAAATTCCGTGACGTTTTAAACCTTAAACCATAGGACGAAAACCAAATGCTCTCCAACGACTGCTATCAACTGGTAGGGCTCTTAATTGACTTCAGATTGCCCTGAACCCGATTTTGCTATGGACGTCCTCTCTGACAGCACCATTGTGGCGCCCTTGTCGTCTTCTCTGCGCAAGGCGTGACCTATCCAATTCCTTTTGCGTCTTTTTATTTCGATGTTGACTGGTTCGGTATTTGTTGCTTGTCATTCATCGGCGGTTGTGATCGATTCTAGACAGAAGATACGACAGATAATCCTGAAATATTTGTTGACGAAAGATTGAAGCTTTTTGCTAATCTTCTCTGAAACCTTCCACCTCTCTAAACCATATAATAGGATGCGTTTTTTAAATATTTTTATTTTTAATCTCAATGAAAGCATACACGAGCACCGAACATTATTCAGCTTTCGAAAAGCGATCCGTGCTTTGCTTATACGCCCAGCTGAGTCCACCGCTGCATCCCATCTGCTGTAATATAGCTGCTAACGTCTTCAATGATGACAATGGTGTTGTCGGTGGTTCGACAGTCAGTGGTGCAGCTGAAGTTACTTGCAGACACATAAACATCGTTTTTGTTGGGTTGATTTTAAGTCCACTGATTTAGTCCCCACCTCTACCTTCACGTTGGTGCGTTTTAGGACCCCGTCGAAAACCACTATAAAAAGGAGTGGTGAAAGTGTACAGCTCTGTCGGACACCGGTCAGAGCTGCATCCTCATAAAGAGTCTTTATAAGAGCAATGATTTTGTCAGGGAACCCACAACAGCTCAGTGACATCCATATCGTGTTTCGGACGTTCGGAACCCTTTTTGTGGGCAGCATAGCGAAATATGTATATCCGCCGACATATTTCCGCCCAGTACATGTTACCGGCGGAGTTATATCGCTTTCTTCTGGCGGAATCCTCTTGTTGAAAAACGAAATATAACGTCAGAAAAAGACATAACTCCACGCGAAGATACGTCGTTTGTATAGCCGCGGTGATATTTCTTCTCAGATACATATATCGTTACCCACACAAAAAGTAGGCATAACAGGAACTTGCACTCCTCCAATTGACCGATTTGGTCGGAACCCATTGTCTTCACGCCGTAATGATGAAATCAGTACTTTTTATATAGAGATTAGAAGCGTTCTTTTTACATTGACTGAGGTCGCCCTTTTTTGGAGTAGTGACGATCAGCTCCTCCAGTCATCTGTGATTAGCGCTGATTTCCATGCCTCACGAATAAGCAGTTCAGCTGGTAAGCCTTTTCACCCAGCAGCTTTGTGGTTTTTTTTGCTTACGGACAGAGTTATACTCCAGTCATTGTTATTGGCAATGACTGGAGTTTCTTACTCAGTGTCATCGACTTCGAGGAACTCCTTGCAGCATTTAGTCTTGAGCTGACGCTAGACTATACCCGTGACTATCAGTTGACGTACGGACTGATTTTTCAATATACCTTTGCACTTCGCCATATGATCGACGAAGATTGCTGCGGTCACGTACTGCACATGGACTTAGATGTGCTTTGAATAAACTGCGCTCTTCTATAAAACCTCAGATGGTGCTGCTAATCCATGGCTACCTTCTCAAGTGCTGCAAGGGAACCGTTTTCTCCGCAGCTGGAAAGCACGCTGTTTGAATTTGCACCAATGCAATAGTGACTTGCCAGTGCTTCAAATTACACTTTTCTGAGTCATCTGATTTCAAAAAGTTCAAGAATTTGAATCTGGTAGTGGCACTGCCTACCTGCGCGAACTTAGAACGATCAGAAAGAAAGCGCAGATTCTATGTTTCTATTCGAGTCACTTGTTTAAAGTGAAATGTCGTCATCGTCGAACGAGGCTTGATGTATTCGAGACCTGTTTTCGTTTCTTGAGTGAGTATTATTATTTACGTAACCCAACGCAGCTTGATTTATGTCTGAAAAATGTTTGTAGATGACATTTTTAAAATTGGGATAAAACTATAGAACAATAAATAGTAACAGCTAGGAAATCGATAGAATCGAGAAATCTTTTGTTAGATGTAGCGCCACACTAGGGAACGTTCGATTTGCTTCTTGTATACAACCTACCCATTGAATTACATTCAGTTGTTTGCTGGATACTGCTAATTTATCCCTATCCGCCAGACTATGGCACGCCCAATTTTTCCCACCAATGGCTCCGCAAGTCATCTTTGTAATAGTGGCTTGCTTCATTATAAGTTCTTAGTGGATCTTCAATGCGAGAATTCCTACTTTCGAGCTCTAAGATAGTGTGATGTGGATGTCCCACGGTCAGAACTGCATTCTCATAAAGAGCCTTTATGAGATCATTTACATTTGATCACGTAGTATGTCCTCGTATTTCAGTTTAAAGAGAATTACAATGCCATCAGCATAGTTTTAGTAGATCTGCCGACCTATAAGCATGTTCTATGATCAAGTATTTGTTCCTGATATGGTTATTCACCATTTTTTCTAAAGTTTTTAACTTAAATGATTTAGATACCTTCGGAATAAATGTTATCTTTGCCTTCCTCCAGCATATCGGTATATAGCCGAGAGCCATGCTACTTTTTAACATTTTCAGCATTGTGCCTAATAACATGTCTAGGCATTTCTGTAGTATTTGTAAGGCTGGAATGAACCAATGACCCATCTCAACCTATCCTCCGTACAAATGTTACTGGCCAGTTTCCAGTTTGCTTTTCCGGAATTACAATGCAGCAAGTAGTCTAGTGTATTTTCTTGCAACGAAGAGATACTGTCCTCCTCACCCTTCGTGAATGTCCCATCTGGCTTCTTCAGACGTAGGCCTGAAACTGTTTTAGTTTTGGAGAGAGCTCTTAAAAATCGAGGTTGCTTTCTGCAAATTTTCGATATTGCTTTTGTTATATTCTGTAACACTGTGTGTATACTCTTTCGCTTTCGGATTAATTTCCTAGATCTTCCATATTTTTGTTCCAACAGGATCTTTGTATCTTTGGCAGACTTAAATTCTATTTGTTTGCAGCTTTGATGGTATGCATCAATGACAAACTCCGGCGAATACAGACAATCTAAAATAGATATCAAATGGAGAACTTCTTTTACTGGGCAGAATTGCATATGTAGATGGAACCAAATATGACTAATTGAAGTGTAGAAGATTACATATGAAAAATTTAACATTTAGTTACAGCGACAAATATTTGCTGGGAAGTGTACATTATTTGATACACTTTTTTTGGATACACTCGTGCGCATATGCGCATTGCCGCTATGATGAAGCAAATAATATTTCTTAGCCCTTCAATAGAGAGGATGACTTTAAACTTTTTCCAATGAAGTACATCTTTTGCCGATCAGTAAAAGTCTTCCGACAAGAGTTCGAATATGCAACGCGTTTGATTTATAGAATGAGATTTGATAATACATATTTGACGGAGGATACTTAATTTCAAAATCTTAATTTTTCAAAGGATTTATGTTTGGGTTATATGGGTACATATATTTTGGACATACATTGAATATTTTAGTATGATTAATATAACAGAACATATTGAGTAATTCAAAGTAAGCTACCAAAAATTTTGCATATTTCACATGGAGTATTACAAGATAACCAAATTTCTAAGTTTTATCCGAGAACTTGACGAACTTTGGAGCATACAGACGAACATGACGGCAACGTGTTTTCCCCTGTTTTCATCCGAGTATAATTGGGTTACTTTAACAAAGTTCGGAAACTCTTGAGTAGCACCTTCCACATAAACATAATATTTTGTAATATTTCCGACTAGAAGGACACCATTGCCAATGATTATCTGATTGAACGTCAACGCGCGTTGGAGCAACAAATCTATCAACTTAAATTGCAAGCACAACAACAACAAGAACTCATACTACGTCAACTCAGCATACTCGAGCAGCAAACAGGCTTCGGTAATGGAGCTGGGAACGTTGTAGGTAGTAGCAGCAATATCACACCCGTGCCCATTGCGCAACCGAGCACAGTGCAACCGTTACAAGCCCAACAGCAGCAGCAGCAACAGTTGTCAACGCTTGATGCAATACAAACACTGCAGCCGCCACAGCAGCCAACTCAAGAACCTGGTTTTACTATTAGACCTTCAGTTGAATTTATACCCAGCACACATACAAAGACCATTATTTATCCCACATATCCAATAGAACAGCAATTGCCGCTGCGCGATGCAGCCATAAATAAGTTTAGCGGCAACACAAACAATGCCAACAATAATTTCCAGCAAAAACAGACAGCGCATTCGGCGAATCCAGTTCAACAGATATTCCAAAACTTGCAGCAATTGCAGAAGGGCACAGCGTCAGCAGCACAAGGCAGCAATTCGGTACAAATACAGCCTTCAAATCAGTTTCAGTTCCCCGCGTTTTTAAACGCTGCACAGCCACCGGAGGTATCATTAGTTCAAGCACTGCCGCAGCGGAACTATCAACAATTTCAGCAGCAACAGTTGGCCGTGCCGTCGTATGTCAGCAATGCATTATATCAGCAGCAACAGCAGCAGCAGCAACAACAACAACAGCAGCAGCAGCACCGCTCACGTCTCTTTCGTCAAGAAACAGGCACTTCCAATTTTGGCCTAAATTCGGTGCAAATACAGCCAAGTAATACATTTGAATCGCTTATACCAACGTCGATTGTTAGTCAACAGCAACAACAACAACAACAGCAGCAGCACCAGCAGCAAAACCTCGAAAATCAAAATTTCTATCGTCAACATTTGACGCCACAATTGAGCAATCAATTGCAACAAAATGCACAACAATATATCCAACAACAACAGCTGCTGCAACAACAACAGCAGCAGCAACAGCAGCAGAATGGGGCTTCATCGCCAACATCAACATCGTCGTCATCATCAGCTTCGTCATCAGGTAATTCAAACAATCGTCTTAATTTTAAAAATAGTTTAAGTCAATTAAATAATTTAGAAGAACTGAAAATAATAAGTAAAGTTTTAGCACTGAATCACGGCATTTCACAATTTGCGCCACAAAATCTGCACTACAATGTTGGATTCTGAGCACCCTCATAGGCACCACAGCACCGAGTATCGGACTCCGAGCACTTTAGCGCACCGCCACCATCCCAACCAAGCAACAACAATTTGAAAATCTACTAACTTCTCCACTCCAAAATGAACCTTCATAGAAATTTACAGCCACCAAAACCAACTGGAATTGATAAAATGTGAGAACTGATATCTCACAACTTGGCACTTTTGCACCATTTATAAAAACTACTCGTAAATATTTTTGAATTTTATAAATTTCTTGTTTATTAATACACAGAAAAAAATAATTAAGTACAGAATTTAATATTAATGAACCGTTTTGTAAATAATGCATTTTAAGCTTAAGTGTAAGAGCATCAAATGAAGAGAATCAATGAATGTAAGAGAATCACAAATGAAGTTGTCGTTCATAGCAGTTTAAGATACAAAAAAAAAAAAAAAAACTATCCAATTCTGTTTTACACGATTTTTGTTGAATTCTTCTAAATATAATTATTTATTTTAACGAATAAAAACCATTTTAAAGTACAAATCAAATTTGGATTCACTGTTATTTTTAGCTTTGGAGTTTAAGTAAGAAGTTTTTCAAACATTTACCTCTTCGAAACCACATTTGATACCAAAAAGGCAAGGAAACACAACAGTGGAAGAAAAACGGTGAGTGCTTTGTTTAGTGTTTCCCGTACTTGAGTAAGAAATGTTTATCTTTGAACTATACTATCGTGGCCAAATTTGACATTTCTTCCAAAAAAGCCATCTCTGAAGTAGCGTCAGTTGCACTTTGTGAGGCCTCTGTTACCAGTTAAAGACAACTGTCCACATATTGTGTTTGACAAGAAAATCCTTCCAAACTCTTTTCTTTTGCAATGATTTGAAGGTCCTCATTAGAATATGTTTGGCTCCTTCCTAACGTGTTTTTTGCTCCATTTTTCCTGGCTTGCTCAAGACTAAAGGAACCAGTTGACATATCTCATAAGGATATTTTTGATCCGTACATAGTTCATCAACCACATTTTTCGACAAGTCAAGCTAATTACCATCCACTGCACAAAAAGGTCCGGCATATTCTCTAGGTCCCGCCTCCTCCATTACATCCAACGCAAATCACGTCATCTATATTCCAACCTTGTCCCTTTAATAAAGTTGTGATCGACGTTAGAATTTCCTTTGCATGGCCACAAATTGTTGTTGTATGTTCCAATTAAATTGATCCAGGTTCTGCTAAGATAGAGATATGCTTTTCAGAAACTTCTTTGCAATGGTAAAGTATCCGTGTTTTCTCATTTATCAGAGTCCTGTCTCTTCGTCCATCAAAGTAAATGCTTTTTATAACAATATCTCCAATATCTTTTGAAGTTTCTCTCCGAGCCTTAGATAGAACTCTGTGGATTTTGTGTTTATCTATAACTAGAGTTAAATTTTCGGTAGAAATCAATTCGATGTTAACCAAAATCGCAGGGGCATCAGCAGCAATAGATCACGTCGATTAACCGTCATATCTTTAAAGATGACCGCAAGATTAGAAAATTTACGCAAATTTTGAGAAGTTTAAAAAATTAGTCCGCCTGGGCCGCACAACAGAAGTGAAACTTCTTGAGAGATCCTTGTGTATTGCAAACTGGAGAACTTTGAATATCGAGCCGATTATTGCAGCGGATTATTTTTAGTTTAATTTGAGTGAATTGAACTAACCACAAGCGATTTGAATCAATTTGGATATCTCTATTTCAACAGCAGACACGAATTTGACGTATATAACGAATAACCTCGAAATGACCATCATTTGGTCATGTGCAGTTTGATATAATGCAAAAGGCGTATCCGTTGCAACACCAGTGTTAAAATTTTGTGACGATTTTTTTATTTACTACCTCCGCTAAAGAAGTTCCAAAAAATACTTTAAAATATCTTTTTTTTAAATCATGTAAAAGGATCAATACCGTAATACAGCTGCAAGCTGCTGCGTACAATGAGCGAAGATGCAATTATCGTTAACTAGAAATGTTCCAAAAAATGCTTATCGGACCTTGGAAGGTTATGTTATTCCTTTTCAATCAATTCGAGCTGTAAATCAAAGCCAATAAAGCCATGAACACCAAAGGAAAACAAATATGTGCGGATGAGAGATAAATTATTTTAAAGTTATGTGTTGGAGGTAAATTTGGAAAAAAGTAGGCAGAGCTCACTCATCGATATTAACAAACTACGTTTGAACGGGTTGGATTCATCTAATTGTAAGATCCGACCGCCGACCGTCTGAACCAACCGTGAGAAAAAACGCATAAGGCTTGGCGCACCTAAATCCAAATTTGACTGGTCAGCCACTGCAAGTTGAAATAATGAAATGATTTTTCAAAAAGATTTTCGATGATACTATCCGGAAAAATAAAAAAAGATGTTAATCATGCAGGAGGCGGAGTTATGGTTTGGGAGTGCATGTTAGCCAATCCATAATAGATGCAACAGCTTAGGCACATATCTTTTCACAAAATTTACTGCAGTGTTCAGCAGTTAGATCTACAAGACGGGTTTTTGTTGCAGCAAGACAATGACCTCAATTACATTATCCATTACGTGAAGCTTTAGCTGTTATCTATTTATGAAAATTAATGCACGTTTATATGTTTTTATGGCTGTGTGTCTGTATGTCTGCCCTTTATGAATTATTTCACCATGAAATTTAGGGAAGCAGTATAGGCACAGCATGTACATTTATCCTACCATTTAATCTACATCGGGATCTAGATCATTTGAAATTTCTATATCAATTAGAATTCTCAAATAGTTTTAATATATTTCATATGAGTATCATATCAGTCTGCTGAATCACATTTATGCGTCATGTGACATGCTCTCATATAAGAGAAACACAAAGAGATGCATAGCAGAGCATGGCAGGTCAACATGCCATTATAAATCAAATATTGTAAAATTAGACTTGAAATATTTCATTCTCGGTGATGGCTCACGTATACCAAATAAAGTATATTATAACAGAAATCTATTATGAACACATCCCTGAGCACTTACTCGAAAGCTAGTTACGGAAATCACCTTTATCTCCAAAAGTATATTTAAGAACGTAATAATAGAGGAATGGGAACAGACTACAACCGATGATACAAAGGTACTTGAGGAATAAATATCAAGATTTCTAAGGTGCTTGTGAGAAAGCGTTATCCAACCAACTACTATCAGATTATTTTGAACTTAATTTAGTAATAAAATAATTACCGACGTCTAGCTTTCGTTTCATGTTGGGACGTGCGACATACACTACGCTGAGCCTAGTGCGTACCTCTTCTGCGACAAAATAGTAGTGCGAGTCGATGTCGGTACCACGTAAAGTTCGCATATCCAACACGTTCGATGCGTACCTTCCGTCAATCAAAACATGATCAATTTGGTTGCGTGTAATTTGAGTTGGACTCAATCATGTAGCCTTGTGAATATTAAGATGTGAAATTCTCATGTTCCGACCTGCTGCGAAATCGATTAGCTTCTCTCCATTATTGGATGTAGTAACGTGAAGGCTAAATTTTCCGACGGTTGGGCAAAGATGCCTTCCTCTCCAATTTTGGCGTTGAAATCGCCAAGCACGATTTTTACATCGTTTTTGAGGCAGCGCTCATATAGACTTCACAAGAGCTCAGCAATATCGTCCTTAGCATCGTCGTCTTTTTCATCAAGGCGTACACACTAACTTATATTAAAATATTTAACCTATTTAACAATCTAGAAACGAGGCCACGTAGTTTCCTTATAACCACGAAACCACATCCAAATTCGTGCTAACACTCGTGGAAGCTATAAAAGATGTCACAGGAAGAAACCTTCTTATATCCATCGTATTTCCTGGATTGCCGTGATACCAGCCTTGCATTTTATATCGTTTGCGGGGTCGTTATCATAGGGTTCCATCCGAGGCTTCCTTTTTGTTTTCGTTGTTCCTTTTACGATGGTGAGTCCCAAGTCCAGCATACCAACCCCTAATCAAGGGGGTCTTTGTCGCCTTCTCATAATCAACCCACCTCTGATCAGCTATTCAGAGGCTTCCTAAGAGATACGTGTTCCAGCGGACCTTGTAAGCTGCTTTGGCCGTTTGCACAAGAATCATTGTGCAAACAACTTTTCTCACAATGTGAATATCTGCAAACAACCCCATTGTTGTTTGATTGATTAAAAAAAACAAAATGGCACAAGTTTGTATAAACTAATTTAAAAATGGAAAATTTAGAGGAAAACGTTTCTATATTAACTTTAGTACCGAATCGAGATAATGCGATCCTATTCAAAATTAAAATGTTTTATTGCAAAATGTTTTATTGCAAAACAATAAAATCGGACTCATTCGAACTCCGTGTAGCGTTTGGGCTGTTGTAAGGGGAACAGTCGTTGGAATAGGAAATGCAGAATTTTGTAAAGAAAATTTCCATATGGAAAGAGCAGCATTTGATATGTGGGTGGACCAATTGCAAGGAATGCGCAAAGAAGATACACCTTTTGCTAGAACCATACCGGCAGAGGAGCAAGACGTCAGAGCATTGAACACTCTACGTTCGTCGGCGGAATACAGAATAGTCCGCAATCTGTTCGGTGTCTCAACTTCCACCTGAGTGCAATATTTTGCACGAACTCTGCGTGGAAGTTATTACGAAGCATCCCTTAATAGTCCTTGCCACAAATTTGCATTACGCAATCGAAGATCGACGAGTGTGTGCAAGGCTTTGAAGCCCTTGGATTTCTACAGTGCTTTAGAGCCATTACTACTGATGCACTTTTTTTTAATTCAATAACGTAAATAACGATTTTCGGTCCTATAAGAGTCTGCGACGAGTTTAGGTTCCGTATGAACCGCGAACTGTACGAGCTATTCGGATGAGGTTGACATAGTCCAGCGCAAAAAAATTCAGTGGCTGCACTGGGCTGGCACCTCATTCGAATGGATAAAAGAGCTCCAGCACGCATGGTTTACATGGGGGGCCCAAACTTGATTGGAAGACGACGCAATAGAGGACGACCGGAAGTGCGTTGGAATGAGCAGATATGGAGATCTCTCCGTACTTGACATTCAGAACGAGTGGCGCCAAAGCGCACTACACTATGGATGCTGGCGTGCCTTCCTAAATGCGACCATGACCGGAAGACGTTTGACGGCCATTTAAGTAACTTAAATAACAATAGCTCTCTCTCCAAATGGATGCCACATTGAAATCAAGCCAAAATCCGAGGAAGCTGTAAACAATTTTAGTTATTAAGGATGGAACTCAATTCGTTCTGGTCGAATATCGGGTTAGTTTTGTTGTATTCAAGGCAACGTTTGCACGTTCTCATACAAAATATAGTAACAGACTTTTATACATCAATGTCGGTTGTTAGCAGTCGCAGCTAACATATTGCTGTTTATTGGAATTTTAATTGTAATATTTTTTTTTTAGGATTTCCATGCTGACTTTCTTTTTACAGTCCTGCGCAACACATCATCCAAGCAGCTTAAAAAAGAGTTTGAAGCTTCTGTTCCAATTTTAGAGAGGTCTTAGAGATTTATCCATGAATGAAAAAATTTAGTTTGATTTTATTAACAGTTTTGGAAAGAAAAAGCCAACTCAAATCCTCGATCACTGTAACAGCAATATATTGCAGCAGATTAGGTGCATAATCGAAGGGATTTATGCGGGGTGTGTCATATGTGGGTGACTGATACGCCAGCAGTGAATTTTCATAATCTGTTGCTTAATTATCGGTTGAAAACATTGTTTTTCTGATTATATTAGCTAAAAACGCTAAATACTAATAAAATATTCGCTATAGATCCGAATGGTATATAGAAGGTATAGTGCCATAAAAATTTATCGCATTTATGTGTTTTTTATAAGAAAAGCATTTTGTTGCGGTTTTGTATAGCTTGAAACGACAATTCCTTGAATCTTTCACTAATCCTATTAAAATATTCAACACGGAGCCAAATATGAATATTTCCTCTTAAATTTAAGGTTGATTAGCGGAACTAGGTATCTCAAATTTATTATAAAATGAAAACAAACAGAAAATTTGTTATTTTTGTTTTGTTTATTGCACAATTACAATATACATACTCAATCATATATATAAATACATATATATATATAATCAAAAAAGTTAAGTGTTAATAAGAGTACAACTTAACTTAAGAAACAATTTCTTTCTTTCTTTTTTTTTTTTTTTTTGTGAGGAGGAATTCGTTTCAAAACAAACTGATTCTTAATTCCTCTCAATCATTGTCGAAGTACAATGACAAATTCATTAAACAAAATGTTACATATTTCCATACGTTTTTACAAAACTAGCAGCTAAATATTTTCAAAAATATACCCTATTTTAAAATTCTTGCAGTTTTTCTTTTCCAGTTTAGCAAAATCAACAGTTTAACAAGAAATTTGTTTAGTTTTAGTATTAATTTTTAATAGATAAACGCACAATGGCGCATTATTTTACAGCGGAAAACTAAAAACAACAGTAAATAACTTAAATATTTTCTTAAAAACTAAAAAGTTGCTATATATATGTATTTTTCTTTTTATATATAATATATATATTTAGTGTTTCTAATATGGTACATGTTTATTTGTTTTTGTTTTTTAATTAAAAAAAAAATTATAAATTATAATAATTTAATAATAGTTTTATAGAGCTTAACAAAAACGCAAGCTAAGAAAGTATATAATAAATATGTATTAGAATATTCTATTTTGAATAAATATATTTGCAGGTTAGTTTCATTCAATTCATTTCAATAATTTTTTTTTCTTTAGGTTTTGTAGGTGTAGCTACACGAAGCTACAGCGTTTTTCAAAATAGACTTTATCTAGCTATACATAAGATGTAATTTGTTTCCTGTTGTATATATAAATGTATATGTATATAAATATGATTGCTTATATGTAGAGTTCAACTTATAGCTAGCGTAATAAAAAATAATATTGTTTAACATTCGTATATTTTTTCATAAGTCTTAGGAATACAGTTTTCATATCAATTTGTTGCCGCACTTAACAAAGTGGTCGGGGGAAGGCATTTGTTGTATTATAGTCAGTTGTTTATTTTTCATTAATTATTGAAATAAAAAAAAGATTTTTTTAGTAAATATTAACGAAATTTACAGTTCTCTATGCTCAACTTACATAGCTAAAATAGTATTATGATTTGTTGTTTTTTTTTTTAATTATAAGGCACACATTTTGTTACATCAGTTTTGTTGTTTCATTTAAATTTTTTTATATTATAAATACCATTAAAAATATATTTTATCCAATAAATATAATTACAAAATATACAAAAAATATAGCTTGTTTGCTTTTGATTTGTTTGTGTGTAAACTTTTGTTAATAATCTCTGGCTGTCTCAGGTTTCTCTCTCGTTCTGTCTAAAATGGAAGATTTTACTTTAGACCTCAACGCCGTATGTACGATCGACAACATATTCATATCTATGCTCCTCGCTGTTGCTGTTGTTCGTTGCAGTTTCTGGCGTTGCTTGCGGCGTCGTTTCTGTTGTTGTAGACGCGGATGTTGTTGTAGCTACTGTGGCTGTTGTTGTTGTTGTAGCTGAGTTGACCATTGCTGCCATCGGCGTAGACGGTATGACGCCATTAGCAATTGTAGCTCGTGTTTTTGGCACAGCGCCGCTGTACGACGGCAGCTCTCTGCGCATGTTTGCTGCATGTTCACTGAGATTCTTATTTCTATTGCTACTGGCAACGAGTGCCGTATTGATAGCAATTGCCGTCTCGGCTACATTATCTTCTTCATCTTCGTCCTCTTCCTCCTCCTCTTCTTCGATGGCATCACCATCGGGCAGCATAAAATCGCTGGGTAATTCGGGCACAGTTAGACCCTTGCGTGTGAAAAAGGAAATCTTCTCCCTGTTTACAAATTGTAAAGTAAGGCAATTAATACATAGTTCGTCTTTGAGAAATGTAATTTTTGTTCGCTACTCACTTGAATGACACCAAATCGGGGCAACCTTTTGGCACTTTTGTTTTGCGCAGTTTATGAATTTCTTTGGCTGTTTTCATCAGTAACTTTTGCAGTTGTTTCTCTTCAGGGCACTTCGCTGGATCGGCACGTGCTACCAAGCGTTGGAATTCTTCATTTTCAATAGCCCACGCTGCTATAAGCGGATCCTTGTTGTCACGCGCCTTCTGTAGACTGCAATAGTCGAAAAAAATAAAAGAATTAGCACACGTTTATATGCGCCGTTTTCATTAAACTTACACATCCAACAGATTCTGCAATTTAGCGATCTGATCATACAAGAAATGCAATTTGCTGTGCTGCGCCTGTCGATCTAATTCCAAATCCAAGCTTGTTCTGGGTATATGAGTATGATGTAGTTCTGTAAAAAATCCGTATAATACTTTAAATATTTATTTCTTTAAAAACGCACAATTTTCAACTTACTTGTGACTGACTTAGTTGCCTTGGTATGGAAGCGCAACGAACGGCGTTCGACAGCACCACGGTGGAAGCTGTGTGGCGTTACACCAAAGTGCATTGCCGAATCAGAGTCACTGCGGTTTAGGCGACAAGTGTAGCGACCCTTGCTAACGGCCGCGGAGGGTGTAAAGGTTTGCGAACGCTTTACGGGCCTATCATCGGCCATTTGCTGTTGCTGCGAGCGTGATTTTTCAGGCGTAAAGGCACATTCCGTGTTAGTTTCTTTGTCCGCATATTCTTGCTTCATGTTTTCTTTGTAGGCATCCATCATGTTCTTTGTTAAATCGGCTACAAAAAAAAAAGTAAATATTTGTTTAAGGCCCAAAAATGTTTTTTACTTACAGTGCGACATGCCGATTGCACCGACCAAATCCTCATCGTCGTCTTCATCATCATCGTCGTCATCATCATCACTGCACTCTTCTTCGTTTAGATTTATGTGTTCCGGCAGTTCTTCTGCAATTTGTTCCTGCAATTCCAATGGTGGTGCTTGATTGCGCGTCAATGTTGAAGTCTGCGACGAAGTTATTGTAGACTCATCGGAAGATTCTTCTTTGCTGGAGGATGCTGCCGCAGCCGTTGCATTTGTAGCAGCTGCTGCAACTGCTGCTGCTGCAGCGGCTGCACTAGTTGATGGCAAATCGAGTGGTTCAAAGGTGGGCATGAATTTAGAGCTGAGCACATTGTACCACTTCAGCGTTGAGTCATCTGGATTGAATTCGGCCATGCTGATTTGCACTGTACCCTGTAATGCCGAGATCAAATTATTTTCTATAACACAATTTTTCAACAAGTTTTACTTACAATAATTTCCTCCTTCTGACCCGTCATGCTGACCACCGTCACCTGTAGACTCTTCGTAATCAGCTTGCCCAGTGTAATCGGCACAGCAAATGTGTCACTAAAGACGGGCTTTTGAAAGTCTGACATGGCCTTTGTGCGAATAGATGTTAGCGAATTAGGCAGTAATGCTGCGCGCAGATAACTATAAATAAATAAATAAAGTTGGTCAATATTTATGCATTGCAGCAAAAGTACAAAGCAAGTACTTACACTTGTGAATTGTCTGTTGACGCTGTCCATAGCGCTGAAAGATTATTGGCACGTTCCAGTGACACGACCAGTACGCCCTCATTACGCAAATACTTTAAACCAATTTGTACCTGTGCCAGTTCCTTGCGTGGCAAATGTGCGCGGGATGCCTCGAACACACCGGAGTCACCAGCCACTGACTCATTGCTTACAGCAGCAGACACAGAGCGCGTATTCGAGGTGGATGATGAACGACTGAGCAATTCTTGTGGCAAATCCAACAATGAAGGTTTCTCAGAGATAGGTGACAATGGTGCGGCCAAATTCAGTGGCGACGACATATTCAACTTTTGCAGCTTAGCCTCAAGCATCATGCAGTCAAGCACTGTTGAATCTAAGTCATAGGGATTCGTGAGTACACCGCTAGATGGTGCATGATTTGCAGGATAGGCAGGCGGTGCATTTGCATAGGTTGGTTCTTCCTTGTGCAGATCGCCGGCTGGATTATATTTCATTGGTGAAGCGGGTGGTGTTTCCATTGAGAGGCTGCTGCGTGGCGACAACGAAATCTCGGAAGATGGCTGTTGCTGCAGCTGCGCATGTGGCAAATTGTGTTGCGGTTGCGATTGCATATGTGCTAAAAGTTGTTGTTGCTGTTGTTGCTGCTGCAATTGCTGCAACTGCTGCTGCTGTGGGAAAAGGCGTTGAGAACGACGCTGCAGATCCACTACATCGATGGGTGAATCTACGGCAAATGGATCAATGTAAATATCGGTAAAACTGAGCGCGCTCTTGCTGCTTGCTGTCGACAATGAACCCAAACTCGAGCCGCTACTAATCGAAAAGGTGCTCTCAGATGAGAATGACTTCAAGCGCTCCTCTAACAATTTTGTGGATTTTAAAGCCTCCTGCAATTTATCCAGCAATCGTTGCTTCTCCTCGTGCAAACGTAGCCGATTGGCAATGCATGTGTTTGTAGCCTCATAAGCCTCTTTCAAATCGTTCTCCAGCTTGCGTCGTGTCTGCTGTATGGCCTCTTTGTCCTCTGCGCTGCGGGACTTGAGTGAAATGCTATTCAAATCGTTAAGGAACTTCTCCTTCTCCTGTATGAGTAAAATGCGGTCTTTGTCCGACTCTAACTGACCCGGTTCAATACGTTCCACATGATCGGCCAGTTGTTGTTGCAGTTTTTTAATATGCTTACGCCATTCGGCATACTGCAGCTTGGTCTTGGCCATCTCTGCAAAACGTGCGCCACTATTCAGATTATCACCGGCACACAGATCTGTCTGCGAGGCAACACAAACGCGATCGAACGGTGACGCGGCATTCATTAGTTCAGCGTTTTCATCATTTATCTGCTGGCGACTCAACTCGTTCTTAATCTGCACTAGGCTGCGCATTAGATCTTCGCGCACCTTTTCACCCGATATCAATGATTTCTGCACTTTGAGCATTTCTTCGCGTATGGCATGCACCTCGGATATATCATAGCAGCCATTCTGATGCGCATTGATCTTCTCGCCCACCAAGTAGAGCGTGTTCATGCCGCGCTGTGTGTACGAAATATCATTTGTTATGTAATTCAATTCCTGTTTCAATTGGCGCACACGTTCCTTGGCATGCATCAGATCGGCGCGCAACAGCTCAGGATCATGACGACTCATGGAGCTAGACGATGAGCACACTAAAAAAACAATAAAAATATAATTTAAACTTGAAATCAAATAGTAAGCAATGAAATACTTACAGCTACTGCGACTTGCGGCCAGCTTATTATTGAGATTATTATACTCCTCTTGTGCAAGCTCCAAACGCTGTGACTTAACGTCATATATCTCGCGTTTATTCTCCAGCTGATCCTGCGCCGCTGAAAGATAATCACGCAGCATTTGATCCTGTACGCTCTTCCATTCCTGTCGTGGATCTTCAAGTTGTGTGCTCTGTGCTATGTGATTGATGTAGTACCGTCCGATATTTGCATCGTAAGCCTCCTCCCAACCGACAGGCAGCTCATCGCCTACGCAGTCCTCGAAAGATTGTGGCTTTGTGTAACTGAAAGAGACAAGCGGAAAAAAAAAATAAATACATATTCATACGTATCGACCGACATATAGATATATCAACTGAGTACAACTTGGCGTTGTCATCAATGTGCGTATTGATACACGTTTCGACAAGTTAACTAACTAATCTATATACTATTTTCGAAATAAACAACTAATCGCTAATGAATTTCCGTTGAAATACGCATTCTTCTGCGTTCGAGGCGAGCAGTCTTGTAGTCGAACCAGTTTCAGTTTTAAGGTTGGCGTGCTGATTGGTTACTAGCCGTGTTTATTTTTTTGTCTATTCCCACGCCATTTAGGCTTATTGAGTTAAATTTTGTCAACGATAAGACTAGCAGAAGTTCACAAAAAAGCTATATATACACACATTGTATATCTACTGGCATTTCCTGTGACTATGCAGCAGCAAAAGAATGTGCAAATTTTATATCTTTATTTCTTTTTTTTTTTTGGGTTTCTTGGCTAAATAATTTCTGGCTTTCAACCTTTCTTTTCTGGCAAATTGTTTACAAAGCCATTTAAAGATATTTTTTTTTATTTTTTGCAACTTTGGAATTTCAACAATTAGACGACGTTGTTGCTGTCTGTTGACTTTTGCCTCAATCTTATCTTAAGCATTTCGAAAAATTGTTTACGAATAATTTGCGGCAATCTATGACGCGGTCGGACGACATAAATAGTTGAACTTGAAGGCGCGCTGCGGCGTGTTTTGTTATTCAATATCAGCGCAATTCGCATTCCAATGTTAATTACTAATCTTAATAATTATTGTGCTTTATATTTCCTTACATACATATATATATGGGCCAAAGACTCGCCCAAACTATTTTTCTGCATGCATATTCTCAAAAATATTTCACAACGAATTTATTAATTTACTAATTAATCATTGCCGATATATTCACACAACTATTAAAATAAAATTCTCAAAAAATGCCAATTCTATCCATTATAATTGGCTTGATTCGCCGAAATAATTTTCTAGGAATTTTGATTTTCGTCTCTTTGCCGCCTCTTTTGCTACCGTACAGCTAAATTTCTTTTAGACATCGAAAGTTGGAGGCTGCTGCTGTTAAATTTGCTAAACTTGATAGAATTTTCTGGCGAAAAATAATTTTGTTTGATTTTGATCTTGAATTTTGTTTGTAAACTTTATTTAAAAAGGCGAAAAAAAAGAAATACTTGAAAGATTCTTTTGTTTACTTTATGTGTTTTTGTTTAGATTTTTTATACTCTTCACACAGAGTGTGTATAGTATTATGATTCAGTCTCAAGCCTGTTCAGCTCGTCCAGAATATTTGATAAAAATGTAATTTCTGTCTGAGAGAAAATTTCCCCAAGCCATTCGAAGTACTTTAATGCGAGCTTCGAACACCGTCACGCTAGGTCTCACTGATCATTGTGCAACTTCTATTCTTCCCAGCAATGTTTCTGCATTGCCTACTAAAAGGTAAAGCTCCTGTAGAAATATACTGCAATTATTTTAATGTATGGAAAACGTTTTAATTTAATAAATTATTTAAAAACCGCAGTAATTTGTAGTGGTCCAAAGCGAAAGAGTATTAAAGTTTTGGTTTCACTGAAATTCTCTTTCTATTTTGTTTGATTTAATTTAAACAATTTTGCATTTGTTTATAAGATTTTTATTTTATTTTTTTGTTTTATGAGTTTTATGCCGTTTAGTCATATGTTCATATGTGAGTGAATGGTTTATAAAAACTTTTTAACTTCTAAGGTGGTATAGTATGTGTCATACTTGAGAAAGCTCCGATGAGACTAAAAAATTTTTAAAATAAAAAAATTCGAGATAGGTTCCTCTTTGCACCCGACTTTAAAGGATGAACTCACTAGATTAATTTAGAGCCTGCTCATAAGAATGTAAGAAAAGAAAGGAAGCTTCCAACATTCGCCTGTGCTGATATGGGCGCTATGTTCCGTTTTGAATCGGTGTGGAATATTACACCAAATTATGGGTTTCTAGAAACCAAGTCAAAAATAAAATTTATAAAATGAAGGCAGAGTAGGTCTATATGAAAGCTATCCTTTCTAGTGGTCCGATTTGGGATTAAATCAAATATTTTATTAGATACACCTTCTTTGGCGTTGCTAGCTAAATAAGCATAAACAAAATAGATTCCATATTACAAATAAAAGGGCGGTAGTAGCAAATTTTAATAAGAGATACTCCTTATGATCAATTTAAACAGCTTTAAAATTTTCGATATTCCGCTGATGAGCGAAGCGCGTAAAGCACTAAAATATCTGTTTTTCAAGTGTGATGTTTAGCTGAAATGGAGTACCTCCAAGGTCAATCCGGTCAATCTCAAATGTGCATGAGAGGCCAGCTTGGGTAAGCTTTTAAAATGTACCAAAAAAATTTTTTGGGAAATTATAAAAGAGAGAATTATAGAACTTCATTTGGTGAGTTTCTGGAAAATTACAACAATATGTGTAATGAATCGTAGATGGCACTTTCTCCACTTTCTCAAATTGACCACATTCCTGAAAATCTAGGAGACTAATAGTATCAAAAGTACAATGGCTATTTTCAAATGACTTCATTTGGGGCAGAGATTATCGAAGAACATTGATTAAATCCGGCATTCAAGGTAATTTATGGTAACAGAAAAAATTTCATTATAAATCAGTAATACTTCGATTTTACAGACTCACCATCGAATTGGATTATTGCAACCTGTTAAGGGTGCACAGCATAAATTCTTACAGCTATACCAAGAGATCAGCACAACAGTGAAAAAGAGTAAATCTTCATGATCCATGACCTTGCATTGGTAAGGCTGTTACCCGTCGCAATACTAGGCAACTGCTACAAATATATGAAACACATCATTCATATGACAAGTTCCAATATCGGCTGATGTTTTGCCAAGGAGACAATGGATATCACTTGAATATCAAGATGATAAATCCATTGAATGGTCAGTCTGGTATTAATCTGCTAATTTTCCAAGAAGTTATAAGTGTCGACTAAGCGATTAGGGACTGTTTGGAGAATATTGGCCAAAGGACTGGCAACTTTTATATACATACGTTAAAAGTTAACTTCGAAGATTTAGTAAGCTAATAATTTTAAGGTGTTTCAACCAATGAATAACCTGTTATAATAATAATGTTAGCAATAAGGTAGCACTACTTTCAAGGACTTTTAGGCGTTATGAAGTTCGCCGGTTCAGCTAGTAAACATACATGCGTTATTAGATAGAAAATAAATAACATCATTTACTGGAATCAAAAAATGAATATAATACAAATCAAAATAACTTTATTTGATACATTTATATATTGAAATAAATATCAGATTAAACGTTTTCTTGGAAATGCGGATTATATATAAATTTTGTATGTTTGTCGAGACTGAAAGCCTTACTTGAACAGTTTCAATATCATTCCTAGAAATGTCTATTTAAATCAAAATAATAATTAATATAAATAGTTCGACTCCTCGTTGGTAATTTTTATGACTCTGTATGACTAATCAACTTTTTTTCACTTTTATTATACGCTTGTTTCCAATTGCAATTGAGTTCATTGTTTGATAACTAAAAATTCAGCTGCAAATTCTTTTTTTAATATATTTTCTTAACGTTTATTTTTTCTAAAAACAATTTTAATTGATTTAACTACCGGCTACGGCGATGACTGCGGCGACAACAAAACAATTGGCGTCGCTTTAAAAAGTGTGGACGTGCACTTGAACATGGACTTCCTCGATGAAGTTTAAAAAAGTAAATAAATAAATAAATCAACTGGCTACTGGCTATAGTTTTGGATCGTGTACATATTTTTATAAGAGTTTATCAGCGCAATAAGTAAAGCAATTAATAAACCAACAACCACGACAACATATGAAATCTGTTAATTGATATTTTGTTTATTAGTTTAAGCAAATGCAAGCTTTAAGCAAAACGAATTGCAGTCCGTCTTTATATAGTCTTTATAGTCGTCTGTCTATATAGAGTAGCAATAAAACACTTGTCAACGGTTTCAAATTTCCAAGCAAGCAACTTCAAATAATCATGCAAATCGTTTCACTTGACTATAGAATTCCAAGAAATCAACTAACTATATATACATATATAGTAGTGTACATTAATTGCGCTTAATTAGAGCACAAGTGGCTGGCTGCCGTCGTCGGATGTTTTCGGTTTATGTAGAACTGTTGCTCGAAGTTAAGGTGCCACCAACCAACCATTCAACCAACGAACCAGATTGCACATTATTATATGGCATTGTAAAAAGAAATTGAGTCAAATTATTTAGCAATGCTTTTAAACGTTTTATACTATATATAGTCTGATATTTCTTTCGATTTGCCTAATTGCATAAAACAAACACTTTGACCTCGCCACTAAATTGAAAACAAAACTGAAACATAAGAAGCTCAAGCAAATGAATGAATGAAGCATAGAAATCAATGAATCAGCAATTGTTTTTCATAGTTCTTAGTTAGTTTATAGAGTATAGTACAGCAAGCAGCTTGCAACCAGACTACTCGACTTTCAAAAAGACTTGTCAGCAGCGCAAAGAACCTTCGAGTACATTTCGTTTCGTTTAATTTAGCCTGACTGCTGGTACTAAGTATCTATGCAAACAAAAGTGTATGGTAAAAGTAATAGTAGGGCTTCATTTAGACACTTGCTATAAGCTTTGGCTAATTTAATGCCTATTGATTTTTAAAGTGCAGTAAAAGACTGCTAGTGCGGCTTGGAAAGTAGAGCTCAAAGTCATTTTAAGAAATTTGGTGTACTTTTAATCAAGCTTAATTGTACTTGAAAGGTTTTAAGTTTACAACAAACCTTGTACTAATTATTAAAGCAGAAAATTTGCATCACCCACTTCAAAGATTTTTATTCAACTAAGAAGAAAAAACAAATCTTAGAAATTAATTTGAGCACATGTTCTATTAATACTTAAATAGATACCACATCTATTGTAGAGAAAACGTTACAAGTTTTTCTTAGTTTTGAGCAATTAATCATTTCAAAGTAGACAACACCTGTGCTCTACTCAAGTAGACATGGTTTTCAAGATTAATTAAAAACGAACTTTATTTTAAACTACAATCAGCTGTTTTTAATAACAATTTTTGCTTTAATCAACACTTTAAGTGTATTGTTTTTTTTACTATATTCCATTTTAAGCAAAGAAAAGGTCATCTTTTTATAGCAAATTCCTTTCCAAATGTACATATATAACAAGTCAACATGCATGAATATAGCTAATCAAGTGCTTTGTCGACATAAAAGAAAAATAAATAATCATCCAATAAATAATAATAAATTCAATGTACACAAGTATGTGGCGTATGAGTATGATACGAGTATGAAATAGCAGGGGCTCAGGCTCAAAAGCACTCTCCAACCATCCATCCATCCATCCATCCGACCAACCAATACAGCGCCGCAGCCAGCGCGCATTAAAGCGTGTCGTCAATTGAGTGTTGGCGATCGCGTTGGATCGTTAAAGAAAATATGTGGAATTTTATTTATTATTTTATCAAATATTATTATTATTATTATACTTTGACTATGGAGCCAAGCCAGCGCTTAGCAGCAAAACGCGCTTAAAGGCATTCGTTGTTATGTTGTTCGCGCATAGCTAAAGCAGCGCCCACATTACATGTATTACAAACAAAAACAAACAGAAAATCTATAAACCGGCTTAAGCGAAGTTTTAATATGCTGCATTAATAGGAACATAAAGCTCCTAGAAAGACAATCTATGTGCTTAAACAAGCTGAAGCAATGACAATTATTTTACGGGAATAGATGGAAATATTTGGATACTAGCTGAACCCCGCAGGGATCACTCGTTTTAAGTATAGTTAAACCAATCGAACTTAATTCTTTCGATCCCATTACCATGTATATCAAATTTTATAGCTGTAACTCAAGTGGATGCAAAAATATGACAAATTTTTTGGAACAGCATAAATGGGGGGTTTGGGTCGTTTGTTTGGGTTTTTTCAACAAATAGTGGCATATGCTCTTTTCCAACGTCCCATCTATTTCTATATCAAAATTCATACAAATTGGTTTAGCGGTTTTATCGTGATGCGCGCACAAACAAATAAAGAAAAATTTGTCTGCGATTTTATTATAAGTATTCGAGCAAAACGGAGCGTTTGCTGATAGAGTAGTACCCAGTAGACTGCTGTATATTGCAAAAGTTGGCCTTACTGCGATCTTACTTTGGCGAACGTTCCAAGAACTGTAGATACAACATCAAAGCATCAAAGAATCTGCATTAAATGCTGTGTGAAAAATAAAATTACGGGTTCCAAAGTTGACTGTGACAAATTTATTTTGAGCAAAAAAAAATGTTTTTATATGGTACAAGATCTTGTCAGAAGTTTAAGAAGATTTTGATGACAATGCCCGCCCAGAACTTTTCAAAACACTTTATCCACCGATAAAATCGTTGAAGCAGTGATGAAAATTGTTTTGAAGAATCGTCGAATCACGAATCACTATTACAGAAATGGCTGAGAATGGTGAATTCTTGCCAGAAGGTCGTACCGTCAATAAGGAATATTATATGAAGTAATATGAAGACAACGCAAAAATTTTTGTGGCTAAACTATTCGATAATGCACCTGCTTACACATCATTGCTTGTTTGTGATTTTTTCCCGAAACAAACCCGTAATGGACCATACTTGATCCCCTCCAACCTTTTGCTATTTCCAAATTAGAAGTACCCATGAAAGCACGGCATTTTGCTACGATGGGTGAAAATCGATTTTTTTTATTTACTTTTTGATCCTACAACTTATAAGAAAAATTATTTAAAACAAAACTTTTCGAGTTATAGACCATCGAGTCTCCGGGCGGACGGTCTCCCTTGACTATCATTACTAGTGCTTTGTTGCATCTGCTCTTTTCTATTTCTCTCTTTCTAATTATTAATGGATCATAAGGAAGGTTTGGATTATACAGCAGCTGCAGGACCTGAATCGACGATTCGTTTTTCTCAAGTCGGTGGTCAAAGTTTCTCGAAAACCATTGGACCGCTTTCGCCCAAACTTGGCACACTTCTTTTACATACTAATTACTAGGTTCTGAACGAAGGATTTTTTTTTGCAATTACAACTTATTTTTCCTCCTACAGCAAGTTTTCGGTGTCTAGAGGACTGAAAGAATATATTTAAGGGCGATTACTTTATGAGACCACGGCACAACATCATGTCTCTAGTGACTAGAGTTTATTCTAATAGCTGCTGTTCGCTTCTATCTTCATATCACTTTCCCTACTCACCATACTCTCTCTCCCAGGACTCTCATCCCTTAGACTACCGGCTACTACAATCACTTACCATCACACACCAAAACATATTTCATTTAACTCATATGAAATAGTTTAAACTTCTGAGAACCATATTGCTATTGTAATTTAAAAAAGTACTAGATTATGATCTCCGCTACACACCAGACAAAACATATACCTATAAAGTATTCAGTCGACTTTAATTCATCTAAATATCTGCAAAATACTGCATCGATACTGGTTACCGCTGCCGTTCTTGATATTGTTCCAAAAATTCGAGCTTCTAAAGAAGCAAAGTTTAAACGGCACTACGTCATCAAAATTTAGCATTGTTAAATGTTCTTCATTCTTTAAGCCGTTTACCAATAGTGCGACTCGAACGAAGTAATGTACGAATGTATTGGTAGCCCTTCCATTCTTCGATTCTCCGCACCATAAGTCCGTCCCCGTTTTTGTCACGGGCAGCGCTTTCATGCAACTTATAAAGAAATTAACTATGAAGAAATGAATCTGTACAACTTTAAACAAAATGTTGAGATTTAAAGCTCTTAAGAAAAATATATATTAAGATATATATATGAAGTATAGTAATTATTACATAGAAGCCTCTAAAGTTTTGAGTTATTTGCCCGAAATTATTATTCAAGTTTCTATGCAAAAAAAAAAAATAATTTATGAAAATAGAATATTTATACCTAATTTGTATTAATTATCTAAATACTATCTGATAAGCCTAGTTCCTTCCTAGTCAACACTTTTCATAATAGATATAAAGCCATATAGCATATAGCATATACAAAAACAAAATAAAGCACGTTGAAGTGGAAGGAAAAAAACAAGTCCGCATAAATAAAAAGATTGTAAACAAAATATTTATGAAGCGCTCTGACGTTGTAATAAATTTTGCGCTTAAAGTAAAATATAAATATCTAAATATATGAAGATATATACATACATGTATATATGGTATGCATATGAGGTATGTAAAAAAAAAAAAAAATATTTTTACAAAAAGCCAAGCTTTGTCAAGAAACAAGTTTAAACAAACGAAATATTTCGGCATGAATTTGGCGCGTATACGCTGTAGCTGAATAGTGTTGTCTTAATATCTTTGTATCTGTAAAAGTATCTACGATACGCGTTGCGTATGCTGCCGGCTACGACAGCTATTGGTGACAGTTGATGGCTCTCAGCTCGTTTCAACTTGGCAAAATTTTTACTAAAGACATCTACAAACGGAGACGGATGAATGAACATTTAATATTATTATTTAACTGTTTACCAACGAAAAAATTTTGTTGGTTGGAGACTGTTGACTGCTTATTACTTGCTTATTTTGTTTTTTTTTTTTATATGCTAATTTGCAGTCATAAAATATTTTGGAATTTTTAAGCATAATCGTCTTTTTTTACGTCTACTGCTCTTTTTTGCTTGTTGTTAATAATTGACATTCTTTTGTATCTTTTAGTTTAGCATAAATATTTTATTTAAAAATTCAGAAAAAATTTATAAAAAATAAATAAATTTTTTTTAAATAAATTTTATGAATAGCTTAACACAATATATACATATTTTGTTGCTTTTTGTAATCAACGATTCAATTCATTCATAGATACAAAATAACAAAACAAAACTATTTTCCAATTTAAATTTTTGGCGACGTCAATGTATCTCATTTAGTTTATGACAGCAAAGAATCTCAAGAATTTTTACAAACATTTTATTATTTTTTCGACTTAATTTAAAAAAAAAAAACAAAAGCAATGGAAAGAAAAAACAAGCAAGAATTGACAAATGTCTGCCCTCTGCTTGTATCTTTAAGTACATTCGGCAATCACCTTGACATACCTACATTAAAAAAATATTTTCTGAATGCGAACGCTTATGAGATACTTGAAACTTGAAATTATTGGCACAGTTTTATGTATATTATTTCAAGTGAAAACAAAAAAAAAAAACAGAAATTAAATAATAAAATAATGACAAAATCGAAATACACTAAAAATAGTACTCATCGAAAGACAAGCAGCCAGCCAGTCATACAGGCAGCCTTCTTAATTTTTTTGCAAGGTCTGTTTTGTTAGTTTTAAGAATTAGACAGCCTATTTCGAAGTACAATTCCTATATTTTATATTATTTTAAACCATTTTTATCAAAGTATAAAACAAAGATTTAATATCTTTTGATATATAAATAGAAATTTTCTACTTAAAAACATAATATCCGCATGCTGACAGCTTCAAGCTTTAAAAACATAAACAGTTTCAGACAAAATTTATAAGCTAGATACTAAAGTATCTTAACTAATGAATCAGCCCTAATATTTCACTCTTGTGTTTAGTTAATTTGTCGTTTTGCGCGTCGCTTATCAGTTGAAATATTTTTGTGCTTAATAAAATTAAGCTATAAAGGTCGCAGCAACGCAACCGTTTCAACTTGACAAATACCTTTTTTTTTACTTTTTAATTTATATTTTTTATTTTTTTGTTAAACTAATCTTATCGCTTCACAGCGTAATTTTGTTTTATTTGCCTATTATAGCTTTTTTGTTTAAATATTTGATCGACGACTGTGCTAAGCTAAACGACAAGCGTTCAGCTTTGCTAGCGTCAGAGCTACAGATACACACACTTAACTTGTATAAAAGATACAAAAACGTTAAGTCCCGCCACATTCCAAAGCGTTATTAAAATTATATTACCGGCATTTCCTGTATCAACTCAGCTACACACAGATACACACTTAAGCAGCTGCAACAATTGAACTCACTTCCTTCCGCAGCTACGTGCATCGCCGACACCTTGAAAATATATTTTCTTAACAAATTTTCTTTAATTTTCTTATTGGTGGTGTTTTTTTTTTTTTTAGGAACGGAAATGTTGCCGCAAACAATTTAAAGCTTATCAATAGATTTGTAATTAAATGTTTAAACCAAAAAATTTGACTTTGACTGCATTTTTTTCTTTTTTTTTATATATAAATGCAGATACTTTTTGTAATATGTTCACAAAAAGTCATCGAACCTTTGAAGCAGCAGTATGTGGTAGATTTTTTTTTATTTCATTTCTACTAAAAGTATTTCCTATTATCAAAAACAAGCATTATGCTGTTCTTTAATATTGTATATATATACTTTTTCTAGATAAGCTCTTCACAGCGTTACTTAAGTTTCTTTTTATCAGCTCATAAAAAAAAATTTCACAACGAATATATTTTCTGTCTGCTATTTTAACGAAGTATATATTGTAATATATATAAATGTATCTCTAGCATTGAAAAATGTTCCAAGCAAACGCCTACTTTTTGTTCTTCGGCATTTTTTAAGTGGGTGTCAATTACAACAATGAGTGGACAGAGATAGAGCGACGACACGAAACACATCTAAAAAACTGTAATTTTGAGAGCTGACGAAAAAATAAAAAATATTAGTATCTAAAAATGCTTTTAAGCACGTTTACACCGAAGCGCTAATGCCCTTTGCTCAATACATGTAAATGAGAGGAATTAATACTAATGTATGAAACCTTCAGCGCCTGCGCATGTCACGACGCAGTGAGTGTTCGGCAAACGCCAAATCCAAGCTATGTGTGCACTATAAACCAATTGACCTTGTTTACAGTTACGATTTAAATTATTGCCCTTGACAGCACATAACCTTCATATACGTTGGTTCAATTTAAGTTAAATTTTTGCTAACAATTACAAGGTCAGATTTTCATGGATACTATCCCTTATATAGAATTTGGGATGTTGCTTAAATTTAAAGTATCTAAAGAGAGAATATGTTATATTAAAATCATAAGCTTAAAGGCTCTTTTTTTATAGTCTCCAAGTATTTGATTTGCATCGCCAGACAGACAGACACACAGACGGACAAGTCTATATTGACTTGACTTTTTGTAGAGTCTCCATCTGTTTTAGTAGTCCGATTCGAAACCTAATAAAATATTTTTGTAGAATTGACGCAAAATACAGCAAATTTGCTGATTTAACAATAACAACATACTTTTTTATATAAAACCCCTGAACAGATACACAGATTTATATGGAGGTCACCACTTCTAGTGGACCCATCCGGTCATATATATTTTATAAGGATTTTATTTTATAAGGATTAGCGTAATGTTGAACAAATTTTGGCTTTTATAACAAAATTACCAATGTCAATAAAACTTTCAAACAAAATCTCAAAATAAAGACGACAAACGGTCCCTATTTACTTGACATTATGTACGGAAGCCACCTCTTTTGGTGATCCGATTTGAACCCTAATATAACCTTTTTTTGGGATTGACGCAAAATATACCAAATACAAAAATCATGAAAGGTGGGACAGATTAGTATGGGGCCAGCTCTTCTAGTGGACCCATTTGGACATAAATAGAATATTTGATAAGGATTAACGAAAACTTGAACAAATTTGGAACTTCAGACGGACAAGTCTACATTGACTTGACTTTTGGTAGGGGGTCAGCCTCTTTTATTTGCGATTTGAACCCTAATAGAACATATTTTTTTAGGATTGCCGCATAATACACCTCCAGTTCGGCATTTCTAGGTCGATGAACAACAATAAATTACTTTTTTCATACAAACATTATGAAAGGTGGAACAGATTTGTATTGGGCTTACCACTTCTAGTGGGACATAAATTGAATCTATTATAAGTATCATCATAAAATAGTTTAACTTTTTCATATAAAAAAAATTGGGTGAAGATTTGCATGATAAAACTTATATCCCCGTGGAGCGTGGTGGGACAAACACATTCATTGAATACAAGTGATCTAAAATATTATAAGGAGCATCTACAATAATTAACCAAGACTAAAGACTCTATATATAAAAATGAATCATGGTTTGCTTGGATGCTTAAAACTTGAAAACGATTGGACCAAATTGAGTACTTCTTTCTGCGGGTTTGTTCGTAATTGCTTAGCGAAGTTCTGGGAAAAACGAAAGTGTACAAATTCGGTAGAAACTTCCAATGGTATAATATGGATTCTGCCTAACATTTGTCAATTCACTTCTACGAAAGACGAACTCAGCACTAATGTATATCCGAACATTGGTCAAAATTATCGTAGCGAAAAATATTGATGTCAATGACTTGAATTGAACGATGTGAAATCAAATTCCGGAAGAATTGCTTCATACGCATCATTCGATCGCGTTGAAAATTAAGACGAAGTCGTAAACTATTCTCAACATTTGCGTCTTGAAATTGGCAAATCTTCATGCCCCGAAGCTGTGCAATGAAACCCGACTGATTACGATGAAGCTAATAAACAAGGCGTTCAAGGAACAATGCCTATTTCCGCGAAGTCCCTTAACTTCAACCGATTTGAAGTACTAGTTCAAACGTATTCAGTTTCAAGTGAAACTTGCATAAATCTGATAACATCATGATTTTCACACGACCAGCTATATGTGGCGTGTTCCCAAATTGGGAAACCATCCTCACTCGTCATATACGTATGCTGCGAAACAACAAACAAAAAATGTCGTGCAGCCTTGAATTAAATGCAGTGATTGTTAATACTTGATTTTATTTTATTTTCGCCAAATATTGGGGCGGGACGAAGTCCGCCGGGTCTACTTGTCTGTTATAATCTCCGAGACCTTGATTTTCATACGCACAGCCAGACAAACGGACATATCTATATGAATTCGCCTTAAGAGAGTTTAAAAATCAGTTCCTTGAAAAACCCTACCATTTCAGCGAATCTAATAAATTTTATAAAATCTGATTTAAAACTATCAAACGTTTTATTGAGTGTTAATAGATTGACATCCCATGCATGAACTTCATGTCATATTCGACTTACAAGAGATTGCAAGAGAAGTAGAGTCCGAAAACTGAAACATATTTACTATAGAAATATTTGTGAATTATATTTATTCATAAATTTTATATTTTATCGAACATTAATTAATGGGTTTCTACAAACATTCGGCAACATTTTCCAGTGAAAATTTCAAATCGTTTTATGAGCACAACTAATTTAGAGCAGAATCTTCATACCGTTTGTTTTGTTGTTAGTGAATCACCTAAAGCGATGCCTCATTTCGCTCATTGTCTGTATTGTCTAAAATAAATTTAGTCAATAGAACTTTCTCCAAATGCTGCTCTATCAAAATAAAGAGGCAGCGAAATCTTTTGCAATTCTGTATGCTGCGATAGAATTCTCAATATACATGTATTCGCATTATATCTAACATTTAGACAAAAAGATTTATAGTCAATATACGAGCCAATATAAATATGTTCCACTGTCTGTATAAACTGTACTTGTTTTGGTATTTAGCTTAAACTAAAATATCTGCTTCAAACTAGAGTGTATCTTTAAGTCGAATACACTCAACTGTAACGTTTTAGCTTCTTTTTGAATTATTTGTGAATCGTATATATAAAGTATTCCAAAAACTAAGAAAATGAGTAACAACGAATTTTTAAAGATGTTGCCTATTCTCCACAATGTATCTCAGCTGCTCTGCTAGCGGCATTTAAATGCGTGGGTACCGTTGATGGCCAAAAGACATTAGTCAGTTAGTAGTAGTAGCAGTTTTCGTTGTTGTTGTTGTATTTTGGGTTGTAGAAGTTGTTGACCAAAGTTGCTTTAAGGCCGCTATTGCTGTCACATTTTTTTGTTGTATTTGTATTTTTTTTTTTCATGCTTTTAGCTCATTTCGTGCATAACTTTGTTAGAAATTTCAACTTAATTTATCGAGTTATGCGTGGAAAGTATGTATATGCAGCAGCTTAATACAGATTTCATAGTTAAAATGAAAAAAAAAATCCCCAAAGAAAATTAAATTAAATTACAAAAAAAAAAATATATATAAAAATATTTCAGCGCGGGCGGCGGCTCTTCCAGCTCTTTGGGATATTTGTTATTCAACGAATTCCAAAGTTTACAATTGAAATAAATTTTTGCGCCATGTATGTACACAAACTGCATACAAATTAACTATTCGATACAAAGATACATAGATACATATATGTAGGAATTTCGTAGAATTATATTTTTCCACAAGCTTTTTGCTATCTTTTCTGTTTTTTTTTTTCTTCTTCTTCTTCTTCTTTTTCCATTTGTTGTGTAAAATAAACTTAAATTGAAATTTATGATTTTTATGACTTGTTGAATGAACGCGCGAGCGCGTGAAATCGTGTTTGTGTCTATTTACTTATGGCGTGCACTGTACTAAATATTTATGTGTGCATACATATGTATCTAGATACACGACAACGAAAGAATTTTCAGGGTTACAAGCAAAATTGTATACGATTATTTTGTATGTAGAATATACGAAAAAAATAAAAAAAAAATATCATTGAACTTCTGTGAGAATGTTGTTTAAATTTTACATAAATTTTTGTTGTTGTTTGCTGTTCGAAATAATCATTAAAATAGCCAACACATCAAGGCGACAGTTGACTTAAAAAATGAATACCTAAAAATATATAAATTATACATTTCCTCCTACTTCAATAACGAAATTTTGTACTGATTTTGATTAACGCAAATTTTAGAAATGTTGCGCAGATCATTACGAGGGCTGTTAGTTATTTTATTGGAATTAATAAAAGATAGAACTAAATTTTATTTTCAAGCTTAACAAACACAGAAACAAAATTTTTTTTAAACAGGAAATAGGAGATACTAAATATCTAAACTTTAAGGCTCTAACTTTTATAGTCTCCAAGTTCTTGTTGAAATTAATTCGAAGTTTCTAGAAACATTTTTTCATAAATAAACACAGAAGGTGGGGTAGATTTGTATCTTGAACACAACTCAACTACAGCATTCTATTTTTTTTTTTTTTGCATTTTCATACAACCCTCGCAATCAAAATGACAGCAAACTACAAAAAAAAAAAAAAAAAAAAACTTCTGGAAGCGCGGCTGTGCGACAGCGCATAACATTCAAATTTCCACGCTGCCTTTGTGGTCATTGATCGATGATGTTTGACGTATTTTAAAACCATGTATCTTTTCAACAGAAACAAATTATTTTTGCATAAAAACAAAAGTTTCAATACAAAAAAAAAAAATCCCAATAAATGCCTCCAGAGTTATTTCTTTTCTTTTTCAACATTTCGTTTTCTTTGCTTATAGCTGTTTTCAGTTTTTGCATAAAATAAGATACATTTTTCTTTTGCGCTATGGCGTTGAGTTGAGATAAATAAAAAAAAGTATATATATGCATATATAGATTGATAAATTGCTGTATAAACAATATGCAAATCATATATAATATATATATTGCTATAAATAGATTTATGCAAAAAATCACATATTTATTTTGTATATATATCAGAAAAAAAAAATATTTGCACACAAAAATCATTTTTAATACGTCAACAAAAATTTCTGGCATGCTTTAATATATATTCGATAAACAGCCATTCGGGAACATTTTGCCACACGCCCACCTAAATTCCTTTCCAAAAGAATTTAGCAACAAAAATATTAAAACAATAATATTTCGACCTAGTCAGAGAATTGTGCTAAATTGTCGTCGCCGTCGTCGTCTACGAAATACATGTCTATCTCAAGATTATACTACATATAAACAACCTTAAATGCGCTACATTCTTAATTCCGCTCCAATGTGTACAAAACAATGTCCACCTGTGCTCTAGTGCTGCTGCTGCTGACGGTTCGTTCCACGAATTTTTGATAGTCCGCAAAAAAAAAAAAAAAAAACCAAAAAAAAAAAAAATACAAACGAACTTAAAATGTATATAGTAGCGCGCTCGCTTGATATATTATTTAAAAAAAGAAAAGTATTTCATGAGCCAAACGAAAAGATTGAGAAAAGCAAAAAAAAAACGCTGACAAAGAAGCAAATGTCGAAGACGACCATGCGGTTGCCGCAGTAGTAAAGAAAAGATATACATATATACATATTTATAAAAGATATTGTATCTCAAACTGAAATTTTTCGCATTATTGTTGATGTTTTTTGTCAGCAAGTTACAAAATGTGAATTATTAAAATGCTTCATTGTAACTTTAAATGTTGTCGAATCGATGTGAAATAAATAGATCTATAGTGGAGAATATTTAGTATTTTGGGACTTTTTTTCAGATATCTTCAATGCAAATACTTAGACTTCTTTTAGTTCGCTACACTTCTCTGCTTCGCTGTTTATAATGAGAATCATCGAAAACTCATCTTCACTTTTTCATCAGCATTGGCAAATCTTATGTCATGTAGCCATTGGTTTCAAAATTGAAAACAAAAAATAGTTCGCGGCTATCAATGGACCGTGAGAAAGAAATTTAAACTTTTACTAATTGATTTTCATCAACGCGATAACGGATATGTGAACATTTGTAAAATCTTAATTAAATAAAATTTTGTATTTCATTACTCAAACGCTGCAGTAGGATCGCATAAAAACTATTTTTCCTTCTTAATGATAGTCAATTATCCTTGCCTGCTTTTGGAAGCCAATAATCTCCATTCATTCCGATGTTTTAATGCTTCCTTCGTCTAAGCTTGATTGAAACATACTCAATTCTCTCATAATAATACATTTATATACTGAACATCACTGTATACACTTGATCAACATGATAAGATGAATTAAAGTATCTTTTCTTGTTCATCTGAGAATTAGATACAGTACAATAACTTCATATCGGCGTACTTTTGACACATATGTTGGCATTTAGTAACTTCAAACTAATGTATCTTTCTTTGGCAATATTGCTCCGAATTACAATTGCATTAGTTAAAGCGCTAAATACCAAAAGCTAAAAATTGTAGCAGAAAAAAAATGTTAAACAAAAATTATATCTGCGTATGTTATAGCTTGTGCCTTGCTTTGTGTGTAGTTTGTTTTTTTTTTTATATGTACATAATATGTATCTGCGTGATTGTTAGCAATAATTTGCTGATGTCGTCGTCGCAGTTGTCGTCGTCAAAACGTCAGACGTCTTCTTGCTGTGATAGTTGTTGTTTTTGTTGTTGCTCTACACTGTCATTAACAAACAACTGTTGCGACCTTCACATACCAGAGCAACCGAACCGACAGCGCGCAGCACAACGCTCACAACAACAGCGAGCGAGAATGTATCTTATGTATAGTATACAATATTTATATCGTAGTAGATACTATATACATATGTATATGCAATTTTTATATTGAAAATAATAATACAACAAAAATTTATTATAATTATAATAAAAACATTAACAACAAATTATAAAAAATGCAACAAGAAAATTTATGACAAAATAATAATAAAAAATATTTCACTATAAAACGTGCAGCGACATCGGCATCTTATAGTATGCAAAAAAAAAATAAAAAAAAAAATATTTTTGTTCCCCCATTTTTTACATGCATAGTACGAGACTACGAGAATGTATCTTTTTATACAAATACTACTCACTCACTCACTGTGTCGAATTAATGTCGAGTTATGAGTTTGTTTTATCATTGCACATATAGCTACAACTGTATACATATATATTGCATACAGTTATATGTAGATATACAAATGCAACGCACATAAGATACTAATAAGAAAAAATGTATCTGCTGCGCATTTTCTTGCCTTGTGCGGCGTGATTGTACGTCTGTTTGAATATGTGTATGTTTGTTTGTATGCATATACTCGCATTCCTTTGCAATTCTGTTGAAAATATATATTTTATAGAAATATTTCTTTATTTTTTTTTTTTTTTTATTAAACATTTCTGCGGAAAAATCATTTCATATTTGCTGCAGCTTTTTTCTGTTTTTTTTTTTTTTTTTTTTTATTATTTTTTTTTTGTGCGCACGTTTTGCATATTTTCAACAGGCATGAAAAATTTGAATTTTGAAAAATATTTTGCGCTTCTTGGCAAGATACACAGATACATATTAGCAATGTTGTTCGTTTTATAGAACAAGTACAAAATCTGTTCGCTATAAAAATAGCATATAGAAATATTTCTGCTAGTAAAACAATCAAATAGTCTAGTACGAGAGAAATCCTTTGAAATAATATAAAACGAAAAAGAAACACGAATTCAATAGAAACAAATAATAAAGAATTCATTAGAAACGCCATGCCGCATGTCAAATGAGGCAATTAACATTTTTCGTATAAAGATGTTCGTTCTGATGGCAGCAAAAATATTTCAACGAAATATTTTCTTTTGTACCGGCAAAAGCTTTTTTGTGTTATTTTTTTTTTTTTTTTTTTTTGTATTTAATATACCAAAATATGCAATAAAACAAAACAAAAGTTCCCGTTTAGTAAAGCTAAAACCCCGTCTATAGAATATTTTATGTTTGTTTATTTTTACAAAAAAAAAAACAAAAAAATTATAAAAAATAAATAAACCACAGGAACGCACGCTGCAATTAGGTGTGCTCGACGCCAAGACACTCTTCAAATTAGTTTGGCTGTGTGCCTACTTTTGAAGACAAGTCTAAGCAAGAACTAAATGCGAGTTATAACACTGTCAGGACTATGAACTTTAAATTGATTCGATCATTAATAGTCATTTAAAACAAAAAATGATAAGAGAAACCTAAAAAGGATTTCCAAATACCTATCCATCCAATGATACCTAATTGAACGTACATAGTTCGTCGACTTTAACTTTTTTCTTTTTCACAATATGGTGTCTGGTTGTCATACCTTTAGTGATGACCGCAAGATTAAAACAAATAGATTGACGTAAAAAGCTTCAAAATCGGTCAACGCGTTTGGTCTCTATAGTGGAACAAAGGTCCTCATTTTCAATGCGGTACTTAGACTAGGATATATTCCATCACAATTGAAGAAAGCAAGGATTTGTATGGTTCGCAAGGCTGAAAAAAAGCACTTCAGCAAAGCTGGAGCACCAAAGAGGTGCCTCCTAACGAGAATACTTGATATCGAGAAAGTCAGGAGGAGAATGCCACCCTTTTAGTTTGGAATCCGTAAGTCCCATGCAACGCCGGAACAGTTAAAAAGGGTGATAAACTTTATCGTCCAAGAGTAAAGGCTCGCGATTTATCTTCATATAAGGCAAGCTTTCGATAAAGTGTGGCTGGATGGTCTCCTGTATGGGCTACTGCCGCCTTAATAGTTCTTACTAGTGAAGAGTAATTTGGCTGACAGAAACTTTCCCGTGGTTCTGGATGGAGTAGAGAGAATGGTGAGAGCAATCTATGCTGGTGTACCACAAGAAAGCGGGATCAACACTTTATGCGCTCTTCACCAGCTCTTTGCCCAAGGGCTCGTCTCTGCCTATGGATGAACCACAGGATATTATGATTACTACATATGCTGATGAGACAGCCATCCAGTCAAGGGAGAAATGTGTCTTAAGTGCCACGGATATACTTCAACTTTATCTTCGCGCGTTTAAACCATGAACAAAACAGTGGAACATAGGTATTAACCTGAACAAGTATAGTATATAAAGATAATAATGCATAGGACCGCACGAATGTTGCGGTACAAACTTTATGGCAAACTTATCTTAAGCCACAACAAATGTAATGCGTATAGGGTACAACAAATTGAATAGAAGAAACAATTTAGAACTTGAAAAATTTGAAATGATTTTATGATATGCTCGTGGCATTCCATTGTGGTTTTATTTTTTATTTCTCTCTTTCTCATTATATTTTTTCAAGCTTTCTGATTAGCGTTTTTTTTTCTTTTTTTTTTTATTTAAAATTTTTTTCGTCTATGGTCATAATGCCAATAGCCAAGCCAAACCGAAAATGGACAAAAATAGACGTGTATCGCTATAAAATAATTTAGCTACATTCTTTTTTTTTTTTTTTTATTATTAATTTTTTTTCTGTGGCGCGTGTAGCAAAAAAATTTAACAACAACAAAAATGTATGCATAGAATTATATAAGCCTTCTATTATTATTATTTTTACTATTAGTTATTTTGCTTATTTAGTTTACTAATAAACAGCAGAAATACCAAAAAAAATATATTTGTACATAAGTGAAGTAGAAGTGAAATACCAAATGTATCTAGCTACAGAAAAATATGTGTATGATCATTACTCCAAAGCAAACAAATAAACAAACAAACAACAAGCATGCATAAATAACTTCAACGCTAAGCACGGCGGGAGCAAAGCAGTGCGAGGGATGAAGCGGGAACTGCCAGCGGGAAAATTCGAAGCGTTGGAAAGGCAAATCAAGCCAGATACAATGAAAAATATGCAGAGTTGCAGCGGCGCAGCGCAGCGTAGTGCAATGCAATGCAGCAACAACAAAACGTATACAACGAACGCTTGTGCAGCAGTGCCGTGCAGTGCAGTCAACGTCGGTATTGCAGCAGCAGTTGCAGTTGATAGCGGCGACCCGAACAAGCAAGCGAATGCGCTGCCGGCAGCGATTCAGGAATGCGGTTTTGACAAGTTCTTCTAAAAATGTACGGGGCAACTTTGCTATTTGCTATGAACAGCAACAACAACAACAACAACAACTAAAGGAGCCAACAGCAAGCGAATGAACGAACGAACGTACGATTAAAAGCAGAAAAACAACATGCGCGCATACATAGATAATTTAACGTTGTTGAGTTGAGATACACAGATACAAATGCATCTGCTGCCGCTGCTGCACATAGTTGCATGCGCTAGTTGGGGGCAAAAGCAATGCGCGCGAATGCAACAAAGTTGTGTGTGCAAGTGCGACAGAGAGAGCGAGAACGAACGAGTTAAATGCATTTTCTGTTTGGAAATAGGCTGACTTGACTTGACTTGTTGCGCGCTCGCTTGCACTCGACACGCTTACACGTATAGTTGCATGTTTGTCGTTCAGTTCATAGCAGTGCAGTGCAGTGTAGAGAGTAGGGGATCGCGCAGCAGCATGTTTTGTAGGAAAAATATTTTTGCTCTTGTTGTTGTTGTTGTTGCTGCTTTTTTTTGTTTTTTTGTAGTAATTGAATGCAAGTGAGCAATGTGATTGCCGCGCCGCCTGCTGCATTCAAAAGCAATTTCTGTTTGCATGTAACGCGAGCGAGCGAACGAGCGTTCAAGCTGCATTGCGCTGCGTATCTTTGTATCTGCGCATCTGTATATGCGTATTCTTGTGTGTGTGTATGTATGTACATAAGTATGTGTGCATTTATTAAAGCAAAAATATTTCGCTTGAACTGCATTTTATGGGGGCAATTTCGTTTGCGTTCGCGCGTTCGTTGCTTGCATTTTTGAATATTTTTTAATTAAAAATATTTTTTTTTATTGTAGAAATTTATAAGCAATTTATGTATTAAAGACTTGTTTTACATATACTATACAGATATAGTAATAAATATATTCTAAACATACTAAATTAGTCATTAGTTTTTTAATATATATTCAGATAGTTGCAAGTTTATATGTTCAAACCATATATATATACATAGCTACATACATATGTCCTCCAACTACTCGCTTCTACTTTTACTACTCCCGGTGCTGCTGTTGGTGTTGTTGCTTATCACATTCGCATTGGTGCATTCTATTGCTGCATTGCCGCCGCCATTGCTGCATCTAACATCTACAATCCTGTACACATAAAGAGCACATTTATTTTTCAACTTGACCAAACTTCAAGAAGTGACTTTCTTCCGATCCCATTAACAGCTATACCAAACGTGTTGCATGGAAGATATGTAGATTCTGGTTTATCGCTTATATGGTGAGCGGGTCATCGCACCTTTCAATTTTGACCAGAGTCATGATCTGATCTTCTTCCGGTCCCATTAACATGTATACCAAATATCATTCCCGTATCTCAAATAAATGTAGATACGTCGAATTTTTTATATCTCTTATATGGGGAGTTGGACAACACATCTCAGACGGAACTTGCAAAGGCACTTAAAAATAGAAATATAAATCGTCTTCTTACCAGATGGCTACTGCAACTACTAGGCAGAAAAGTTAAAACCACAAAAGGCTGTCCACAGGGAGCTTACTATCCCCCTCTCCTATGAAGCCTTGTAGTGGATGAGTTCTTAGACTGCCAATGACAATGGTGACCTGCAGAGTCATTGCTGCAAATAATAAAATCGATGTATCTAACAATGTAATGTAGTATGTAGTAACATACAGCTCCTTTTGCGTGGATAAGAAGGAATATTAGTGATAGTAGTGTTAGCATCAGCAATCAATCAAATGAAATCTCAAAGAACGCCCACCTACTTGCTTTTGTTTTTGAGACGGTTCCTTAACAGATGAAGGAACTGGCGCAGGGGTTTTTGGTTCTCGCACTAACTATTTTGAATCGCTAGGGAAATTCCCCAGTATCTTTTAGGCAGAAATATATTTGATAAAAAGATGTACCCAATGCAAACTAAATAAACCGCCGATAGGCGGCTATTATAGTAAGTTCACCTGTGTTCAAATCTAAACTTGTCATGGAATGCATAGAACAGCATAGGAAGATTCAATAATATTACTCTGTACTGGGTACCCGCTCAAGCGGGCATGCCAGAAAACGAGCCAGCAGATGAATTGGCAAGAAGATAAACAGCTTCTCTCTTAACAGGTCAAAAGGCATTCTGTGAACTTGGGAGAAAAATCTGCAACGGTCTTAAAGAGGAACGATCTAATAAAGGTTTCGGACTTCGTTATAAGATATAGAACTTGTAGATTCTGTCTAGAAAATGAAGAAACTCCGAGGCATATCTTGGGAGACTATCCAGCTTTAATACTAACCAGGCATAGCTATCTTGGCAAATACCAAGTGACAGTAAAGGCGGTGTATTTACTTAATCCTAAAAACTTCTTGGCCTTTTTTCCAGGGCACAATAGACCTGCAAATGTGCACACATATCATATCAAACTAAGAAAGAGCTTCTGGTGTCTCAATAAGCGGAGTTAAAAAACTCTTCGTAATAAAAGTATCATCAACCATGAGAAATGGTTGGGATGATAGTATGGGCGAAACCAGATTCTAACATTCCTGAACAAATTCTTATATCTCATTACTATCCGTGACTGATTCATTTGATATTTGACCTCTATATCTCGGCATAAAAACTTTTATTTAGTGGAAATTTTCGTTAGTTGAAATTTCAATTAATTTTTCTACAGAGGCAACAATAGTGGGAGGGTTATGGTTAAACCGATTTGATAAGCGATGTTTTGCTAACTAATAAACGGGAAATAATGGACTTATTGAGAGATCTTTTTAGTGAGTAATTAAATTATGTGTCAATTGGCCATCTATATCGTGCGATATCACAACTTACGACTTCTTTTTGTGGAAACAACTCCGATTGAGACCTTAGAACGGTTTTCATGTTTTAGACATATTCACCAATGTTTAATTGCGCTCGAACTACTATGAAAGTATAAACATTTTAGGTTCAGTTTGGATTTTTAAAAGTATCTCAACAAAAAACCTATTTAAAGCAATATATCTATTCACTATTTTGCTGACCACAGCTGTATATATGTGCGCAGATATTTCTCGACAGGGGGCAGGCAACAGCAGCAATTGCTGCAATTCCATTGCTGCCACACAACACCGCATACCGCAGTACTCAGCTAGCAGCAATTGCAATATTTGCACTCTTTGTTTTTTCAACTTTTTATATTTTTTGTTGCACATTTTTCCTTCTATGTCGTCGTCGTAGTCGTCGTGTATCTGCAACAAACATTACAGCAGCAACAGCGGCAGCGGCGTATAAAATGTTCTTATTTATTTGCAGTTTTTCTCGCCGCGGCTGCTGCTGTTGCTGCAACTCCTTAGTTTTTCTTTGCAGTATTTTTTTTTTTTTTTTTGCCTTTGCTTTGACATGAATGTCAGCTTTGTGCATTTAAGCAGTTTAATCAACTTTTTTTTCTTCTTTGCAACTACAATTCTACCTCTTTTTAGTGCTGTATTTGTTGTTGCTGTTGTTGCAAGCTCTAAAGTTGCAATTCTCATCATCATTGTTGTTGTTCTTGTGTTCTTTCTTGTACTTAGAGTTAGTGTCTTAAGCCGGTTCGTTTGCTATTTTAAACATGTATGCATCTATGTATGTATGTATGTATCTATGTTGGTATGTATATACTTTTGTATGTACGTATCTGTATACGTACATTTTGTTGTTGCTATTACAGCCATCAAATCTTATTGTCATTGTTGAAATGTAGCTGTTTGTTTGTCATCGTTATTTCATTGTTTCATTCGCTTTTAACTCTTTTAAATCTCTTTCTATACAATTTGATTGGCAGCTAGCGAAGTTTTACGCTTTATACATGTAAAGCTTAGTCTGCGCTGCTGCTGCTTATTGGTTTTTTAAAGTCAAGAATTTATATTTATTTATGAATTTTTTAATTTTTTTGTTTTTTTTTTCTTTCGAAATCTTATCAGTCTAAAAGGAAACCAACGAACCAATTGACCCATAAAACAGAAGAAGAAAAAAATTCATAAATTCCAGCTTAAAAAAATATAACTCAACACAGCAAAGTTCACGCAGCTACAAAATGAAATATATTTCAGCGTAAACATTTTGACAGCTTTTTATGCCAGCACGATTTCCATTATGTTTGACATATTTACGCACCAAAAGATACAAAGATACAATGAATGCATAATCGAGAGAGCAGCAAGGAGACGACAGGGAGCGAGATAGAGTGTGTGTAAGCGAGTATAATGCGCTATAAAGCAAGCATTCAAAGAATTCAGCAAAGCTACAAAACGAAAAAAAAAAAGTATTAAGAAAAAAAAAAGAGTTGAGTATTGAAAAGAATTTTAAGTATGCAAAAGAAAAAAAAAACACAGAAAATCAAAACAAGGCTAAACGTTGACATAAGTGAAGTTGAATACTATGCACACTACACACAGCAGCTACAGTAAAAAAATTTCGAAGGAGCTATGGAGTTTGCAATGTTGGCAAGACCTTAAAAAATATTACTAAAACTATGGAAAGATCGTTCAAGATTGCTCTGAAGCTAAAGGCGTTAAAAAAGAGTCTATCCAGCACCAAGCCCAGATAGTTGGCTGTAGAGCAACTTGTAATGGCTGGTCCTTCAAGATAAACTTGGTGACAGTCTGCTCTTCTCAGCGAGAAAGTCATTTAAGTGGACTTCTCTGGGTTCACCACAATATTTCACCTCTTAAGCCAAGTATTGGTGGTGTCGAGTTACCTTTAAAGAATGGCTAAAGCCACCTGTCGGAGAGACGCTGGATGCCAGGAATCAGTGATCAGCATGTCAGCTGTATAGAGCGTTAAAAAACGGATCCAAGTACGCTCAAAATTAGTTTGCGTAGTAAATGGTTGTCCTGCATATCGAACTTTTCTTCAAATTCTTCAAAGAATTTCTGATGTTTATTGGGATAAACTATCTTATACAGATTAAAATTGGATTTCTGTACATTCCAACGTTCAAAACATTTAACAATGGTTTGAACAAAAATCTTTGTACAATATATAGGCGTCAGACAAGTAGTTGAGAAACTAAATTTTGATGTAAACTTCGCCCACAACTGCATTGCATTACCAACTACTTTCAAACACATTAAACCGCTTTATTGCCGCAAATTATGTAGGGTATAATAAGAAACTAAATATTTTAAGCAACAAAATAATAAAAGCATGCAACAAAATCCTTTACATGATGAGGCAGGCTGGTTGGCTGCTGGCTGCTTGCTTGTCTGCCTTATCACTTCATTAGGCTATAAATTCGACAAAAACATACACACAGGAATGCGCATAGCTGTATATGGTGGTGGACAGATACAACAACAACAACAACTGCAGCAGCAGTAACAGATGCAACGACGGCAGCAGTTAAAGCAGCTTAAAAAAGTGTGCAGCACGAAAAAAAAAGTAACGAAATTCCACATAAATTCTTTAAAAATTTTTATTTTTTTTTCGCTTTAATCGCTCTACCTTATATTTTTTTTAAGCTTATGCGTGTAAGCGACTTGAAAGCTGCATTTTTTTTTTTTGTATCTTTTATTATTGAACAGAAGAACAACAACAATGCTACATATCAAGCGACTTAATCACCAAAAGCAACAGCAACAACACGCAACAGATACAGCAAGATATAGTATACAGCTGCAACCAACAAGTCTGAGATACAAATATGCAGCATGACCAAGAAGAAAGAAGAGTATGCAGAAGAGAGTGAAGCATTTCAAGATACAGTTGCCCTTAAGCCGGCTTGGTTGTCCGTCCGTCGTGCTGCATATTATAGAATTATAAGCAACAATAATTATGCAGCAGCAACATAAAACCGATACACAAAACAGCAGCAGCAACAGCACAGAAACAGATACATCGACGACAACTGCGCGACTTTGAGTTCCATCCAAGCGCATACGCGTGCGCATTTGTGTCTGCGTATTTGTTTTTTTTTTTTTTTTTAACCATCTCTTCATGTATTATGTGAAGTGGTTTAATGTGAAAAAAAGAGAAGAAAAACGCAACGAACGATGCACATAAAAAGAATATGTTGCGCACAATGGCATTCAAAGTGCTACTGAAAAATAATACAAAAGATGCACAACAACTGCAGACTACAAAAATGAAAAAAATAAAAATTAAGAAAAACGAAGAGTTCCACAGCAGCAACAGATACAGCTACAACAAATGCTTCCCCAACGCACAGCGTCAGCAGCGTACGCGCATACAAATCTTGGCGTTGTCTTAAGACAACTTACGAGGCACGCACGCATGCGCAGATGCAAACATGAAAGATACAGATACAAAAGAGAAAAAAAGACTTTACCTTGGGTGTGAGAAAAACGCATATATGTATGTATGTATGTAGATATATACATCATTGGATTATTACTGCTAACAATATGTAACATTAGAAAGGTGCTCAAGTTTGTCAATTTTATAATTTGCAAGAGGAATTATGGCAGTTGCAGATACTATATTGCAGCTACAGATACTTTATTGCAGATACTTTGCATTAAAATTATATCAACTTTAAGTTTGCATTGGAAACATTTTAAAAGTGGCGGCATTCCAAATTTAAGTAACTATTTAAAGCATGAATCAGTGAGGCTGACATTTTTAAACTTCCTGCAATATTTTGAAAACATGTACATCATATAAAAATTTATTACATTTAAAATTATTGCCTCAGTTGTCAGCAAGACTGCTTCCTCATATCAAAGAAAATTCCAGCAGAAAAAAAATGTATCGCAAGGTTTTTTTATTTTTTGAACTTTTTTTTTTTTCTTGTGTGCAAAAGTATCTCACAGCAATTTATCTTGAGTATGCACATTCCTGCGCATTTTTTTTTTCTTTAGTTTGACTCTGCTGTTGCATACATTTCTTTTTGGATTAAAGGTTTTTTGCATGCTTGCATTCAAGGCAGTTGTTGTTGTTGTTGGTATGGAAAATTGCTACCTTTGCTGTTGGCAACAACATAAGCGCATATATCACGATCAAGTCAGCCAGCCAGCCAGCAAGCCAGCCGGCCAGCCGGCTAAAGTCAATGTTCAGTTCAGCTTGAATCAACGACTATAAGCTAGCTGCTAGCCAGTTTAGCTCTGCTTAGCTTATACACGTATGTACGTACGTATGTATCTACAAATATATATACCCCCACTCTTGCGCTCTTGATGACGATCAGCATAAACGCCTTTAGTGAGTGACCAGCCGTAAGCGCGTGTTCACGTTTGCGTTCGTAACTTTATAAAGGTATCTATCATTTCGAGCGTACACGTATGTCTCCGTGTTTGTGTGTGTGCGTCTGTTGGTTCAATTGCAACAACTGCAGGGGAAAACTTAATTTTCTGCTCACGTTTGCAGGAAAAAAAAGCGAGTAGAAAAACGAGAAAAAACCTTAAGAATGACAGCTGAATTATTACAAATCGATACTTGGGCGCTCTATACTTATTAACATTGTTGTTTCTGCTGTATGTTGCTTATTTAACTTGATTGGTCTACGGTCTGGTCCGGTCCGGTCCGGTCTGGTCTCTGGTTGGATTGGTCTGGCAATCGGTTTGAAGTTGAAGGATGTACATATTGTTCGAACACTATATATATTGTATATATACATTCTTGTACACTTTATTTTTAATGGTAATAAGTAGTTGCAGCGACAATGAAAAATTGAGTTATAAATTATTGCAATAAAGTAAAATCAAACAACAACAATATAAAAGATACACAGATACGAAGTTGTATAATTTTGTTTAAATAAGTCAATTTTAAATTAGATATTTATTAGGAATGTATTAATCATAAAAAGTCTATTATAAACAGACAAGCGAGAGCACGCTCTTGAAAGTCGCAAGACACTTCCGCGAGCTAAATGCTTTACAAATTTTGCCTCCTGTACAAGCTCAAGCGTCTACTGACGCCTCAATTGTTCTTTCTAGTGAAGAGTAATTTGGCTGACAGAAACTTCTCTATTGTTCTGGATGGAGTAGAGTGAACGGTAAGAGCAATCAATGCTGGTGTAACACAAGAAAGCATACTGGGTCTAACACATTATTCACTCTTTACCAGCGATGTGCCCAAGGGCTCTTCTCTGCCTACGGATGAACCGCCGTCATCCTGCCAAGGGACAAATGTGTCTATGCTCCAACTTTATCTTCGCGAGTTTCAACTACGGGCAAAACGGTGGAACATAGGCACTTAGTCGGACAAGTGCGTCAGCTTAGCCCACTCGCTACGCAGAGATGACTGACCGAGGGTTTACCTTCAGCATAAGCTGCTGGATCACCACTCTGGGCAGGAATAGCTGGGGGTGTATCTGCATAGACGACTCACTTTTAAAACCCATATTAATAAAGTCATAAATTCTCTAGAATACGTAAACTTGGCTGGCTTTTCAACAGCAGAAACAAGTTGTCGCTGTGGAAAAATGTGCAAATATACAAGGCAGTAATTGCACCAACCTGGCGCTACGGGTTGCAAGTCTAAAGTATTGCTGTTAAATCGCACCTTGACAAGATCAAGATCTTGGAGATGTCCAGATGACCCGACACGACGTACAGTACATGGAGCGTCTTAAAAATCATCCAAACGCACTAGCTAGGCGCGTACTCAGGAGGCGCAAGACACTAGACACCTAGGACTAGCAAACTGGACTTTAACCAACTTTGAATCAACCTTAGATTAACCTCTTTGCTTTCTCATTTCATAAGCTAAATTTTCAAATTAAGGCTGGATCATACTATGTCGGATATGTGACTATAATCAGAATTTTTTAAAAATTTTCGTTGAGTTTGCTATCAACTATCAAGTTGAGGTTTGAACATATTTAAAACTATTTTCAATGCAATATGATGAAGGTTTCAGAGATCTGGCATCGTCTGAACCCACCATTAGTTTTACAATAAGCTTCAGCGCTCTTGACGCACTATTTGAACCTACTTATTATTGACTCACAATATACCATTTCTTGTGACATAGTTTTCATCGAGAATAAAGTGATGCCATACTTCACAACGATTTCATTATATATACCATTCGAGGCGAATGGAACTAAGCTATCTTCGCCATACTTAGTTATGCAAAAAGAACACTGCTGTCGAGTGTACTTGACTTCGAGATACACCGTAGCCCCATTGAAACCTAAATTTGTAAGGGCATACATACATATGTTTTAATACATATGTTTTAACTTGATCCAAATTTTTGGTTTAAAACTAAACTAAACCACAACAAATTGTTTTTCTTACAAAACTCATTTGTATTGGCGTAGACCTTCTAGTGGTGCCAAATTGAACCTATATGGAATGTTTCATTCAAATTTAGGTAAGACTCAGATTTTTTATGATTACTACTTTTTAGAGAGGGTTTGTCACGTTCATTAAACACTATCTGTCTGAAAAGGGAACAAGCGTTTAAGGATCTATCTTTAATTTTCTCCAAGTTCGATTTGTTCATAGCGAGACAGACGGACATGTATACATCAATAGTCTTTTTTTAGTGATGCGATATGGGCTCCAATGGTATATTTTATTACGATTGAAGTAAAATACACCAAACTCGTTTTTAGCTGAATTAAAAGCAACCGAAACATTCTATTTTTGAATGAAAAACGCATTTGTATATGAGCTACGCTTTTTAGTGGTCCGATATAGACCTAAATGGAATATTTGAAAAGGTTAAACGAGCAGAAGACTGATCCTACTCACACAGAAAAGCTTTTCGTATATCATTTATATATATACTGTGAGAATTAGATAACTTTAATATGATATATGTATGAGCTGCGATTGTAGGGCGCTATGCAGCTATCAAATGCGTTGAACACATAGCGAAAATTAATATTAAAGTCTTAAATTCTTTATGACAGATCCTGTCATATAAAAAGAGGAAGTAGCTTAGTAAAATTTTGTTGTTTTGTTTTTCATTATGTATTTCCCTTTCAAGATACTACAGCATTTGCTAATGATATAAAATTAGGTTTATAGTCAAATAATAAAGATTTCTTATCATGAATAAGAAAAAAATAGTTGATTTCATTATTATGAGCAATTTTTTTGTTGTTTTTTTTTTTAATTAAAACGTGTGTGCGACATTTTGCCATAGGAAGTCATTACGTTGCAGCTGATGAAATAAAAATACAAGTGTTGCGGCTGGCATAAATGCGAAGCGGCAAAAATGTATATACAACACATGAAGTTGCATGCAACAAGTGCAACAGATACGCAGCGCCACAGCAAAAAAATACATATAAACAATGCCTATATACTACATGCATGTGTTAGTACATAAGCTTGGGTATATAATATGACTAAAGCAGGCAGCAGCAGCAGACATAAGATTGTCTAAGCTACGCTTTAAGCAACGTAAATGATGACAGGAAAAACTCTAAAGACGACAAGCGACATAAGACAGAAGACGACTACGACGACGACGACGATGATAGCATGTCGCAAAGTGGCAAGCTAAAAAGATACATAAATGTATTTAGCTACGACGACAGCTAGAGGAACACAGATATGTAGTCGGAGTTAGCGCGAAAAACTGCAAAAAGAAAAGCGAAGCGACATTTTTTTCCAGCTACAAACATACAAGCATCTTATATACCGTAGTAGCTAGCGTACTATGTGCAACACCAACTGCGCGCGTCTAAAACAGGCAAAACATGAAGCGGCGTTGTATATAATATAATACATAGCCTATGTATGTATATAGAGTGTGTGGACAAAGTAGGCAGGCAGGCAAGCAGGCGTATAGGCATTGCATGTGGCAATTGTGGCTGCTGTTGCTGTTGCTGCTGCAAGTGGAAAATATGCACATACAATGTATAGAGATACTTTTTCTGCCGCCGGATTTGGTTTGACGCAGAGTAAAAGCCAGAAGCCGGGCTTTGCTGCTGTTGTTGATGATGATGTTGGCTGACATTGTCGCCAGCGCTTGGAAAAATTGTTGCTGCGTATGCATTGTATGTTGCTGCACACACACACACACACATTCGTGCATTAAGCTATGCTGCATTGCAGATACTATGCTGCCATACACTTACTCTTCTGCGCGTAATCAAATTGTAATTCATGACTTTACACAGCGGCAGGCAACAGCAACAACTTTTGCTGCTGCCCCTAAGTGGAAATACTTGTTGCATACAAATACGCTTATAAAAATATTTTCCACATGGTTTTCCTCTCTATTTTTTTTTTTTTCCTTTATTATTTTGTATATTTGCCTTTTGCTAAAGTTGCTATATAGACACAACGCTTTTCATTATATAGTGGTATCTACTATATAGTATCTATCTATGCATGTTTGTATGCATGTGCATAGTATCTCTACATATCTAAAGTTATGAAAAAATGCAGTTGAGCAGCTTTTCTTCGCCTTCTTCTTCCTCTTCTTATAGCCTGCCGCTGCATTTTAAATGCTAAATTGAATTTTATGCTAAAAATGTAAACGCAAATCCACATGCATTACATTGCGAATGCAGCGCAGCACATCGTAGATACTTGTTGCTACTTATGCATATTTATACTGAAACCATAACTAATGCATCACGACATGCATGCAGCAGCAAAGCAACGCATTTCGTCTGGGAATTCTTTTTTTATTTTTTTTTTTATTCTACACATTTGCAAATTATGGCGGCGATTTGAAATACGCGAAATGTCAAAGTTCGTTTGGAATTTTGGGCGCGGCATTTGTTTGGAATTATTGCCAGCGAGTAATGAAAACAAAAGGCAAACTATTTAAATAAATACGCAAAAAAAAGCACATAAGTAAACAATTTCTAAGCGTAAAAAAAAAATATAAATATATTTCACAAGCGTATATCGTATCAAGATATAGTTTCACTTTACACTTAGCAAAGTAGTTTGTAAAACAGAGCTTAGGAGATCTAAAATAAAATAACTTTCTTCAGGGAGGCTTTGGATTACCGCGAATAATGAATGGAATAGAAAATTCGAAATATAAAACAAATTTATATTAAGGGATGACTTCAACTGTCGTCACCAGTCTTTGGGCTGCTGTCAAGCCAACAAATGGATTAACTTCTTAAGAAAAGCTTGACTCGCGAACGGAGAGAGAAGAAACCACCTTTCAGACGCAAAAAAAAGGACCAAGAAAGGCGGGAGTTTAAGTATGTTGAAAGGTTATGTGATAGGCTGCCAGCTGAGTTACTCAAAACCGTCGTACGCTCTACTTTTATGCCAGATATGGTCCAATGAACGCATTCCCAATGACTGGAATTTCACTACCAACTTTTTGTCGATTATAAAACCGCTTTCGACACGCCGATACGATCGAAGTTTTTCGACACCCTGTCTGGCAAACATCGTTCGTCTTTGCATGATGACCCTATCACAAATACAAAGCGTAGCAGGGTAGCAAAAAACCCCTCCGAACATTCCGATCTTCCAACAGGAAGTGATGCTGCTGCAGTGCGCGGTTGATATTGATATCACCGGTACACAGGAACGGCGAGCCAGCAAGTCATTCCCAGGGTTGAAAAAACAGTCTAAGCTCATGTTTCTAGTGGTGAAGGAGGACAAGACGAAGTACGGTCTTGTCGCACGCCGTCATCGCGGCTTGGACGGTCAGTAATAATGGAGAATTTCAACTTCAATGTTGTAGAAAATTTTTAGACTGAGCTAGCCCTCTATCGAAAGACGAAAATCAAGATGCACATTACGCTAATACTCCCCGTACTACTGTATGACGCAGAGGCATGGACCGTCATTGAGCCAAACGAAACGACGTTAGAAGTCGTTGAGAGGAAGAATCTCTGCAGGATTTTTGGTCCTATTAGAGTCGGCGACGAGCTTAGGTCCCGTATTAACCGCGACCTGTATGAGCTCCTTGATGAGGTATATATAGTTCAGCGGTTGCACTGTGCTGGTCACCTCATTCAAATTGATGAAAGAGCTCCAGCACGGATGGAGAGAACGCGTTAGAACTACCAGGTATTTTTTTTTTTTTTTTTAATAAAGTGTTTTTCTTTATTGGATCTTCTCTTGATAAGAGACTAACAATAATTTAGCAAATCTTAAATCTAGTTGTGTATTACACTAAGCCCCCGGTTGGAGACATATGTAGTTACAGCGGCCCTAAGAGCACATCACAGGGCTGGGAGGTCATTTCTCCTGAGTCGTGTTTGTATATGGAGTCGTGTTAGAGATCTTGCGAGTGGATTAGGGTGAGAGTTGCGTTTGCATTCATAGGTCTGCTTGAATCGATCTATTTCAGTTTTCACAGTTGGGATGTTAAGATCATTGTGAATGTGAGTATTGCGAATATACCAAGGTGCTCCGGTGAGAGTTCTAAGTATTTTTGATTGAGCTCTTTGTATTATATCCACGTTACTGGAACTCGCATTGCTCCATAACTGTGAGCCGTACGTCCAAATAGGCTTTATTACGGAATTGGAGAGATCTTAGCATGGAGAGATCATAGCATACTTTTTAGCTAAGTTAATATATATAAATAACATGTATGCCATATAAATATATATAGAATATATTTTTACTTAAAAGATGCTTATTAAAATATTGTTCAATCAAAATATTGAACAATTAAAATGCAACTAAAAGCCAATGCGTCGTGTAGCGTATAAATACTTCGTTGCAATAAAAAACGAACACATTTTCTGCATATTATGTTTTATTAAAAATATTTATTTAATTTCGATACGATCCGATGGCATTGCTGCTGCTGCTGTCTCTGCTGTTGCTGTTTAAATACCTTTTAATTATTTATTAGTATTTGCACGTCTCGCGCGCATATTTTGTTTCAATATTTATTTCAACATTTTTTTCCCATTGCCTTTTTTGTTACGAATTGAATTGAATTGAAATGGTTTGAATTGAATTAGTAATTGTTGCCGGTAGCACGGCGCGCTAAAATTCCAATAAGCCATAAATAAAATTTGTATTATTTTTTTCACTCTCTCCCTCTCTCTCTTTCTTTTTCTCTAGCGCACACTCTCTCGCTCTACTGTCTATTAGTTTATTGCTATCCTCTTTGTGTTGCGTTTCGCAGACGAAACACGCGGCGGAGCGAGCAAAAGAAGCAGGTGCGAGCAGCATTTGAAAATAATGAAAAATATTTTTCTTGTTTGAACAACTTTTGACTTTGGAATTTTTAACATTTTTTTATTTTTGCATAAATAAATTGTTGAACAAAAAAAAAGAAGATAAAAATGTATAAAAATCGGGTGAGCAATAAACGCCAACGAAGTGCGAAGTCAGGAGCGGCGCACAGGAAGAAGAGGCCGGCAGTGTTTGGAATAGCAGCAGCGACAGGCGGCAGCGATGGTAGCGGGACGTTAGGTGTTTAAAGAGTTATTTACGCGCTTAAATTGTTGTTTTGCCAGTTTTGTGTGCAAATTTATTTTAAAGTTTAATTTTTTTTTCACTTTCATTGTTGTTATAAAAGAAATATGCTAGTTAAACTATTAAACAAATAAAATTTATTAAATATGTATCTTTAATATGTACACGAATACTTTAATAAAAAAACAACAACAAAATATACACGCACTATTTTCAATGTCACGTTTTTTTTTTAAAACTATTCTTTTATTAATTATGTTTGTTAATAAACACAAATATTTTGCAAATATTTTTAGTTATTTATTCAACATATTTTTGATAATCAAAAAAAAATTGTATGAACTGTGAAAGTCAATTATCTGAGCCTCTGTATTAATATATGTATAATATATAATCTAATACACGAGGTTTGTTGAAAAGAAGGGTGACATTTCAAATTTCGCTCTCTACGTACAATCAATATTGATTTCCTTTTCATTATGTTGTTACACATGTTGAGAAGAAGCATACATTTTCCATTTTCATCGTGAAAGTCAGGAGGAGGATACCAACCTTTCAGTTTGGATTCCATAAGTCCCATGGAACGTTGGAACAGCTAAATAGGGTGGTATACTTTATTCTTGAGGAATATTAGTACAAAGAGTACGTGGTGGCGGCTTATCTCGATATATGATGGCCTTCAGTACAAGCTCAAGGATCTTCTGACACTTGTTCTTGCTAGTGAAGAGTGAAGAGTTATTGCGCGTACAAAATCTTCTCCCATATTCCCTCCCAATCGACCTAGCAAACAAAATCCTATTCATGATCTCATGCACAATCTGACTTAGTTAGAATATCAAAGTTTCTATATCTGTTTTTTTTTTTTTTCTTGTTCCAAATTTAATATGTTATTTTTTTAATATGAGTAAAATTAAATAAATGTTGTTTTAAAAAAGAATAAAAAAAATAAGTGTTCCAAAATGTTGATTTGGAGGAAAACGAATTTTTATAAATTACAGTAGGTCAAGAAGATGTTAATGGCGATAGCTGGATTAAAACTATGAACTAGTGCTGAAAATAGTTATGGAAAATCATCCCAAACTGTTAGAGATGCTGAGGATGTCTCCATATCGATTGACTCATGCCGTGAAATATGCGGAAGCGAAATTTATTCCGAAATGGCCACATTTTGACCAAAATACTGCTAAGGAGCTGTTAAATGGCATCAAAAATGACGCAGATTTGCTTAAAAGGATTATAACTTCTAAGAGGACAATTTTGTAGCATAAAAAAGTTAAGGGGGAAATACGTGACAATAAAAATTTTTTCTTATACTACTACTCCGGGCGATTGGCCTCCCTTAATTGCTTAATAATGTAAATAATTATATCAAATTTTAATAGTTTCGCTACTGACCCTATTTCCCCTCTTAAGAGATAGACCGATGTGAGCTCTCTGGCGCATACTGCTCCGGCAGTTATGTGGTACAAATTTGGTGTTAAAATTAATATACTATTCGTACTAAGTGTGAAAATTATAATTATTTAAAAAAGATATTTGTGTCGTTCGTTACAATAGTAGATTTTATTTTGTGTACATAAGTGTGTAGACATGTGTCTTCGTTTGTAGATAAAAGATACAAGATACAAAATGCCTATAGTGGCGAAAGTGTACAGTGGCGCGGCATATGGAAATTAGCATAGTCATCGCTTAAATCCATTAAGTTTTTAATTTCAAGATAATTTGGTTACTGGAATTTTAGTTTTTAGCGCTTGAAGAGTGAAAAGTTCTCTGGTATTTGAATAAGAATATAAATTGCTAATGTATAGATAGTTTTTTTTTTTTTTTTTTTGAGTTGAAGACTGCTAGTACTGTGGCCAATTTAAAACTTCAGTCATATGCTACATTGAACTTCCAAGATCTATCTATTTTTTTTAATGCAAAGAATTCAATTCCATTTTCCAAATTTTGTAAATATTTTACCTTCCTAAAATTTTCCAGTTCGCATTTCGGCAAAACAATAAAATAAACCATATAATAAAGAACAAACAAAAAAATTAAAGAAAATGAGATTTCATGTTAATTGAAAGCCCCCAAAAAAATACGAAAAAAAAAAATTCCGAGAGAAATAAAAAGAAACAAACTCAAACAGATACAAAATAAAATAATGCTCCATCTGTTTCATTTTCGACAAACACCCAGCAATAACAACATAAAGCAATGAAGAAAAAAAAATATCTTTTTTTTTTTTTGTAAAGAATTTCAGAAATCAATTATTTCGAAACTGCTAAATTCCACGTTCATTTGCAATTGTTTATTATCGTATGGAACGCGTTCGCTCGCCTCGTTTGTCCGTCCGTGCGTCCATCTGACCGATCGACTATAAGATAGACAGCTGGACAGCAGCAGCAGCAGAGAGAGGTGAAGGGAACTGACAAGCGAGCAGTAAGACAGACAGACAGACATACTGAGGAACGAGCGAACGATCGAACGTCAAACCAAAAGTAGCTCCTCCATGTATCTTTTTCGTATGCCTTTTGCTTTTCTTGCTTGTTGCTGCTGCCGCTTTGAGATACATTCGATCTTTGTATGCGATATACATTACGCCTTATTGTATCTATATGTATGTATGTATGTTTGTTGTTGGAATGTTAGCATGCATGTATCTGTGTGATTGTGTAGAGAGTATCTATGTGTCTTTAGTTATAGCTAGTTGTAATTGTATGGTGCGCGTACTTTTAGCAAGCTTTATATTTAACTTTTGCGCTCTCGCGTGTACTTGATTTGTGCGCACTGTCTGTCCGTCCGTTCGTACAACTGTTTGTCCGTTCATCAGTCTATCTGTCCGCATGACTGTCTGTCGCACTGTCCATGGTTGTTGTTGTTGTTGTCGCTGTAAATGTGTATTTAAGTTTCGTTTCGAGTTCAGTTATACTCGGACTCTTAATCATCACATTGGAATGTTTGCTCAAGTATTTCGTATATCGTTTTGCAGTTTTTTGGATTTTTTTTTTCAATACCTTATATTTGCCTGTCAAAAGAGTATATTGCGTTTGTGCTTAAGCATGTAACAAATGAAAATAGGCGTGGCAGATCATATAAAGTATGGTAATCAATCAACAATATCAATATGATCGTCTGTATGAACAATGAAAACTCAAAGACTATAAGCAATAGATCCTTAGAAATTGAATATTTAAACGCGCACAAGCCATCTCTAGAAGAGTAACTTTTTGGAAATGTTTGGGAATTTTTGTTCATAATAAAACTAGTAACGACAAATTTTGTTTGTCGTGCATCAGTCCCCATAAAATTGCTCACATACATTTCCAGATACATTTCCGTCGAGCAGAACAGTCTTCTACTAAAACTACCCAGCTGTGGATCGAACGTTAAAAAACCTTAGCAGCTCTACTGCCATTATAGGAGGACTTACTTTGGTGATTACTGGCGATTTTCGGAAGACAATACCTGTTACAAAAGCGACGCTTGCAGATATCTTAAATCATCTCTCTTATGAAGTTCTATTCAACAACTAAATTTGCGAATGAATATGAGAGATAATAAATATGAAGATTTCCCACAAAAATTGCTTAAACTTGATGATTAAACTTAATGATGGTGTTTTTCCTTATCTAAATTGGGGGACTAACTCGGCTGAAATCATTTTAAATGAGACACTAGGTCAGATAGTTCACAGTCTGGAGCATCTTATAGTAGCAGTATATCCGGGACTAGACAATTTACGTGAAAAAACCTTTAACTATATGTGTTCCAAGGCAACTATGAACAAAATCAACAATCTGATTGTACAAAGAGTCCCTGGCCAAGTTAAAACCCATATGTCAATTGACATAGTCCCTAATACTGATGATGATGTCCACTTTCCTTAGGAATATCTAAATTCATTCAATCCTTCCGGCTTAACACCTTACGAACTATCATTAAATATCGGTACTCCTATCATGCTTTTAAGAAATATAAGCCCTACTGAAAGTCGACTTGATTGTGGCGATCGCCCTCACCAGTCCTTTAACCGGACAATTGGTAAATATGCCGAGAATTCATATGATTTGTCAATTCAATATCCCGTGTAAACATTGTTCTTGATTACTATTAATAAGTCCCAGGGTCAATACATCACTTTGGTTGGAATCGATCTACGAAAAGATTGTTTTACCCACATCTAACTATATGTTGCTTAACCACGAGTGGGAAGTCCTTAGAAACACTATCATTGTATCGCATAGATATGTACATCCTAATATATATTATATAGTCAGCATAGTTTCAAATAGGATGACAGTATCATATACAGGGTGTGTCTGTAAATAGTACCGGGAAAAGTTTATCCTTACACAATGAGCTATTTTGGCTTTTTTATATTGAAGTATAGTATAGACCTAATTTAGCATAATAAAGCAGAAACAAATGCTCCCCCTTTTTTTGACAGCCGTTAAGGCTAACCTATTAGGTTGCCGTGAACCCAAATTTTGTTTGTTTTGGACGGCTTCTCGGATGGGCTGATGGACAAAGTTTGGAGTACGAAGACCCAGCAGCACGCAAGTCATTATCTATGAAGCAACATCACTGAGAATTTGGATATGAACACGTTTTGCGTCTTGTTCGTCAAATTTTATACTTACTACTAAGTTCGTTCGAACCGCTATGTATGTAGTGTATAAAAGTTGCGTTGTTAGCCAATTGTGTTATGTTATCGGCATTGTTGCCTGTAACAGTTTATTTCATTTCAGTCTGTATATTTTTCAATTGCCTACTTTCGCTTGTATTTATTTTGTACAAATAAATATTTTATTTTATTAAATTTTTTCTTTTAATTTTTCTTTCGGCGCATCTCAAAATTTTGTGTACCAACAACAACGTCGACGCTGTGTCTCCGCTTGTCGCACACGCCCACACATATCCGATTCATATACATACAATATTATATATCTTCTGCATACATTTTGAAATGATTTAAAGTAATTTTTATGAAATGAAATAGCCACACGACTCTCTACTTGTGACATCGACGCAATTCTATCAATTGGAATGCATACAAATTTCAATGACAACAAATACATAAAAAATTTTATAACTGCTTAAAACAGTTCGACTTGCGGTTTTGACGTCATTAATAAGATATGATATATATGTATATATACATACATATATATATGTAAAAATATATACACATACTTTAATGTATATTTTAATTTGCTAAAACAGACAACGAAAAATACACAACAACAACTCATACTTGACACATGTCAAACATACCAACAACATGAGATCACAAAATCACAGCAACAACCAAATCGACCCAATCAACAGTAAAAAAAAAACCAACAAATAAGCTGAACCACTGAGAATAAATGCAATGCACCGCAGCCGTCGCCAGCTCATTCCTATGCCTAAATATCAATGCACCTCGCATTCTTCAAAGCATTGTACTCTTTCTCGCCTGGTATGCGCATTAGCATGATATGTGTGCGAGCGAGATGTGTGTTTTTCGGTATGTGCATTGCGTTTGCACAGCGAGACCTCCCTCAGCGAATTCTTTCTAATAAGCGCGTCACTTTCATTAATTGAACATTTTTTGATATAAGGTTATTGGTTTGAAAATACTTGCAAGTAAAAACATTTAAAATAAAATGTGTTAAAGCTTTTTGACTATAAAATCGCTAAGGGATTTACATCATGCCACAGAATTCAGAGCTGTTTTAATTCTACTAGTGTTTGCGAACATAGCAACATAGGGTATATATCTCATAAAAGTAGTCTTTCTGAATGTTTTTTTGCATAATTATGGTGTTTTTTTTTTTAGTGGGAAAAGGCAAATTTGCAATTGAAATTTAGTTACATGTGAATTATTTAAATAATATGATATTATATTTGTAGTTTACAAGCAAAAAAAAATTTTAATTTGTTGCCCGCCTCTCTACTTGGTAGCTCTAGCAGTTTTGCGCACTTTTAAGTTGAAACGTGAATGGCTACTCAAAATGTACATAAATAGATGACGATTCGTCGTGCATTGCAAACAAAAATTAAATAAAAATTGCATTTCATAAAAATTGTCTTTCGTCAGGATCTTTGCGTTACAAGAGCTAAGGAAGAATTTAATTTAATTTACATTTTAACTAATTGTTCTTCTATTTCGTTTATTGTTCCTCTACTTCGCATTTCTCATCATTGCCAACTGACCGGCGAAATTAAACTTTGTTATCCGCAGTGATTGCTAAATTCAACTATTTCTTTGCAAATTGTTTTAATTTATTAATTAAAACATATGAAATAATTAATTATTTGAATGACGATTAGACAAGAATTGAACATGCTACATACATACATATTTTCCGACGAATATTTTTTAATATTCAGGCCCAATTATTAATTTATTGTGTTTTCTTATCAATGGTCATTTTTTTCTACCCCATTATCAATTAACTTTTACTCACCGATCTCTGGGATCCAGCCATGTTGTCTTTTTATTTATGTGATCGATATAATAGGTTTTGCCATCAAAATCCTTGGCGATATCCCAGCCATCAGGCAGCGGAAATTCGCTGTGATGATGGTGCTGCTGTTGGTGGTGCTGATGGTGTATCTGCTGTTGCTGTGCATGATATTGCTGCTGCTGCTGATGTTGCGGTTGTAGATTTGGCATATTTTCTGTTTTTTGTTTGTTATTTTTCTATGTTACTATTGCTTTTTTTAGATACTTTGTACGTAGGATTATTGTTGTTGCTACACGAACGAGTAAGCAGGAAGTTTGCCGCTTTATCTTTTATATTTTATTGCAGACGGCGTCAGAAGTTCTGCCTGCACTGCGACGAGACGACTCGTTTTGAGTTGTTGACTCAGGTGTCAGGCGGCAATTTTTTAATTTTTTTCTTTTCCCAATTTGATGATGAGCAATTTTTTTTTACTTTTTTTTTGTTTCTATTAATTTATATATTTTTTAATATATATATACATATATAGCATATTTTGTTTCACATTTCACTTTTATCAGCTATGATTAACTTATTTTGTTGACGCTGCATGTATTTGTATTTCCCGCTTGAATATTTTTTTCTTTCTTTTCTTTCACTGTATTTATTTTTTTTTTTCGCTTTTTTGAGTGTGATTATACAATTTGTGTTGTTTATTTTATTTATTTTTTATTTTTTGCAGACACTTTTTGTGTATCTTCGCTCGCTGCAAACATTCACTTTGCGGAGTATGTTGACAGCGGCGTGCAGAAGTGGTGTGTGCAGTGTATGTGTGTGCTGATTTATCTCGCAAACCGATCAGACGCAAACTAGATCGCATTTGTTAACACTTTATGTAGTTTCGTCATAGAAAAGATACAGAGATACTAGTTTCTCGCTCTCTCTCTCTTTTTCTCTCGCTCACTAAAATATTTATATGTGTAGCAGTTATTGCTTTTTTTTTTTTTAATTTTTTTCAGTTAAGATTCTTTTGCATTGCTGATAAAATAACTAAATATGATGTTGATGAGACTGTTGCTACTTTTTTCAAAAATATTTTTCTGATTTTATTTTCTCATTCGTTTCTATATTTTTTCTCTTTTTCGCTCGCGCTCTCTTCACTTATACCCCGCTTACGAACAACGCACTGCACTGCATTCCATTCCATAAAAAAACAAGCACAAACACTCACACACGCGCGCGCTGTGGCGTATAGAAATCATTTTTTTATTTTATTTTTTTGATTGCTATTGTTTTTTGTTTTTGTTAAGCATTTTATTTAATTTTATACGATTTAATTCAGACACATGCACATTTTAGTTCACTTTCCGCGTTTATTTTTATAATTTAAAATAAACAACCGTGCATATTAGTTATAGTTTGTGTTCACAATTTCAGTTTATGCGCGACAACACAATCTCGTCGCTCGATCGGTTCGCGTTGAAATTCTTTCCGAATTGTTATATCTTTTTTTTATTATTGGTTAAACAAATTTACACATTTTGGCAATCGTACTTTTTTGTAAATTATGCATTTGTACGTAAATTTTTAGACTAAATTTGTACTTTCGTCTCACTTTTCATTGTAAGATTTTGCTCTGGTTATAGTGGCGTATTTTTAAAGTTACTAAAACCGTTGCGCGTACGCGGTGTAGTCGCCTCCCGCTCCAGAAAGAGAATGAAGAGTATAAAACTGAAAACAAAATAAATAAAAATAAAACTATCTATACTGTTTGTACGAGCGGCACAACGTATCTGTACAAGCGCATTTGTACAGAGCGACAAGAATGCGCTGAAATTCGTTTTGGACTCGTCCAGTGCCTTAGACCCGCTTGAAACCGATCCAAATCATTATACCCGCTTATACCATATCTGTCGTCAGCGGTTTGGTATAAAAATTTGTAAACTGATCTTTTTGAAAGCTAAATTTTTTAAACCGAAATTTTAAAACTGTTGAAAGCTGAAATCTTTTTAAAGTAAATTTCTGGAAATTTTACTATTGAAAACTGTACACATTAAAAAGCTAAACTTTTGAAACCTAATCTTTTGAAAGTATTCCACGTATTCCAGTATCTTTTGATCTTTCAACAAGTACAGACGCGCTACAACAATTTAATTAAAATCTAAGCATACTAAATAAAAATAAATAAATTAATTATACTAAATATAAGTTAACATTTATAGATAATATATCATCAAGTACCATTAGCGAAAGACGTAGGAAATAACATAATATCTGAATCGAACGACAGAAGCAATAAATAATAGGTACATATTTATTCATTATAAACCTGATATTTTCATATATTTGATAGATTAAAAAATCGGTCATTTCAGAAGCCTGACAAAACTTAATAAGTATTATTAATAAAATGCAGATTATTTATCCTATTAACTTCTATAAATCTTACAGAAAGAAACGACAGGTTCACACGACAGGTTGGCCAACTTAGTAGGACAAACAGAGATCAGACGGCAGAGCTTGTTTTCTTGCTTGACGTTATGCTATATCACGAACCACCCAGATGTTAAGGCTCATGGCGGAACGGCTATTCTTTTAAGAAATCGCTTTAAATATCATTCATTACAAGCTTTTTGGTGTTGATAATGTTGCGATGTTGTGAAATTTATTGAATTTTGAAGGCAGTTAAGATGCTGATTAAGATTTTATATACTTTGTGGGATCAGCCACAAAAATCTTAGACATTCCGAGTTGGTCAATAAATGCAAGAAGAAACCGAACTAACCACCGATTGCGAGAATCCCAACATTTAACTTGAACTGATAATGGGTTACTCAAACAGCTGCGTTCGCAAATAAAAATTATATGCTATATACTATCGATTTTCTAAATAGTATTATTAAAAACTATACAAAGTCACGACAAAAATTAAAATTGTAAACCTTACGCCTGGTTCGACCACATTTCTGATTCAATTCAACCCGCATTTTTGTCAGTGTTGGTAATATCAATCAATTTTGTTAGCACCACAAGAAAGATTGGATGTAGACTAAAATCTATGAAGACACGTACAGGCAGACAGACGGCGTGGCTAGATCGACTTGCATTGTTAAAATGATCAATAATATATTTACTTTTAATTAAATACCCTCATTATTTTTACCATATGATGTAAACTTAAAGTTAAGTACAAAATAAAAGACGTAAGAAAGAAATTATTAATTATACTGAAACGCACCAATTTTCTAGTTCGCTCAAACTTTTCAAATATGCTATCGACTTCGACTACAGTTATTTCTAGACTATATCGGTAGAGTCGGCAGTCGTTCCATAGCAACGATTGTTATCAGGACTATTGCATTCGATATCTGTCAGTTACAACTTAAACCTTACTGCGTACGTAACACAGATAAGTGATAAAGCATCAACTTTGGATATTTAGTCTCTCCTATTGCTTCTGCAGATAAATATTTAATAACGTGCCAACCCTTTTCTAAGGGCAATTCATAAAAACCCACACAATCTATTCTGAGTTTATGAATGAAACAATATTGTTTTTTCCTAAGCAAAAAACGTCAAATTTGGTGTATCTTACTTCAATTCTAATTAAACATTCCATATATATACATTTCGGAGCACTAGAAGGGGTAGCTCCCATACAAATACGTCCTTCGCTCTGTGTTTGTGTATGAAAAATATTTTTTGTGGTTTAGTATATTGGAAGCTACAATTTTAATTAAATCTACTTAATCTTTAACTAATCCCAATAAAATACCCCCCACGGATCCAGCTAGAAATATATCTTCCATACAAAATTCAGCTTCAACGGCAGGATGCAGCATGACTGACTGTTTCTTACTTGTTCTTCTTCGATTTTCAATCATACGCTTGCATGTTATAAAGAAAGCAAATTCTTTTATTATATTTTTGTTTCAAAAAATCAAGTTCTATATATTTTCTATACATCTTAAGAGCCTAGTGGATGAACACGCTTGATGTAAAAAACGGCTTTCACATTTAAGTTGTTTATTTCAGCAGAAAATTGCTTCGTAGATGACACCATACACATTCAACCACTAAGCTCAGCAATTCTCATTTGTGAAATATCAAACATTTATAAAACATTTAAATACATAGTTTACAAATCTTACAGTATTGAATATTCTTTTTCGTTAATAATTAATTTTACAAATAAGTGGAAAAAAGCAAAGTTCGAACAATAAAGAAAATACAGCAGTGTTAAAGTAATTTACATAAAGGACCAATCTCGATGCGTACTTTAAGTCTAACTTGCGAGATGCTGTTTTAACGTTGTCCTTTGGCTTAGTTCAATACGCTGAAATGAGTATATTGGGTTCAATCGAGTGCAGAATGTTGAAGCCTTTGTGTAAAATGCAAACACGCGTTACTCCGCAGGCCAAGAGAAACTGTGCAAACTATGCGGAAAGTACGTTAAATGTTTATTCAAATTCGTGCGTTTTATGTAGCTTACCTCCACGGCGTTTTCATGTATATTGCTCACGCAGACAACCACGCGCCCATGTAACCGCTCTTCAAGCTGTGGCACGCTAAGCGCATCCAGCCGTTGGTCTCCTAGCTGCACCGTGGCAAATGGTATATTAATGCTGTGCGGAACCTGCACGCGTCCGTAGTCAACAACACTTCGCAGATCGATTATCGCCAGCTTATGTGGTGCATGCAGCAACATTTCGCGTACGTCTTTGGCGCTGATGCGCGAGCAAATCTCAGACTGTAGATTAGCCAGTGTTACCTCATCCGCACCAATGTCCTGCAGTAGAAAAATAAAACAAAATTAATGTAATTCATAGTAACTAATTTGTACGGATACCCACGAATTGTGCGTCCGTCGTAGTTGTTGTATGCAGCACGTATTTCCGATGTGTAATGCTTTTTGGCGTACGCTCGTACATTTTCTGCGATTCGATAACACAGTTCTCCATGACTATATCGGGCAGATCGGAGAAAAGAAGTATGCATTCGTTAAAGCCTGATTGCAACAGTGTGCTCTTTAGCTGTTTCAGCACCGCGATGCCAATGAAAAGCGGAAAAGAATTGTCGCCCAGCATCAGTTTATCCCAAAGATGCAATATTTTATGCAGTGGAAAAACATCTACGGCATAAATATAAAATAATTTCAATAACAAATTAAATGAATAATCAAATAGTCGCACTTACGTGAGAACATGGTGAGAAACCAGGGAATTGCAAAAAGTTCCGGTATAAAGTTAATACTTGCTAAATGCTTGGCTAGCACAGGTTCATGGAATGCGGTCAGTTGTGAGAATTTGCTGAGATACTCTTTGATGATGGCCGAATTATCCTTGAGAAAAAACCACTGCAGATATTTTGGTATGAACTTATACAGACTGAGAAATGCCAATTCTGCATAAACCGGATTAAATAAAAGTTAATTGTATTTTAATAACTGTAGAAATTTACGTACCTTCATTATTAAAATTTAAATAGAGGAACGGCGCCGTCAGCGAATCCAAGCCCTGCCAGTACACATATTGCGGATGCGCCGTCACCCAGGACTTGAGCAGTCTTTTCAGTTTGCGATGTCCCTCCGGCGAAGAGAGCAACTCATCGTACTGATGGCAGCGTGGTATATCTACTTCGATTTGACGATCGGTGTACGTACCCGTAAACTTATCTATCTTAGCATAGCTACCATTGGGCAGTACATCGAGCAGCGCCGCCCAAATGGGACCACGCAACAGCGGTGGTATATCAATGGCTGCTTCGCGCTTTATCAACTCAGCCGTGTACGGAAAGCCTTTTAGTAAACGTGCGAACAGCCGTACCCGATGAAACTGGTACTCGATGTCCTTCTCACGAATAATCAGTGGATACTGATCCATATCGCGTCCGAATTGGCACGGAAATTTGGGCGAGTGTATGAGCGGAAAGTAAGCCAACGCCGGCAGCCGTCGCAAACGTTCAACCAAGGCACTTAACTTGAGGGGCACTACACGATCATCCATCAAATGCGACTGACTGCGTATAGGTGCAACAATGGCACCATTTAAACGCACCAGCTGCGGCATGGCTAGTATAGGCGCTTCGCTACGTATGAGGCCCTCCTTCTTTAGTTCAGCCTGTACATCACCGCCGGCCAGTTGCCAAAGATGATAGATTTGTTCCAGTGGACAGCGAAACAGCAGTGGCAGTGTCGCCTTTTCAGACGTTGGTCTCATCTGTGCATAATCGGCAAGTTTAGTAGCAAACAATTCATGCGACACTAGTTGCGCTGGTAGTGGACGGCCACTTGGCGCGACACAAAGACAGCTCTCCAGCAACGTGCGCAATTGTGCATCCAACTGCTGGTACTCGTTCAACCGATTGTGCTCACGTGCAATCCTCTCCAGGACATTATTTGACTTACAGAACGACAAAATTTTTCTAATTATATTCGAGATTTTTAAATTCGGCCAGAGCGGCGTTTTCAGTAGCAACTCGGCAATAATCATGCCTAACGCCCAGACATCACTCTTGATGTTACCGTGTGCGCCCAATAACCTTTCCGGAGGCATGTATCGTATGTTACCTATCGGAAATGGTACATAGTCACCACCTTTGGTCATGTTGTAGACGCCATAGTTGAAGAGTTTCACGTTTCCCGCCTCATCGAGCAGCACGTGCTTCGGTTCCAAATTGTGTATGACCAGTTGCTGTGCATGTAGAGCACAAATGGCGCTGGCTACTTGATAGAATATGCGCAGTATTTGTGTACTGCTTAACGGTGTTTTAGAATGGTCTTCAAGCGTTACGCCCATAAATTCCGATACTACAATTGTACGTTCTGCAAGCGAAATAATTTACATTTTATTTTCGGTTTACTTCGTATACTAAAATAAGGTATTCAAGTTCAACTTTTTACCATGTTTGCTGCGAATCACGTCCAAGTATTGACAGAGATGTGGATGCCGGAGCTCTTTGAGCATTTGAGCACGTCCCAGAATTGCAATTGAGTTCGGTGTCGGTGGTAATCCATTGGTGCCACATGCATCGCCACGGTGTAACTTGGCGAAAAATGTGATGGCAGCCAATTGAGTTGGAATCGAAATATTTTCCTGAGCTGCTGTATAGTACATATGAGCGGGCACGATTTTTGTTTTCGCCTTCTATATGCTACGCTTTGTTAAAATTCCTTTCACGGTGATCGACAAAAACTAAAAAAACACGCACACCCACGCCACGCCAAGAAATAACAGTATAAATAACCAGTATAAATAACGTCGAACCCACGATGCTCGACAGTGTAAACACCAATGTTCGTGTTTGACGATGGTGCCGGCACCATCGTCAAACACCACGCAAGCTTGACGAACACTGGTGTTCACACGGTCGAACATCGATGTTTACACTGTCGAGCATCTGTCGAGCACCGTGGGTTCGACGTCGAACACGGCGGCAACGAGTCAAACATCATGCAAGTATGACGGACACTGGTGCTTACACTGTCGAGCATCAATGTTTACACTTTCGAGTATCATGGGTTCGACGATGGCGCCATCGTCGAACACGTCGTGACCGAGGGCTGGATAGTTTGACAAATCGGTCTTCTCTATGCAGTGGCATGGATATAGAATAAAGAGGATAATCATCTCACTGCACAGTACAAAATATCAGCAATCTAACAAATAATATGAATTCAATGTACGCAGCATTACATTGTCCTTCCTATCAGTACATCCGTATATAATATGGTTGCAGCTAATTATAAATAACTCGTGACAGAATATTATATCCGATTGAAAGAACAATTATTCCACGGTAGATAGCGCACACAGAAAATATAGAACAAAGACAACTGAGATGCCTATCGTTGCGCATGCCTTCATTGGACCATATATTTCATGAAAATTAGTGCATATTACTGACTAACTCTAAGCCGCCGGATGCTTTATTATTTTCCATCTTTTAAAGATGGCAGTATACGGCACGACATTTCCTTTGTGTCTTCACTGGCTCTCATTTTAATTGCGATGGTGGGTCCCAACCCCTGCAATTATTTGTGAACGGCAGGTTCCGTTTGGAAAATAATCATTTTTCTCATTAATTTCATTCCAATAACTCAATTTGAAAATAGTTTAATTAACAATGGGCTTAAATCGTAGTCAGTAAAATATCTGAGAAATTTGAGTTTCTGTAGCTGTAATGAAAATCGAAAGTTCAGTCTATCGCAACTTAACTTCGTTTTCTGCCTCAGCACACATTTTGACAATATTACGTATAAATTCAATTGAACCAACAAACTAATCAAATGCTAATTGGAACATTGCTGCCTTACTTCATCTTAACCCAGTATGTTCTTCTAGTTTTAAATTAAATGGGACCAATAAATAATCACGTGAAATATTGCACACTTATTATAACTTAAACTTAAAAATATATTTAATTCCATTCGAATCGTAACAAGATTTTCCCGTTTTGCCAGTGCAAACCGAAAATAAACCGGATGAAACACTTTTTTTTCCATTAAAATCGGCCTGCACAAATATTATCGAATAAATTAGTTATCGTCGTCGTTCCGATTTTCACGTCATTCATTTGTGTACAGTTCTTGAAGGAGAAGGTTGTGTTCGCGGGTGCGCTGTTGAACGCACAAAAAGGAAAAAAAGTAGTGAAAAAATACTTTTAATTAAGTAATACATATTTAAAGGTAAGTGCAAAGTAATAAACATATTTTACTGTGTGCAATTGGTTTAAGTTGTATGCATTATTGTATTTAAATGTATTAACAAAAAATATTTTTCAAAGAAAAAAATGCTTATGTATGCGTTGAACGCGTGAAAAAAAAATTCCCACTGTTTTTTCATAGCGTTGCATTCTATTCTCACATTTTGGGTTTTTATTTTTTTGTAAACAACGCAACAAATACAATGCCGCTTTAATTTTCAAACATAATTAGCATAAACTATTATTTTCTTCATATAAATAATTTTTTTTATTTCATGTTTGCAGCCAAACCTTCAGATACATAAAATTATCGATTTTTCAACAATTGCTGCGCGTCCAAGATGGCGGACGACGAGCAATTTTCGTTGTGTTGGAATAATTTCAACACAAATTTGTCGGCTGGATTCCACGAGTCTCTGTGCCGCGGCGACTTAGTGGATGTGACGCTTGCGGCAGAGGGGCAGATGGTAAAAGCGCACCGTCTGGTGCTCTCGGTCTGTTCGCCATATTTTCGCAAAATGTTCACTCAAATGCCAGCGAATCAACATGCTTTCGGTAAGAGTAATGAAATTTCTAGAAAAGTAGTCGCATGTATTTAATGAAATGTTTCGTTTTTATTTTAGTATTTCTCAAAGATGTCAGTCACAGCGCTCTAAAGGATCTGATTCAGTTTATGTATTGCGGGGAGGTGAATGTAAAGCAAGAGGCTCTTCCTGCTTTCATCAGCACAGCAGAGGCGCTACAAATCAAGGGGCTGACCGATGTGAGTACACATAGAAAATATTTTATTGTATATGAGCAACACACACGCACACAGAGACAGAATGTTAGAAACCGAAGAGGCGGCAAAGGAGGTTGTAGAACGAGCGCAATTTCGTGGCTTGGGTACGCCACATAAATGCACTTGTATGAGTGTGTTTGCTTGTTTTCGCTTCGTATAAGAGTATACGACGACTGTACCCAGTGTAACGAATACTTGCATAGAAACAACAAAACATGAAGAGTGACAGAAACGAACGAAGTATACAATAAGAAAGGAAAAATAACAATGCATAGCGCAGCGGTTGTACTGTTGTCTCGCTTTAACATATGAATTTCATAAAGGCATATACATTTGTGCGCTTTGGTGGTGGGTTTGCAAAATTTATCAGACAATTTGTAATGCAAAGAAATATGTTTTTATTTTTTTTTTCTTTTAGTATAAAACACATATGTTGTTTGTGTGGAATTTAGAGTCTTGTAAGAATTTTATTTTTTTTGGTTAAGGCAAATATTTCCAATATATAAAATTTTTTGTATTGACTGTTTCTTGAACTGTATAGTTATAGCTGCATATAAGGCGTTGTTGGGCTATGTTAACGTTTTAGAATGGAAATATTGGAAATATGAGTTCAGATTTTTATTATTACTGATTATTTTCCATGCATCATGTATATTTTGAGATTATAGACATTAGGTTCAGAGAATTTGTATCAGTTCAAATCACCTGTTTCTCCAATGCAAATAATGTGTCTTATATCAGGTATCATCAGAAAATGCTGCTTAAGCAGTTTATCAGTCACATATTTCTTTGTTGAAAACTTTAAACATTTGTCAACCTGTTTTTTGTCTTACCTGTTTTTGATTTTTTTTGTGAGACTAATATAGAGGGTAAAAGTCTGCTTCTTTTGATATATATCGTTCTGTCTTGTTTGTTGTGTAATTATGTACTTTTTAGTTTTATCCTTAATTACGTATACTAATATTCTTTCATTTTTTTATTAATAGAGCGATCCGCCAACATCACAAACCCCTCCGGAGCCGTCTACACCCACCACCACGCAGATTCATCAAGTTGGATCACCGCGTGTACCGCAACAGCGTCAGCGTACCTCAACCTCCCGTTCGTACAAAATTGAAACTGTTGACGATTCAGTGGATGATAAGCCACCACCACAGGCTACGCAAATTGTCATACAGACAACTGCAACGCCGCCAACTGCTACAATTGTCCATCACCAGCCTGCACAAAATTTGCAACCGCCACAATTACAAGCGGTTAGCAGTGGCGGCATTGGTACTACAGCTGTAGCCACTACTACCACAACGCTTGTGCAGACCAATAAACGTGTCGCACAGCGTAGTAGTTTGGGAACCAGTAGTGGTGGACCGCATATTAAGAGAACAAAGAGTACAATTGACCCGCTAGACACAAATGAGACTGTAACGTCGGCCACAACAAGCACACAACAAATTCAACCGCAACAAATCACTGTACAGGCGGCTGTAGTGACCACCGACACAAAGATACAACAGGCACGACAACAGACATCCGTTCCGGAACCCGAATATATTGATCTACCGACCATTGAATTGCCAACAAAATCAGAACCCGATTATGTCGAAGATACCGGTGAGGTAACGTCCGGCGATCAGGATACTGCTTATGTTGAAGATGATGCTTATGCCGATATACGCTATGATGAGAGCTACTTTACCGAAAATGAAGATGGTACACCAGCTGGAAATACAAGTGCTACGGTGGCGCCCAGCACCTCGAAGGCGGTCATCAAGCAACAAATCGCATCGCAGTCATTCTCAGATTCGTCGTACGTTGATCAGGACGCGGGCAACTCAGAAGCTCAAGGTTGGTTGACTTTTCACTCTACTGATCCACAGAACACAGTTTTGTGGATTAGCTTAAGTTCTTGTTGTTTAAGTTGAAACGGTGTGCAAAACTGTTTGTGAAATGCGCGAATTACTTCACTGTATTATAGTATTATAAGCGTGTTTATCTAAATTTTAAAAGCATAAATGTATTGTTTAACTTAATATATATTGATGAAGTAATTGCGTATCTCACAAGCAGTTCCGCTTACCCAGTTGTTGAGCTTGTTTAGCTTTCCAGGTTGGTTTTGCTCCATTTACTTGGCAACCGTAAAAGTGCCAAAGCTAAGCAAGTCTTGTATCAACTAAAATTAGCAGTTAGTTTAGTTTTGTAAGTCGTTACTCGTCAGCGCGGATTTAAGTACGCCTAACTCCATTAATACAAACGCAAAGGAGTTATGGCGTGAGTGGTAGCTGCGAGGCATCCGTATGTCAAGCGGCGCTACTCTCGGTTAAAAAAAAAAAAGTGTATATTTGCAACTGGATATAATCTGATGAAGTATGGTGGCGCAATTTATTGATGTCTGGATGTCTATGGTAAAACGATGTGTTGCTGCTAATCTATCCGAAGCTGCGAATAGTCTCGTTGGTTGGTACGTATGAAGGTAATAAAGGTACGTTCGTATCGATTGACTGTTTATACAAATTTTTATAAGATATTCCATTTTGTGTTACATATTTTTGCATTTTCAGCTGCAGATTGCTAATTGCTATCAAATTTCAAAGTCCTAGAGAATCAGTTCAACGTGTTTCATCAAAGTTCAAAATCGACATCGATTGTAATTTGCTATACAGATTGTGTGCACATTACTTAAGGATCTGTGTATCTGTTGCTTTTGTTGTCCATTTTGTAAAATTCTATCAAAATTCACGGCTGGCTGATGCATGTTCTTTGAAGTCTGATGGCGAAATTTTATTTGTGTTTTTATTTGAAATGGTGCTCGAGATGTTGTTTTACAAATCAAGATTTGTAAAATGATGGCATATATTGCCGAATCTTGTACTTCTAGCGAAAATATTTTTTTTAAGTGAATGATTGAGTCGTAAATTATATTTGTTTCTTTAGAAATAGCGGTTTGATGTGTAGCTAGAAATTGTGCAAAATTTGTTTTTCATTGCTTAATAGTATTTTATATGTTGGCTCGGACGATTATCGCTGTATTCTGTACGGCGAAATGGTTATTAGGTGTATGACAGATCAGATTTATGGGGTGGTCTATCCCTAAAAGAGTGATAGGCATATTAAATGAAAGCCAGCTTCGTAGAATCTACGCACAAAATTGAAAGGATTCTATAAAACTAAGTCGACTGAATTTAATCGAGCTACGAAAAGAAGTATACTATTTTGGTAGAGTCTATTTCCTATAGAGTTGATATGTCAATAGCAAACGCTATGTTCGGACGAGTACTATGTTACATATAGAATTGAAAAAATAGGTCCGCCTGGTTCTAGTTCCTCACAGTTTTTTTTTTTTTATTACGGATATCTGTACAGATATTTGTGTTGCTAATTTAATGGTATTCTTACATTTCCGTACGAATTGGAACCGCTCCGTAGAATAATAGATCGCAGATTACATTATTTACACAATATAATTCAGCCTATAGAACCCATTTTTAAATATGGGCACTATTAATTAGTCTAGAAACAAGTTTACTTACTAAGAATGCAATGCGCAGACTTAGAAAACACTGCCGACGAATCCTCGATTCAAAAGCCTTCAAGTTTCGATTCAACATCTAAATGAACTTGATTAATGGAATGGATTTTTTTTCAAATCAATTATTCGAGGTTGTATAAAATTTTATTACATTGAACTCAGCCGGCAAGCTCTACTGCACCTAGAAAAAACTCTTGTCATAATGAATGTAGTGTAATGTAGTTTTCTTATAGATAGCCAATTGTTTCCAAAGGATCTTAATTTTGCGGATATCATTAATATGTATTCAAAATTTAATCTCTGTACTGCAAATGGTTGCAAAGCTATGAAAAATTGTATTTATCTCTTATAGTGGGGAGGGGCATCACTCCGATTTTGACCCAACTTCACTGGGTTCAGTGCACACGGAACTTTTATTTTGTTTTAGATGAAATTGGTATTGACTATATAATCTCAATAGTTTTTTTCAGCACAGTATTAAAGACTATATAGTGCTTCAATTAAGTTCGATCAAGTTATTAGATAAGCACGCGTTTTGAAACTAATGTATTTTATCTTAAAATAGGCTTCAAAGAGACAAAAAACATTTTTTTTCTTAATGTGTTTTTTGCTTAAATTCAGTATGTCCAGCTAGAATTTAACTTTCTTAGCTAATTGAAAACCAATGTTACAATTACACGGCTTAAATTTCAACAATAAAGGTAAGAGAATAACATTTACTATATTGCCTCTTGAAAAAATACATAAATATCTTTATAAAAAAATAAAAAAAAAACTATGCATATACAGCGTTTCTGTAGTGTATTCATTCACTCGATCAAGAGGTTCGGCAGAAATTCGTGAGATTTCACAATGACAAACAATGTTTGGGTTTAGTTGGTGGTCATAAAACTTGTTCAAATATCAGGCGGAGTCAAGAATAGCGTATTAAAAAAAAAAGCCTTTTTAATGGATCTATTGTGAAAGCAACCTTCATTCAGTTCAGTTGGCAAAATGTCGCGTATAAGTGCTCTATACTGCTCTCCATTGATCGTTTAATCTTTCTGAACATAATCGTACCAGTAATAACATTTAATTACAAGGCGATCTCATGAATGCGCTGTGGATATTTTTACTCTGGACACTAAAATACAACTGACAGACTTTTTTTGTAGCAATTGCACCTGGTAGTATCTCGAACACATTGCTTCGTATGACCGCCACTTCTGATGAAGTAAATGAAACGCTTTCGTTCAACAGAACCATCCAATTGAGGGTTAAATTTGAAGAATTTTAATGAAATCTATTTCCTTCCTCAATAGCGATCGAGTTACAAATTTTACCTACTGTTTGTACGTTTCAAACGCGCGTTGTTACATGACGAGGTGACAGCTGTTTGTTTTTTTTTTTTTCAAATTTATGGTATAAAAAACTGTGTAAATATATTGTACAAAATATTATTTTCATTAAGTCATGAATTTTTTCCAAATAAAAGTACGCATAGATGCAGAAATCTGTTTTGTTTACTTTTTATTACAGAGTTGCTTTAAACGGCATTCGTATTACTTAGTAGTATTTTACAAAAAGTATTAAATTTCTGTACATTAATACGAATTACAAAAAAATGCAACGCTGTTGCCGCAGTTACAGTGACAACTCTAACACGAAAATGCATATACAACGCAGAAGAAATAATAAAGAAAATAATAAAACCGATCGCATCGCATTGTCTAAATAGACTACAAAAGTTTTTTTTTGTGTACATCAATTGTTGGTTAAATAAAAATACATATAAAAATTTAGTTCGAAATAGTGTAAACAGTGAGGTGAAAAAAGTATACAAAAGCTAAAATTAATTATAATTCGAAAAGATTTTTTATTTCTGTTATTAACGCCTTAATGAACAGCTTTAATGCGACAGCACAGATATGTGAACAATAATATAGAAATGATATTTTAAAGTAAATAATGCAGTAGTTAAGCGAAAAACATGTAAAGTATCAGCAGTCCTTTACTCTTTCAAGCAATTAGAAGAATGTTGTTGGTGGTCACAGTAATTCAACAAAATTGACACAACTAGCTGGGATCATGCATTTAGTCAGGATTCTTTTTGTAATATCTTGTTAGCTGGTACATTCACATTGCTGCGCAAAATGCTAGCTACAGACCAATTCAAATTCATCCCTGTGCATGGACAGCCGTATATTGGCTGGTTCTACTGAAATGCCAAAACATCGAATTGTGATTCAGCGGCGTGCAGCAACCACTCTCACCGAAGCATTTAAGTGCTACTCTAACACCAATGGAGCAAAAATAAGAGATTCAATCAACGGTTCAGTACACAGATCCTCTTACAGTTTCATAGCATTTCAAGTCAAACGAAGTAGAGGATTATATTACGGCTTCAAAATTCGTTACTCAACAACTTAAATAAGTTCTTACTGATAGATCTGAACTAAAATCAGAAATTATGGAAAATAAACCATCTTTCCGCACCGTATTGTTGGTTTTCAGGAAATTGACAAACAAAAGTAAAAAAAAAAATAACTCCAACTAAATAACAGATATATAATTATGTATATTTAGTCTACTCCATAGCCTCTTCAGATAAATGGTTTGAATTTTTAACCTCACAATAAGTGTTAGCCTCCATACCAACTGCTGCTCCATTTTGATGGAGCAAAGATATGACAAATTTTTATTCTCGCTTATATGGGGGGTGGGGCAACGGCCCCTCCGATTTTGTCCAAACTTAACAGGTTGACTTCTCCTCATCCTCGTAACATGTATACCAAATTTCATTTGTGTACCTTAAATGGATGCAAAGATATGACAAATTTTAATTGTTGCTTATATGGGGGGTGGGGCAACGCCCCCTCTAATTATGCCCAAACTTAACAGGTTGACTTCTCCTCATCCTCTTAACATGTATACCAAATTTCATTTCTGTACCTTAAATGGATGCGAAGATATGACAAATTTTGATTATCGCTTATATGGGGGGTGGGGCAACGGCCCCTCCGATTTTGTCCAAACTTAACAGGTTGACTTCTCCTTATCCTCTTAACATGTATGCCAAATTTCATTTCTGTACCTTAAATGGATGCAAAGATATGACAAATTTTGATTATCGCTTATATGGAGAGGTGGGGCAACGCCCCTCCAATTTTGTCCAAACTTAACAGGTTGACTTCTCTTCATCCTCTTAACATGTATACCAAATTTCATCTCTGTACCTTGAATGGATGCAAAGATATGACAAATTTTTTATTATCACTTATATGGGGAGGTTCAGCCGTAAGAGAGGAACATACATCTATACTCCATACATACATACAAACATTCGCATTTATAATATTAGTAGGATCAACGTAAAATTTCCTGTATTTTCTGTAGGTTCAAAACAGATGTGGGTAACTAACTTATTAATAACTCCTTAAAAATAAAATTTTGAAATAAAAACTAAAAGTTTGAAAGAAGAATTCGAAGGTAGGCATTTCAGAGCGTTTCTTTGTTCCTCATAACGATTTCTGCAGAAGCATGTGCATAAACACCAGAGCCATTGGGCTTACTCTCCGACCGTCATATCCTCTATTAAAAATCAGGAGTCTACCGGAGCAAGTAGCAGCCATGAAGATTCAGGAACTAGTCATGTTCACCGGGTTTGCCAGCTGCCACACTGTGTCAACCGTAACTAATATAAGCAGCAAAGCCGACAAGTAAGTAATATTTAATAATATCTCTATATTCATAATTTGCAAAAATTACAGCGGCTGCGGATTGATGCCTTACTGAGTGCTACAGCGCCGAGGTCTACTTGATATTGCCGCATTATAATTATTAAATGGTGTATATATATGTATAATAAAAGAAATGTTGCTGTCCCTCTGAAATTTAATGCGTTTCATTCAGTATCGTAGCATATTGATTAATTATTGTATTTTTAATATTAAGCGTCTGAAAATAATTTGCCTATGCATATCCACTGACCGCCTTCTAACTTAACACACACTCCAAACAAACACACACACTTCTATACACAGGACGCATCAAATTCATACGCAGTCAAAAGAAGAACGCACAACTAGTCTACAATGGTTACATTTACAATAAGAAGCTAACACAGGCCAATGGACATACGACCTGGCGTTGCACGGATGTGCTTAAACTTCGCTGCAAGGCGGTAGTTATCAGTAAGTTATATTTCCCTGCTACACAATGTATTCTTTTTAATTTACAACATTGTTTTCATTCTTGCAGCCAAGGGCAGCGAATTTGTTGATGCACGTCGCCAGCATAATCACGAGGACCATTCGCAACGTATTGGCCAACGACAACTGTATAAAATCGAGGAAGAACTCGAAGATTACATAGAAATCAGTACAGATAATCCGAAGTTGACAGAGTATCTAAACAGTACCAATATCAGCATTTTGCCACAAAAAGACGGCAAACAGTACAAACTATTTGTGCCCGCCTCAGAAGTCATCGAGCTGCAATCGAACGAGGTCGTTTCTAACCTTGAAGAGGTTGTAGTAGAGGATCTAAAAGAGTAGTGGTACCAATAAAAAATACACAAACTAAATTTTAATGTACAATTCTAAATAAATTAAATATCTGCTAAATGTAAAACAAACATTTGTGTTACGTATATTATAAATGGTATAGCTTTTTAATACTACCTTGTAAAAGAACTTTACTAACTCACACACAAAATATCTCGCATACCAATTTCAGATTTTTACGAACCACAGAAGAAACTAGTTTTTATCGAGAGCCCCTGGGCAACTCCTTGTCTGGTGCTTGATCAATATATGTACAACTGTCACAGTCGCAAAAACAACAAGGAATACTGGCGCTGTCACAACTACTCGAAGAAAGTACATGCTGAGCGCTGTCGTTCGCGTTGCGTGCTGGAGAATGGAAAAATAAAAAACATGACTGGCGGCCAGCATAACCATGCACCACATACGGAAAAAATTGAGAAAATGGAGCAGCGAAGTCGATTTGCAAATATTTCCGGAAGTCGTCCAAAATTGCATCGAGCACAAATGCCAAAATTGTTGGCAAAAAGTGAAGAAGGAGAATCCTTGCTGCTGCGTCAACAGCAACACTTGGAAATGCCAGTATTACAACAGCCGCAACATCATCAACAGCTACAGAGGCAACATGTGCAAATTCAAACAGCGCCATGCGCTGGTTCCAATACAACAATGCATTTGACAGATCATGAAGGATTCATTAATGCATCTTTGATGCTTATGCATGATTGATGCTGCTACAAAACTTTTAAAATAATCCAGTTGTAAATTATTTCTAATAACTATTAGTTGATAAATTGAAGTACATTCTAATAAATAAGTATCTATTTTTGAAAGTCAGTGAGATATCTCCTAATAATCAAAGAATGAAAGAGAAAATGATAAAAATGATAAAAATGACAAAAAAAAAAAAAAAATCATACTATTTACAGCAGGATCTTGAGCCTTTTCGATTTGACAAAACAGTTTGAAGTGCTAAACAATCTAAATTAAATATACAACAGGTGAGTGTATGCTAAATCTTGCATATGTCCAATAATAACATATAGTTTTATATTTTCAGATTGCGGAGGAAATTTAATGGAATCTGTTTATCTTAGAGATCTTAAATGAGTAGCTAGACTAAAAGACTAAAGTTATATATCAAATTACCACATACCATGTCACATAATATTTAGTAGAATTAGCATATTGAATCTGGTATTCTTTCAGTTTACTGTTTCTGCTAGCACCGCATATACATGTCGTAGATATTGCAGTCTATTTTTTTTCTATTTTCTACCTGACAGACGATTTAAGACCTACATACACGTGAAGAATCTAAATCGCTGTGTGACAAATCTTTAAATAAGACTACAACAGTTATCTCGCTCTTTTAAATTAAATGTAAGGAACACGTCCATATGTGACTTACAACTAAACGATGCTCTATTCTTGGACTAGACACCAATTCATGTGAGAATTAAAAGCAATGTGTGACATTAAAACCAGACACTCGTAATCATCTAAATTATAGGCCTATTTTAGTGTTAAGACTATTTATATCTTTGTACCTAAACTAATTGTAATATTCTACACATATGTTCCTATATTTCTAGACAAACCTGCGATTACCTATAACTATCGCGGTCAATTGGTGTACGATAGACATGCCTATTCCTGTCACAGCCGTAACGGACGCAAATGCACAGTCTTCTGGCGGTGTGCAAGCTACGCACGAACACGTTGTCCATCCTCCATTGTAACACAACATAAAACTATTAAGAAATTACAGGGGAAGCACAATCATATTGTTGCCAAATCGCAGCCCACTTTTCTACCACGAATATTTAAATAAACGTTAGCAAATTGTGAAATTTTGGCTTATCATTTCGTTTTCTTTTTTTTATTTAAGCATTTTACATAATTATAAAACACCTTTTTATGTATCTGTTGATCTGTACTCATTAAAAAAACGTTTTTCTTTAACTTGCAGTCCTAAAAATTGAATCGTTTAACGTCAACCAACTAAAGCTCAGATCAAACCTAAATGAGACACGCAAATTTAGGCGTCCTGCGTTGCCTAAGTCAACCAATGTAATGCAAATGAGCAGCGGTGGTGCCACACAGAAACTTGTTGAAACGCCCATATTAAAAAATACCCGGGCAAAGGTTAAGCCTGCAACTTCTTTTGTCGATCTAACGCAGCAAAAGGATCATTCGTCACAGCAACATAATGCGCAGTTGAAGAGCAGCAGCGGCGTTAATACTACGGAGAATGTGATTCTACAAGGTCCTAATGGACACAGGTTGCTTGTAGTACAGAAGCCACGCGTGCGCGGTCAATGTGTTACATGTCTTCTGGCTGGAAAGAAAGATCTTGAACGTATTGTCACCTATTGTCCATCGTGTCCCGGCGGCAGCTGGATGTGCGAAGAATGCTTTGGCGATCATCATGCTTAAATCAATATCAAATTGATTTTTATACACGAGAATGTATTTACTTTGGACAAATAATTATAAAGGGTGCGTCCCAAAAGTTTTGAAATATATCATTTTTAAACAACATATACACACAGGCAGATGGACATGGCTAGAACGATTCGACTTGTCGCAATGAACGCGAGTATAAATATATATTGCATATGTTATATAAATATATGGCCCCTACACTTTGTAAAGTTCGTCAAAAAATGTATTTTACTACATTCATATTTCCATATAATTTTTTTCGATTCTTTTAAACATTTTTGTGGTACTGAATTAGTGGATATTATTAGTAGATGGGTCCTAAGGAGCCTAATTACTCTACACTAGACGCGTGCCAGGTCGTCCTCTATTTCGTCGCTCCATCGTCACTGATGACGCAATGACGGAGTGCGAGAAGTACTTCTTATTGTCCACATTCACCCCTAGACCCATGAACCTTCTGACTCGCCGTTCCTGTGTGCTGATGATATTAATGTCATCGGAGTACGCGAGCACAATCATAGAGGTTTTTCCTCACCCTGACAACGCGATGTGTTGAAAGAGGCTTTATAATAATCGACAGTAGTGTGTTCAACTCACAGGTCTTTTCCAAGATTTGGCGTAGTGTGAATATTTGGTGACTGGTCGACCTTTTTGGTCTGACGCCACACTATATTCTCCAATCAGTGAATCCGTATATGACTTCAGCCTATTACACAATAGGCGCGACAGAATCTTATATCCGATGGAAAGAACACTTATTCCGCGGTAGTTACCACAAGGCGGGGTTTACTTTCTTAAATATGGGATAAAGAACACTGCGATTCTAGTCATTGAGCATGCGTTCATCGGACCATATCTTGCATAAAAGTTAGTGCGTACTACTAACCAACTCTTTGCCGCCGGTCTTGAGCAACTCAGCTGGCAACCAATAAGAGCCTGTCACAGGTTTTTTATAACCAATGACCTCCATGGAGCGGGTGTTATGTTTCCACTGCTACATATATCTTGAGAAGACGGAGAGGTTTCCCGGAGCAGTCGGGAGAGTGGTTGAAAAGGCTTCGACGGCCTGTTTTGATTGCAGCTTGAAGATGTCAAGCTCTTGTTAAAAATATGTTTAATCAAATGAACCAAAATTTGGCTTCGAATTTGTATAAAGGCGTAGCCTGCAGATTTTCATATCCTGACAGAATCTCAGTTACAGAAAGTTTCCTTTTTTTTTTTTTGTAAAATTGTTAAACTAATTTAAATAAACAAAATGAAAAACGCGCCTCTTGTCTTAGAACTCTTTTATTTACATGTTGGCGTCGCTTAAATAATAAAAGAAATATATGTATGTATTACGAACTATATACGTGGACCGTATGCTAAATATATATCGAGTGTTTTACATTATGTCGCCTTTTTTATGTTTCATGTTTATTAGGCGACTTTTTGTTTGCCGCAACGCGAACTGTCTTACAATTTGCCTTCACTGGATGATTATGCGTCGCACAAAGCACTTCCAATTTGGAATCTTGGCCGGAAGTGCGTAAACGTGCTCGACATTGCGTTGAAGAGCGTGTGGCGCATATCCATTTTGTACCTTTTGAATTTTGCATGAATTTTACAAAGCTATAACCATTATGCACAAGCTTGACGGAATTGCGCTGCCCGGTGGTGAAATAGAACTCTGCCTTTTTAACGTCTGAAAGAGTAGAGCAAGTGCAGTAAGAGTTATAAACTAATGTAAGCAATTGTACTAAGAATTAATGTATAAAATGGTTACTACTCTTAGAATTTTATTTTTTAAAGTTTATTTTATTTTTGCACAAATTAATATTTTTTATTTTAGTTCTTTTTTTGGTGATATGCGCACTGTTTGATTTGGAATCTTGACCCGATGGTTGTGTAAACCATAAAGAACCACTAGCTTAGAATCTATATTCGTAATGAGCAAACGTGCTCGACATTGCGTTGAAGAACGTCTGGCGCATATCCATTTTGTGCCTTGCCAATGATCCTGTAGTTTGACGAAACTATAACCTTTATGTACAAGTTTCACGGAGTTACGCTGCCCGGTGGTGAAGTAGAATTCGTCATTTTCATTGTCTGAAAGAGTAGAGCAAGTGCAGTTAGTGCTATAGAATATTGCTGTTTTTTTTTTTTTTGCTTAGAGCTAAGTACAGTTAACTTGATTCATGTCGTTTTCTTTTTTTTTTCGTTGTATGTTTATTAAAATACATATCTTTATTTATTAACCTCTATACTCTTTTTGTCAACAATTCTAAGTTAACCAATTAAAATTTATTTTATTTAAATTTTGTCATCCTCGTCCTCATCTATCTCATCCACCAGATCTTTGCCATCTTTGTCAATCGATATTATAACACCGCCAGGCTCCGAAATTTCTGTAACTTCTGCCACAATTTCCTCATACTTCAAATGCATGCCAAGCTCCGTAACATCGATGGTAGTGGGCACTGCCAAGCCAGCGGATGTTGTATACTTGTTTGATACTGTTGACATGTCACCGCCTATGACTTTAATTGGTGCGTTGGTCATTGTATTCGCTGTTGCTGTTGCCATTGTTGTTGTCTTGACCGGTGTGCGACGCGTTCTTTTTTTGCGTTTAACTATGTCCTCGTGTGTATGGTACCGATTCAACGGTATAACAATATCATTTATTGTGAAAACACGCGAACGACATTTCTGATTCCACCACTGATTGCATCGCCAGAATTTCTTCTCTTCGCCTGTAGCCAGCTTCAGTATTTTCTCAAAGATGAAAGGCTGTCCACCATAGATCAATTGTATACGTCCCCGAGAGGTGGCAGCGTAAACGGCAGTGCAATTATCTGACGGATTTGCAGTGATGTACATGTGGGAAAAAATTTATAAAAAACTTGGATTAGTTATGATTCAGAACTTAAGAAAACACATAACACTTTAAACTAAACTTAATTAAAAATATATCAAAGTTGTACTCTATACACGCTTTCAGCACAAAAACTTCAAATTGCATCCATAGCACGAAGTATGAATACGCAATTTGGCCTTTTTGACACCGAAGGCTGCACACTCCTTTACATAAATGGATAATAGTAAAACGAACATTTTTTGTTTGAGATTTCTATCGTTTAATATTTTTTAACATAATTTTGGGGGTTTCTAATATTTTTCCAACTTTTTTAACATCCGCATAGATGGTTCATGATTGTGTATAGGCTTAGACAAACTAACGTGATAATTGCCATCCATATCTCTATTTGTACTCAAACGTGCATTGCATGGTCTTTTACCCACAGGACGACTACGGCAATTCCAGTATGTCGTATTGCCATTGACATTGTTCTTGGAGTAGGTGTAGTTATCGTATACCAGTAAGGAGTGGCCGCGTTGTCCTTGAATGAAACGTATGTCTAAAGTGTCGGGATCTGCAAATGGAAGAAAACTTCAATTAGTATAAAAACTTCTAGTCAACGATTTTAAACTAGCTTTACTTGTATGTTATGTCTAATGCCATAGTTACAGAGAAATAGGAGTGATACACATTATGGTTTAATTTTTATACATGAGTATATTATTTAAAGTTGTATCTAATTTGTACTCCAATACAATATTAGCAGTCTTTTGCAAAACATATGTAATTTCAATTCAAGGGCACTTTAAACTTCTGCACTTCCGGAGACGTTGAAAACATGTTCAAATGCGTATGAATATTGCATGTTACGTGCACAATTTCACCGTGTTTTGTATTTCTTGTCACCAGACGAGCACGACATTTGGCTCTGTGGTACATGGAGCATTTCCAGTCGCGCGATTTTTGACCTTGGCGTAGTTTCTCATTCGGTGTGTAAGTATTGCCGCCATGGTAAACCAGTGGAGTACCACGTTTGGACCGTACATATGTTGCATATTGTTTACCATAAGGAGCTGTAAGAAGAAGAAAAAAGAATATTTGATTAGGAAAAATCTATCTCGGTTTTAAATTTGTTTCCAAAAGCCTCAAAAATACTACAATAGCAAACAAGTCTTATCATTGATACAAATTTTATTATCATTAATTTATTCAAGTCTTAATGTGTTGTGTGATCTACTTATTTACTTCTCATTATTTGATTTTAGATATTTAAACTGCGGCACTATTTTACGTTTGTTTCGTATTGGGTGCTGCTGCTCCGGTTCGTGATTGTGGTCTTTAAAGCGCAATATCAGCTGAAGTGTATCCTTATTCTGTATGGCACGTGCGCGACAGTTGGTACGGAAGTTTGCGCATTTTAAATATCGACGATTTTTGGATTGCGTACCAGTCACAAAGCGATAATTATCAATAAATACAAAGCCATTATCCTTGACGTGCACTGCAAATAGAAATCAACATCAACAATTAATAAAAGAGATATATAGATGCTTTAGAACAAAAAAAAAAAAATTTTTATGAAATAAACATTAACCAAATAAATGATGATTCATATAGATTATATAGGATTTATTGTTTTTATTTACCCTAGTTACATTAATATATTTTGAAATGTATAGGAAAAAGATTAAACAGAAGTCATAAGTTCACGATCTGAAAATACTCTTCCTGCACTCTTGCTTATGTAGACTTCTGCAGCCTGTTTAATATATTATAAAAGTTTTTTTGATTTACACTTCATTTATTAAAATATTATGATTCCAAAGAAATATAATGAGCCCAGACACATTATATAGCTGTAAAAAATCATCTTAATTTAAGCTGTACAACTCATGACGTGAAAGTGAAAAAATTATTCTTTGTGTTCAAATTAAAACTTCAAAATAAATAGATATAAAAAAATACAATTGACCTGCGAATAGATAAGAATCTAATTATCCAAAATGAATCACAAGTTTTACATGGATAATTTATTGCTATGGAATAATAAGCAACTTCCATGGCAGTTTTAGAGTCTAACAATAACAAATATGTAGAAACCTACGATACTAAAAGGCAGTGACTTTCTGTTGGCTTGAGGTCCGAAGTCATTCAAAGGGTCTATGATTGTTGTATGTACTTCAAAAGAACTTTTGCTACTCGAAATTCTTCGCTGCGGTTTGAAGTGATAATTTCCGCAACAAAATGGATTTAAGTGGTTTTCAAAGTGATATGAACTTCTTCACTCATTGAAGGCTGTTCTAGGAATACTTTATCATAATAAAGAAAAAATAGAACTATAGTCGAGCTGATCTACAATGGTCTGACCGACCTAATGTTGAACAAAGTACCACTTTATTTATTTTGTGGAGTCTAACACACCTACTTCTGCCTATCGTAACTCTCAATAACAATTTAAGATAGGAGTACGAAATAAGTTTTATTTTCGAAATGGGAACTAACTAACAGCTTCAAAATATGTAATTTTTACTATTTCAACAGTTTTACTTTTCTACACTAGGCACATTTTAAATTTGGTGAATTGCAAAGCCGGGAACGTCATTTAATGTATAAAAATAAGTGTAAACGTAACTCCTGTGGCATGCCTACTTAGTTACTTTGAACCGATATTGAAAATGTCAACCTAAAAATCATTTAGTTTAAAAGATGGAATTTTAAACGTATGCCAGCAACATAGTTACATAACAAGAAGTTATCTTTTGAATAAAAATGTACTTGCAGTTTCTTCTTCACTACGTATGTCTCTTTCCAAGTCGTAGTGTTCGCTCTGTTTTGCACAACTCCGATCCATGATTATGTTGACGGCGACTAAGACGTATTGAAGCGGTTCTACAATCTGTTACGCAGCGTGCCGGGCAGCGTAACTTTGTATTGCTATTTTTTTGGCAAACCCAGTTGACGGTTGTGTTGTACTTGCGTTCCATAGTATAAACGTGTCCTTCGAAAATAAGATTTTGACCTCCGCGCCGATTGCGTACCAACTTATATATAGTACCCAAGCAAGTGGTGTCGTCAGTAACTGCAAAATTTTAAGAATTAGTTAATTGTAATAAATTAAAATTTCGATGTTTTCAATGTCGATGCAGATCACTACAATTTTGGCGTACAAATATACAAATATTTAAATCAATGTATGCAAAACTTTATTCATGATCTACCAGCAATCCTTAACACTTAATAAATACTCGCACTTAACCAAACTGGCCTATATTTTTTATGTATATCTGTCTATGTACGTAAGTAACAAGTCGAGCTACACTGTTCAAATTATATGTGATTATGTTGGCCGCGTAGCGATGATATCTGATTGAATTTAGTTATAACGCGCGCTGTGCATTTCGTGTACTTGCATCGCAGTTTAACGCATTCCCAATAGCAGGCATCTTTAATTTTTCGGTTGAGTGTAAAAGGTTTACCATCGATTGTCAGCAAATTGTTGCCACGAGAACTGCGTACAAAACTGACATTGAGATCGGTAAGATTTGGTTTTTTTACTTGTCCTGTTTTCCATGGATTCAAGCACGTAAATGTCGCACCGTATGCTGTAAAGAAATGCAATGATGCAAATTTTTACATATGGTATGTATATAAAAGTTGTATAGAATTTGGAGCTACATATATCTAATACAATATGCTACAGAAAAATTTTCAATGTAATTAGCTATTGACAAAGTTGATTTTTTATTGATTATTCATAGTATTTATTACAGTGGATTATTTAACTATATTTCACGAAAATAAATAAAACATTTACACATAAATATTTCACTTTTTTCTTGATGCAAACATAATAAACACTGTACTTTAATTTATTTACTATTTTCTCTGCTTTTATTTTATTGTCTATCTTTACTGCGGCGTTCGGCAGGGTAGCCAAACCAACGAAAACAGAAAGTGTTGCTGTGTTGCACAACAAAATAAATCACTGAAGATTTTCATAAAGTTACTAAAACTCTAAATGAAATTTTATCATGGTTATTTAAATTGTTGTTCTCTCAGCAACTATTTATTTAATTGTTCAACCTTCTCAGATGTTTTTGGGGAAAATACTACTTTGCTAGTAAGTTGTCACGTTGTGCTCTACATTACCGAGAATTAGTGGATTCATTAGCTCTCGGTGCATTACCAGATATAATACATTCAAACGATGTAATGAAGCAGATATAATACGTTTAAACGATTAAATATTTTTTTCATAAAATTAATGTTATCATTAAAACATTTCGTGAATTTCTTTCTACTTTTGTCTTGCTATCTTATAATTTTTATATATTTATTTATTTATTTATATTATAGTTAGATATAATTAAAATTAAAACTAACTAATGGCTATAGCACTGGCTACTAGGGCCTTCGGCTAATTTTTATATATATTATCAGGCGTGCTCCCGTTTTTAACAACTATTGCGATTTCAGAAAAATATTAATCAAAATTGTTAAATTTCTTTTTGTTTGCTGTCAATTTCAATACAAATTGTATAGGCCTGTATATGCCAAATGTAATTGTATGACGCTAAATGGCACACAATTTCAACTGATTTTGTTTTGTATACTGACCGTGTTTTAGATTTCTAATCATTGTATAACGTCATATTTATTTATAGTCTGTTTAGAGAACTTTTGTTATTAATTTGTCTAATAGTGGCAACTTTCAACGTTTTTATTGAAAAAGCTAATATTGTATAAACATTGTCGTATTAACGTTATTTATGTGTGAATTAAAAAAAAAGAGCGATGCTGGTTTGTACAGAGATTAAGATTAAGTGCTCTATATACCTTTAAGGTACAGAACAAATGTGAATAATAATACTTAAACTTTTATTCGACCGAAGTTAAGCGAATACTATACTTCCTATGTTTCATCATATATGTACAACCTGATTGAACATTTTTTTTAAACCATTTTTGTATAGCTGCAGTTTGATGTGTCGAGAAATATTGCGATGGTTCTCAAACAAATCCAATTTCAAGTTTCAATTTTCACTAAAATATATGAGAATAATGTTTAACCACATGGCAATCCTTTTTTCAGTGTTGCTGTTGGGTGCGAATATAGTTTCTTTAGCAACAACGCTGAAAGGGTCAACAAAAAGGAAATAAAGGAAGAAAATGTGCGCATTTGTTATCGTTGTAATTCTAGAAAAATTCTTCTTTTAATTGTATAATATTTTATTTTAAGTTGTGCACAATATTTTGCATGTGAAAAAGTAAAGACCGTCGCGCGACGCGACAGTAACGCAAGTGAACATACACAATTTAATTATTATACAGAATTTTACATACATACACATATATATACAATTTGTAAATAAAATATTTAGCAAGACAACTTTGTGTTTGATTTTGTGATTGTCATACAGTAGAATTTAAATAAATAATCAATGTGAGAATCAATTAAAAGTTTTTTTTATACTAGTCTCAGTTACAGAGACAGCAACTGTCGATGCCAACGATGATGTCGGAACACACGTGCCCACAAATAGTAACCCAATACCGGAACCTACACAACCAACTGTTCACGCTTCTGAACAACAGAAGCTACAGTCGCCCAAATCTAAAGTAATTGAAGTAGTTGAAGATGTCAACACCCCTGTAATTGACTATGACAAAGTACCACTGCATACCGGTAGCTCTGTTTACGTTTCTAAAGCTGACCTGGCCAAGATATACATACCAAATCCTTGTATATATACATCACGTCTGACTGATCTTGTGTTTGGCAAAGAGTTGTTGCAACAAGTCGCACGCAGTAATGCCAAGGAGCGTATGTTACTTCTCGATAGGACTAAACTGCAGTCAATAATAAGTATACGAAATGGAGTAAAAATCTATAATATTAAACTCTACATAACTATTCTTTTTTCAGTTCATATTGTTGAAGTATTTGCCATGCTCGGCAAGCAGATCGAGGACAATACTATACAACTTTACATACAATCTAAGTTGATCAGCATGAACCTTAACAAATAGAATTAAAATTATATTTGTTGATATATTAAATCTTTTTGAATAAACGCACAATTATAAAATGGCAGCAAATTGGTTTTCTCCAAAGAAAAAAAAAAGGATAAGCAACAATTGCCAACCTACAGCTTTACGTCTCTCACAACTATTAATTATCTTTAATTTACTTTTATTCACTGTACTTACAGCATTCAAATCCATCTTTGATGATAAAAATTTAACGACATCTCTGCAGTATTCGTATTCCACAACACAGCGTGGTCGTTTAATGTTGATCTACAATGGTTATCGCTATGTGGAAAACCGCCAGAGTCATAAGAACATTTTCTGGCGTTGCTCACGTTACGTTAAATACGGTTGTCGTGCCACTGTAGCAACTTCTAAGCAAAGCGAAGAGGAGCCAATACGTGTCGCCGGCGCACCACATACACATGATCCCGAAATAAAGTCAGATAATCTCGTAGATTTAACCGATTTGGATGATTCGAAGTCGAATCTGCTGCATATGGTCTCGATCTTGGGCGGTGATTTAAAGTAAATCATTTAAGGGGAAATAATATTAAAAAAAAAAAAATCAAAAAATTAAACTGTATTATATATGTTACATTTATTTAACGCTTAGTACAAATTATATAAAGCAAAACGTTTAATATCTTTAGTTATTAGGAAATCTGTAATAAACTTTTTTTCTCAGCCATATTTGAATGTATTTTAAAACATATTTTTGTTCCTAGCAGCTAGATACTTAATCCGTTTTTTTATTTTTTAATTAACTAACATTTTATCTAATTACAGTTGACATCAAATATGAGCCAAATACCGAGTCTGTCACCGAAGTAAAATGCAAAGCTTCACCACAACGGTTCAACGATGATAATTCATTCCGTAGACCCTTTGCACTGCCAAAAATTCTAGATGGTAAGTTTTACAATAACATAAAACCGAATGAGAAGACACCGGGCGGTATACAAGCAACATGCAGCACCTGTTTTGGCGTTATATCGGGCACAACAAAATCAACTGGAAATTTTCTTAGCCACATCAAGCGACGACACAAGGATATATTGCCGTACTGTCAAGTTTATTGTCAATCAAAAAGCAACAACAATTCCAGTCTAACAAGTAGTACAAAGGATTCATCTGCGAATGCCATTTTATCGAATACAACTTTATCGAATACAAATGCAACAACCTATGCATTATCTCAGCAACCTACAGTGCCAGTACCTTTGGCTCCCATGCCAATGGCCATACCTGCATCTTCAACAATGCTGTCATATGCGCGACATCAAATGCAGATGCCGCCACCGGTGTCTTTGGAGCATATGTCGCAAGCTCAGTTGGCGCCGCCAAATGCTGTTTTTGTTTGCAAAGAGTCGTCCAGTTACTAATTATTTAAGTATGTATGTTTAAAAAGTACAATAAGTTTTTTATAAAAGTCTAATAGTCATGGACGATTCGAGAGCGTTCGACGATCTAAATTATTTAATAAGTAAAGATTCTGTTTCGACGAAAACTGTACATACATTTATTTAATGTTATAAAACATTTTAAAAGTCGCAAAGCAATTTAAGTAATTTTTGCATTTCTTCCTGTCGACTCTTATAAAATTAGGGTTAGTATACATTAAAAAATCATAATCTAGACGTACGTCTACAATATTGGTAGGCAACAATTTCCTTTTTAAAGTTTTGCGAATTTGAGCTATAAGAGAACCATTTTCATATAACTTTTCTGAATGAATGAATGACTTCCTTCTTTTTTAATATATTCTTTGCTAAAAAATGATATCGGGCACCATGTCAGCAGTAGTCTTGTTTTAAGTTAGTTATTAATTTAAAAATAATTCTTAGGCTTAAAAATTCTTTGTACACAACTGAAACATATAAGAGACATTTAAATGCCTCTTATTTCCCACATAAACAAATAGATGTAATATTTTTTTAAATGTTTACTTAAATTTTCATTGTTTTTAAAAAACTCAACTTGTTTGGGTATCATACAAATCCTCCGATAAATATCTAATGCTGAAAGATGATCAATCAACATATGTACATTCAATGAAAATAATATATATATTGAGTAGTGGCGGTCTTCCACGTGCTTTAACTATAAAAACCGCAAAGATTTAATATGGCTCTTAATTTTTAAGTAAAAATGGATTCTCGTTTTTCGTGTACCTGGAAGCAATAAACTGAGTACTAAAACTTGTAATGATTTTTTTTTAATATTATTACGATCGAATATAATAAAAATATTTTTTTTTAACATAAATATTAAGTATTTTTGTTTCTTTAATTTTGTTTAAACAGTCTTAATAATATATTTAGTTTTTAAATTTTTCACTAACGAAAACATTTCATTAATTTTAGATTATTACACTCAATTTCGCACAAAGATATCGGAAAGCATGTCTGCACGGAAAATGGAAAAGCTTAGCAAATTCAATAGAAAAGCGGTTTTTGGAATATCAGTTAAAAATCATCCAGTGCTTCTAGTGGATAATAACCAGTTCCACCATGTGTACAAAAAGAAGGGTGCATCCTATGTTGGGTACTGGCGTTGTGCAAAACACAAATCTGGTTGCCCCGCACGTGCAGTAACTGAAAAAATCGGTCATGATATTATGTTCTATTTAAGCAATTATAGGCATATACATATGTGAGTAATTTTGCTAAGTTTTGTAATCGAAATTTAAGATAAATCAGATTTTACAAAAAGCTTTATGTTCAATAAAACATATGTTAATTTTATTAGAAAAAATCGTTTAGCTTAATTAATACTATGTATTCGTATCTATACGTCTATAATTTCACTGCTCTTGAACTATCTACTTCAAATTATAGGTATATATATTCATAATTTCTTTGTTAAAAATATTTACTAATACTTTCTGTACTTCTAGGTTGCACAAAACAAAATCTAGCGTGTTTGGTGCATGGTATTCTATAGACAATGAAGCAAATGCACTTTTCCAGGTTTCAGACTTCATTGGAAATTGGCGTCGTATTAAGTTCACATCAAGTTGGACAAGATATTTATTTATATCATCTATATAACTGTAAGTGAAAATGTATATTAAGCTTTTAAAAATAATTAGTCAAAAGAAGAAGTACCAGACCACAGTATAGCAGCATCAAAAGTTCTGACGATATAGTCATGTCATATGAAAGCCGAGATCTTAAAGCGTATAAATGATGATGACTAATCTTTTAAAACCAATGAATAAGTTTGGAACTGGTGTAGTGCTAACCAAAGTGATACTAGATGATTCATTATAGTCACATCATTCCATCCGTCTGTTGGAAAGAAAAAGTTATCTGATTATAGAAATTATAAAATATTCCATTATATTCAATATTTTTATTTAAAACCTTGTTAATCGACTGAAATAGAATCGTAACAAAAATGTGTAAAATATTCGTAATAAAAAACTTTTCCATTTGCTTTTTTAGACTATATAAAATATTATATTTCTTACCCAAAACATTTTTAATATCGCTTTATATTTTTTAGATATAAGATGCACAAAAGAATATCGAAATAGATAGACTTAGAGCAAAAACTGGAGAAACTGAATGGTTACCCAAGCTCTTGTTAGATGATAAAGGATTCTACTGTAACTACAAAAATATGCACTGATCCGGCTGCACTGATATAATGTACTTTGTAATCTTAAGCATGTATCATCAAATGCAACGTTTTGTGTTAGAGTCTTAGGTAATACCATATTGAGTTCATCTACTAATTATTTTTCTTTTTAGTGCCGCTTCGAACATTTGAGACTGCATTGACTGGTTTATAAAAAAGTGTATAGAATAATAAAACTTTAATGAAATAAAAAAGTTTTAAGCAAAATTAAGTTGTAATAGTTTAAAATTCTCTACAATTTATGTAGTTAAAATATTTCTTAACCTAAATATTTCTATATAGAGTACAATAGATTTCACATGTTCTATACTAACACAAATAATTTTTATTTGCAGTTACTCGCAAGCAAAAACGGCGTATAAAACGCAAGACCAGATCCAAAATTCCCAAACGTACATCATTGAAGTACGCTAAATTCGAGCTTAAGGCTAACTTTGGGCTATCGCGCATGAACCATCCTGCTTTGCTTATAGATTCTTATAAGTTTACGCTTGACAAAAAGAATCCGGCTAATCGATATGTTGGCGCTTGGCGTTGTTGGAAACATCAACATGGTTGTAAGGCGCGTGCCGTGACCAAAGAGCTTGACGGTGACATCAAGTATTATATAAGCAATGCAGAACATAATCACTGAATCGAAAACAACTAATAATTGTTGAACAATTATTTTTACGCATAAATTTAACAATTGTTGAATATTTATGTATTTTGCATTCTTTCGGTGCATTTGATGTGAACTTCCAAAACGATTCTAATCGACTCATATTTTCTAGAACGTAAGGCGTACAAAATATTAAAAAATTACATTTCAGTGACACTCCTCTGCCGGAATCGAGTTGAACAACGAATGAATATGAGAGTGGCAAATAAAAAAAACATAATTTAGTATATATATTAGGCTAACATTTTGGATTAATACGAATAATAAAATTTTCTTAATGCCTTATTATGTTTGGCTTAAACATAAAACTACGATATACAACTTTTAATGATTAATAGTACATCTACATAATAATATAGTAAAATAAAACTGATATTATATATATTTATATTTTAATTTATTTTAATGTATTTAATTATTGTGTATTTAAAACTTTTCGTTTATTTGCAATCTGTCCAAATTAAGACAATGTAATTATTTTTAAAACTAAAATATTATGAACTGCAGCTCAGAAATGTGAGTCTTTGCATCTGAAAATATTTAAAACTAATATTTGAAAGGTTTAGTGTCGAATATGTACTATAAACAATTTACAATTAGACTAATGCCTCAAAATTTGTTTTTTTCTTTTTAGTTTTCTTTCTTCAAACTTTCTTCAAACCAGCTGACTTTACAATCTCCAAAAAGAATCGTCCTTTGCTATTGATTGACGGAAACACTTTTGTACAATTTTCATCGTCAAAAAACAATTTTGTAGGCAGTTGGCGTTGCACGAAGTACGCTACAAAAAGGTGTAGATCACGTGCAACAACAAAAAGAATGGGTGCGGATATAAAGTATCGTCTAAATGTGGCTGAACATAATCATTGATTGAAACTTATTAAATACATATAACTTTTACCTATTCGTTATTCAAACATTGTGGCTTGTAAATACATATATGCTTATAGAAAGTGCTTAATTACTTACTATTTTATTATTATGATAATGCTTCGAGAGTGTTAACCGCTTTTTTTTTTCTTAAATGCGTTAAATTAAACATCAAAATATAGATATATTGTAGTATTAAAAAACTCAACCTTATCTACTCATTTAACATAAGAAACCACTATTTAGTTGAGTTTAAGTAAGTTTTTTTTTTTTAGGTAATTACTATTAGTGATTTTTTCTTAATGAAAGCATACTATAGTTTTTTGACTCTATCATCGGGACCGAGTTCACATAGTTTCTTGTATATCAACATGCCAGCGCGCCCGGCCGATTCAATGCGCTTATCATCGCAATCATGATTGTGTACATCTGTGCATATAAAATAACATTTTGATTAATAATATAATTTGTGAAATTTTATAGAGTTCACTTACCATTAGTCACGTATAGATCATTACCAATAGTTTTCAGGCGACTACGGCACTTTAGCGCTCGATTGTGCACACATTCCCAGTAGAGTATGTCGTTGTTCTTACCGAAGTGCTTCATATTCGAGCGATAAATAAAATTGTGTATTGTAAGCAATATACCACCTTTACGGCTGATGATGAACAGTTGTGGCCCGCAGTTCTGAACATGTTGCATTACTAGAACAAAATAAAATCAAAAATATGGATTAGTGAGAGATTGTCTTAATAGATATAAAAATTTTTTAACAATTAAAACAACACTTAACATATACTGCATTGTAATTAAAGTATTTATTTTCTGTATTTATTGTCAATAACGCTGGAATTTTAATTATTTATGTAGATAAGTGCATTAATATATAAAGCATATATATGTTTGGGAAAATAAAAAAAGAGAAATTCATTAGATATTTCTTTATAAATATGTATATGTAGGTAAGGCTACGCGAAGGCACTTGTCCGTATATTGTTTCGGCTTGTTTGTCACTTCTTTTTTCCTTGCAGCGCTCTCTGCAAGCGTCGCTTAATCTTTTCACGGAAATCATTTGTATCTTCTTCGGCATCGGCGATAGCATCGCTTGCTAATTCTACAGAGGAAGTAGTGGGTTCCATATCAATGTCGGTACTCGGCATCGGTATAATTTTGGATATTTTATACTCATCGGATTCAGTGTTTTCATCACTGTGTATGTTAATAATCTTGTAGTCATCATCAAGCACAATTACTGAATCCTTAGATTCTGTTTCAAATGATTCAGTTTCTGGCGCCACGTTTACATCGTCTTCTTCACCGGGCGTAAAATGCTCTGAAGTAACGCTCTTATCCGTGGCCTGTACAAAATGTACGTGTTCGCCATCCAATGGATAGACGCGCTTCTGATCACTCACTACGCGCACTAAACACTGCTCGCGATTCTCTTTGTAGCAGCACTGGAAGATCGAGTATTGACCTTTGCGAAAGTAAAACTTAAAGTGATGACCCTCATAGATTAACTTCATGCCACCTGTGAGAATAGATTATGATTAATAAAATCATTTTACGTATTTCCATGCACACTCACCCTTCGTGGTCGAGGCGTAGACTGCGGGCTGGCCAACATTGGCTTGGGTAGCCTCGATGAGCTTGTCGATAAGTTTAATCGGCTTTGCATTGTCGATCTTCGATTTTGGACGACCGCGTTTACGTGGAACGACGCACAATTGTGCTGCAAGTATATATAAATGTACAAATTTAATTAGTAAAACACGTGTATAATTGGGCACACTTTTAGAGTTAAATGAAACAACAGTTTTTCGTTTTTATTAATATAAAATTTATTTATTTTTTATTTTCTTTATGTTCTGTCTTTTGTTTCTTATATTTATTACAAGATGGAAACTGTACTGCACTCGTTTTGTGTCAGTGTTGCCGCGTTTGCTACAAAATGCCATGGCATGATTTGCCGTGTTGCTAATGCGCGTGATTAGTGTTGCTGTTGTGTTTACTGTTGTACAGAGTTGTCTGTGTCGCCATTTGTTTTTTTCGCCGTGGTTTTCCGCTGCCTCTTTTGGCTGTATTCGTGCATTTTGTATTGTAGTTTAAAAAATAAAAATATTAATGTCCAATTAGCTGTAACTAAAAATCAATTTGCTTATTTATGCAATAAGTAAAAAGCAAGTGTAAATTGTGTTCATGTTCATAGATGGTTCAGAAAGTATTACGCATTGAATTGTGTTAAGAAATGAAGTAGTATGCGTGTGTGTGTGCGCAATGAAATAGAAGCCAAACCAAATGCGAATGCTTTAAAACGCAATGCAAAAAAATCCTGTGATATGTGTTTAAAATTCAAATCAAATGATATGTTGTGCATTGTTTTATTGCAGCTTGTACCTCAGTCAAATTGGTAATTTATTAATGTAAGTTGGAATTTAAGCTGTGTTAAACATACACATAAACATGTATACTCGTATGTACAAAAGCCAGAGACTGCCGCCAAAACATATTCGTATTTTTTTTTTTTTTGCACACCTTATTTGTATGCATTCTATAATTAGCAATTTTAAAGGTAAATGAAACCTATTTAAATTAAAAAGGCTTAATTTTTAGCCGAATTTAAGTTACGCCGCAACAATGCATCAGGTGAATAATCAATTAATACATACCGACCAGTTGGGCATTTGCTGGAGAAAAATATTATTATTTTTTTGAGAGTATAAACAGGTCGACTTCGGTAGTGAACTTTAAGAAACAGTACTAATTTCGAACCATCTATAATTAAATGAAAATGCAATGAACCTTAACAGAAAAGAACTTTGCTCGACTTCCACCTACCCTGTGCCTTCTATAATCCTATAGTTTTGTACGGATGGTCTAATGTGAAAAATTTAAAAAACATTGACAGTAGTTAAAAAAAATGTTCCATATAAACGATAAAAAAAATTGTCATATCTTTGCATCGAAAGCGATGGAATTTGGTTTACATGATAATCGGATTGGCAGAAGTAATACCCATTGGAATAGAGAGAATAATTAGATATTACTAGACGCACGCGAAGCGATTTCAAAAAAACAAGCACCACCCTGAGTAACATAGGCAATGTTAATTTAAAATCATAGAGGGCTGTACCCCACTCGTCATATAAACGATAAACAAAAATCGAGAAATTCTTTCATCTATTTGAGGTATGGGCTTGATATTTGGTATACATGTTACTGAGATCAGAAAAAAATCACATGATAAAAGCGATAAACATAACTCATCAAATTGGCATACGGGAATCATATTTCGCATACATGTTGATTGGATCAGGAGAAGTAAGATTCATTAGAAAATTGGGAATGGTTTAGCTTCGAGGGGAAAAATGCATATTTACTTCATCCATTTTGACAAAAGTTTTTACGGGGAGCAGTGAAGCGCGCTGGGTGCTGTTAGTCCATAGCATCACGCCTAAACCGCGTAACCAATTGTTATGAATTCTGGTATGGAAAATAATATAGGCTAGTTTTTATTATATAAGTGATAAAAGAGTGTGTCATATTTATGCATCCATTTGAGGTTCAGAGATAAAGTTTGATGTACATGTTAATGGGATCGGGAGAAATAACCCTATAATTTTGGGGGTGATGCCCAGCCACTCATATAAGTGATATAAACAATTTATCATATCTTTGCATCCGGTTGAGGTGCATAACTTTAGTGTAATGGAAGTGGGAGTAGTAAGATCTATTTAACAAGTGTAAAAAGTTTGTTTGGACATGCTTACCTAGACAAGAATATTTTACATACTTATTTACTGTAAGATTGAAATAGCTCAAAAAGAGAATGTAATGCCGAATTATTAGCTCATAGTGTAGGAAATATTCCTTTATCGGTAGGTAATATTTGAATACAAATCCTTCAATTGACCAAAGTAGAAATGTTCTCAATATCCCATTCACCTTTATACCCACTTTTGAGAATGACATAATAGTAACAGCAACCTATTCTCTCCTCCGTTTACGCAGGTTCGACGAATGGTCTACATTCCCGCACAGATACCAGTTATTAAATCCAGATCTGGAGAAATTCGATAACCCGCCGATTTCAACCGAACAAAATGTCGTACTTTCTTAAGTCTTCGCATTGGTCACAGTAGCTCCACCCAACAGCAACAGTTTCATCAACAAATTTTATAGAATCTATAATTTTATAAAAGACTGCAACTTAGCTATTTCTATTAACTATTTTCTCTCTTCTGGCCTTTTTCATTGCGATGATTGTGGTTTTGTTTCTCCTTGCGAAAGCTGTTTATTGTTCTTTCTTTTTGAGGCAATCCACGAAGGGTATGACATGAAAATCACAGAAAACGTGCGCCATGACCTTTCCGACTCATTGAGCCTCCGTTTTCCGTTTCTGTACACTCGTGCCCTTATCGACCACTCATTCTGTTCTCTGGTGTGTAATAGTGGATCCAGGATTCATCAACAGTTACTTATCTGCGCCAAATGTCCACTCGATTCCGTATCAGCGTGGCCAAACAGTCTTTCGAAGTACGATCGCGACAGACTGCGCGGCACCCAGCGGCAGGATAATTTATTCAAATACAGAAAATCGCCCAAAATATGGACAAAAGAGTACGAATCCTTTCTGCTAGATCGCGCACTAGCACTTTATGTCGGCCAACACCTTTTCATCTATTTTTATTAAATTTTCCTGTGGGCCTGCCGCTGCAGACTTGGTCGGCAGTGGAGCTTCGACCACCAAGAAACTCTCGAAACCAGGAACGAGCATTAGCCGCAAAATATTTATCCAATTTTTTTTTGTTTCTGTTGCCGTTCAGTTGATAAAAATGATAAAAAATTTAAAACAGTTTGCCGCTGAAAGAGGGTCTTCAAATGTTCAAAAGTGTTCACGTTTTCGAATGTCAAACATGTATAAAAGCATTACAGGATTATTTAAATTACACATTTTATTTTTTTGTAAATTATTTTGTTTTATGTAAAAAAATCAGTAACCTTTTTTGTTCTTCTGGTTTTCTAATAATTGAAACATCGATTTCTCCCTTTGGACGTCTCCGTACATTCATATCATTTTCATCGAGCCTTCATGCCTAGCCCACTTCTTCGCTTTGTTGAAAATTTCCACTGCATGATGAACTGATGTAGTCATCGTCGTTAGTTTCGTCCTCCTGCTCAATATCGTTATCCACATCGTCTATATAAACATCATCGGTCCATTCCTGAGCTGTTGAAAACGTACATTCACATTCACTATGAAATGATTAATAAGAACAATATTTTCAAATGTTTTTTTGTGCATATCTGCGGATACGAACAAACCTTACGATTTAAACTGTGAAGGACAGTATTGCACATCAAAAAGGGAGGTTAAGCTACCCAGTTTTTATTTAAACTGCCAACGGCATGCTGTCTTCGGGATCATCATCGTTTCCCGCAAAGTTTTACGCCGACACGGCTCCAAGTGGCATCCAAAACTTGTGGAACGCCGGTTTTTTTTTGAGTCCTTGAAGCTGAAGATCTGGCAGGAAGTCCTCCTCTTAAAAATTAAAAGAATTCCTTCTTTTGAAGTCTTACTTGCCTGACCGTGCCTTCACGGATAAGGAAAAACATGAGCTCTTAGGTATCCGCCCCATTTAAGAGGGTCTAGACTTTGTATACTGCTGATATGCAAAGTCCAGATAATGAGAACATGCTGTTGGCAACGTATGCTGATAATTCAAATTGTCCAAATGATGCTTCAAAATGACACACAAAATTAACTTGCGAAATTTGAACGTTGGGCCAACCGCTTGAATATAAAGATCAATAATTATAAATCCAGTCACTGTTCTTTCACATTAAGACAGGACAATTGCTCACCCGTCATGCTCAACAATAGAGTCTTACCACTTGTGTACCAAGTAGGTTATTTGGGTTTTGGCTTGGAGAGGCGTGACACTTGGTGCAAGAAAACAACAGCTGTTTGCTATAGTAATCTTAAGAAGCTCAACTGGATACTTCGACCAAGGAGTATATTTAGCTTCGAAAATCAAAACTGTTTAAAGGACGGTTATTATGCCTACTTGGATGTACGGGCTGCAGCTTTGGGACACTGCTTCCGCTACAAACAATAATTGGAGACAAGTGCTACAAAACAAGGTATTGCGAAAAATAACTAATGCTCCTCGGTATATGCACAACAAAACCCCTGCACCGTGACTTGAATATGCCAACAGTCATTTTAGCAGATCAATATCCCTAAAAATTGGCATTAAAGCTTATATTTATGAATCCTGTTAACGCACGAATCCTAAGCTAAATACCTTAATGTCACTGGAACATTCGAATCATTCGAGTGAACGAAGGTGTGCCTATTTATTCATTCATTCTGTTTCTCAGATATAACAGGCCGCATCGACACTCAAATTCATATAAAGTCATATTATTTCGTGTGTCGTACTCACTCAATTCAATTCAATGCTTAAGTATTTTACAGCTTTTTTAATGTTAATCTTCCGGTTTCTTAAAACTCATTTGTACGCAGAAAATTTAAGATAAAACTTTTCATCCAAATCCATTTTTTTATTAACTTACTTCACTAACTGTATTCATACACATACATGTCATGTGGAACGTAATTTTTACCACTTCATCAGTTATGATGTAGAAAAGCGCCAAGGGACACCGATCAATCTAACCTTTCATCGAATAACTTACGACCATTTAATCTATCTGATTTATTCTATCCTTGGATGTCTATATATATAAATAAAATATAAGAGATCTCACCATACGTGGTCATTCTACCGCGTGCCCGGTCGTCCTCTACTGATTCGATTGTCCACCAATCATGTTTGGGTGCTCCTATGTAAACCAAGCTCTCTGTAGCTCTTTCATACGTTCGAATGAGGAGACCAGCCTAGTGCTGCCGCTGGAATTTTATGTGGTGGACTATGTTACCTCGTCAAAAAGCTCATACAGCTCTCGATTCATACGTGACTTAGACTCGTTGCCGACTCTAGTACGGCCAAAACCCTGTGGAGAATCTTCCTCTCAAAGACTTCCAACGCCGTTTTATCTGACTCAGTCACGGCCCATGCCTTTGTGTTATACAGTAGGACCTGGAGTATAATCGTCGAATAGATCCTGATTTTTTTCTTCCGAGAGGTGATTTTACGTCTAATTTGCTTGCTCAGCAAAAATCTATTTGCAGGCGTATTTATCCGCCTGATCCCCAGGCTGGCGTTGTTGTTGCTGTTTATTTCGGGTCCAAGAGACGAAGTTAAAATTCTCCATTGACACCGACCGTCCAAGACGCGATGAGAGCGTGCGATAAGACACAAAGTACTTTGTCTTGTCCTCATTCACCGCTGGACCCATGAGCCGAGACCGTTTTTAAATGTTTGAGAACGCCTTGCTGACACGCCGTTCCTGCGTGCCGACGATATCAATGTCATCGGCGTACGCGAGCCACATCACTTCCTTTTGGAAGATGGAGCCCGACATATTCTGTTTGTACAGGCACTGGCGTAGGATGTATTTCATTAGAAGATTAAAGAAATTGCAACACAGTGCAACACCCTGTCTGAAACTTCTCTTATCATTTAAGACGAACGACCTTTACCCCAATACCTGTCGAAAAACTTCGATCGTATCGTCGTGTCGACAGCGGCTTTATAATCGACCAATAGGCGGTGTGTGTCTTTGTTTATTTGGTCACTAGTCGACCCTTTTGGTCTGAAGCACCACTTATATGGATCTATTAGTTAATCCGTAATTGGCTTTAGCCTATTATACAACATGAGCGACAGAATGTTATATGCGATGGAAAGGAGACTTATTGCGCGGTAGTTGACCCAAACAGCGGGGTCTCCTTTCTTAAAGATAGGAATGAGAACACTGCGAGTCCACTCATTGAGTATGCGTTCATTGGATCATATCTTGCATAAAAGTTTGTGCAGACTCCTAACCAACATTTCGCCACCGGTCTTCAATAGCTCAGCTGGCAGCCCTTTAGCGCCTTCCGCTTTGTTATTTTTTTACCTTTTTAATAACTGGTGGTTCCGGTGTCATTTCTCTATCGGCGAAATTGTGCGCATCATTCGGCTCTAAGTAGAGTTTAAAAATCCTTTCTTCATAATCTCAGTGCTTCCTGAGCATCTGAGCAACCAGATTTTCATTTTCGACTTTACAGAAAGAAACAAATTAGGCCTCCGCACAAACAATTTTAAACATATACGAACGAAGTCGCGGGTACCTGCTAGTTATTCTCTAAAATTGATCTGTAAATCAATTTCGCGATGAGGATCTTTAAATTAAACATCTTCTAATCAGACCATAACTGACTTACTTAAATGGCCATCAATCGTCTTCCGGTCATGGCCGTCGTTTTGATTGCCAAGTACGGAGAGATCTCTCCGTACCTGGTCATTCCAACGAGTCCTATATTTCGGCGTCCTCCAATCAAGTTTGGGCCCCCCATGTAAGCCATGCGTGCTGGAGCTCTTTCATCCATTCGAATGAGGTGCGCAGCCCAGTGCAGCCGTTGGAATTTTATGCGCTGGACTATGTCAACCTCATCGAATAGCTCGTACAGAACGGGGTTCATACGGGACCTAAACTCGTCGCCGACTCTATTAGAACCAAAGATCCTACGAAGAATCTTCCTCTCGAAGACTTCCAACGCTGTCTCGTCCGACTCAATCACGGTCTTTGCCTCTACTCCATACAATAGGACCGTGAGTATCAGCGTCTTATAGATCTCGATTTTCGTCTTTCGAGAGAGGGATTTACTTCTCATTTGCTTGCTCATCCCAAAAAAGCATCTGTTTGCAAGCGTGATTCTTCGCCTGATCTCCAGGCTAACGTTGTTGTTGGTGGTTACCTCGGATCCAAGATAGACGAAGTTTTCTAAAACACTGAAGTTAGTGCGAGAAGACACCAAGTACTTGTGTAGTCCTTATTCACCGCTAAAACCATGAGCCGAGACTGTTTTTTAATCTCTAAGAACAACTTGCTGACTCGCCATTCCTGCGTACCGATGCGAGAAGCATCACTTCCTTTTGGAAGAACAAGCCCGACATGCTCTGTATGTAAGGGCACTGGCGTGTAGGATGTATTTCATCAGAAGATTGAAAAAATCGCATGACAGAGCACCGCCCTGGCTGAAACCTCTCTTGGTATCAAAGAGGTCGGAAAATTTTTTCCCCACCCTGTGTGTGTGATAGCGTCATCATGCAAACGATCTTTACCGGGGTATATAGTACAGACAGGTGATGTGTGTCTTTGTTAAACTAACAATCATTTCCAAGATTTGGCGTAATGTGAATGTTTGGTCACTGGTTGACCTTTTTGGTCTGACGCCACACTAATATTGTCCTATCAGTGAATCTGTATATGAATTCAGCCTATAATACAATACGCGCGACAGAATCTTATATCCGAAAGAAGACTTATTCCGCGGTAGTTAGCACAAAGCGGGTGTCTCCTTTCTTAAATATAGGACAAAGAACACTGAGAATCTAGTCATTAGGTATGCGTTCATCGGACCATATATTGCACAAAATTTTGTGCATAATCCTAACCAACTCTTCGCCGCCGGTCTTGAAAAACGGAGCTGCCAACCCATCAGAGCTTTGCTATTTTTCAGCTTTTTAATAACTAAATCGACCTCGTTATAGTCCGGTGGCTCTACAATAGTACCATCATTAACTGGTAGTTCCGGTGTCATTTTTCTATCGGCGGAATTGTGTCCTTCAACGCCTCCGAGTAGGTTAGAAAAATGACTCCTCCATAATCTCAGCGATTCCTGTTCATCCTTTACCAGATTTCCATTTTCATCCTTACAGAAAGTTACTCCGGGTTTAAACAAGAATCATTGTTGGCTATTCCTAAGTGAATGGCAGTCAACAACTTTTCTAAATCTCGATCATCGTTCAAGTCATTCAACAGCTCCTGAGCGATGCTCATGTGATGGTTCTTTTGGTTTAAATTAAACCATTTAAGAACGTTCTATGTCATATGATTCTAACTCAAATCTAATAATTTAATGACACGAGCCAACCGATATGATGGCATCCACAATATTAATTTCGATCACCACTTCCCCGTTTTTATTGAAGTGCTGGGGCGTTCAGGAAGATCATTATCGTTATCATATTTTTCGACTTTTGATTCGTTACACTACTTAGTTTTTTTTTACAATTCTTTTCTTGGTTTTTGGTTAGTGTATGTAGAGTATGTAGTTTAGTTCTGGTTTAGTTTTAAAGGGAACACGTTTTCGGTCTGCCACCGAGTACACTCTATAACTATATCTGTGTGCAACTTTTAGATTTATAGAGGCTCTCCTCAAATTGAATTCGTTTAAATCGAGCTAGACTGGATTAGTAACATCGGATATTCTCAAGAATTCGAGTGGTATGATTTGGGTAGTCATATACACACTCAAAAGAAGTTGCTTTGAAAGGATAGAAAACTATTGAAATTCATTGATGCAAGAAGTTGCTCTGTTTTTAGAACTAGTTCAATTTAGGTAGAAGAAGTTTGAAATTAAAATATTTTCAGGTCTGTGATTGGATAATTCTGTTGTAATTAAAATAAAATAAAAATATATTTGTACATCTTCTGTTTGTACTCATCTTCATGGTTTGCATTAGACTTAGCTCTTTCCCCAGCCAATGGAATTGTGCGGAAATAGTACTAATCCTAAAGCAAATGATGCTCAAAGAATGATTCTTAATGGTATTATTAATCCAAATTACTTGGTTGTCCGTTCCGCACTCAGTCCAGAGAAAAAAAAAGTGGTTAGTAAAGCAATCCTGAGACCAGTGTAGACTTATAAAATAAAGCTATGGTACAACATAATATAAAATCAATAATGAAACAGTAAAAATTTTCAATTCATATCATCTAAAATTTATTATGTCAATGGACGTCAATCAGCAATTTACAATAAATAAATGTCACATTAATTATCTAGTATATCTACTCAATTTTCTCCCAATTTATCACCCAAACAATTCAACAATTTCCACTTTTAACCATGGCTCTCCGACATCCTGGCATATACTAACCTATCCGTTGCTAACCCTTCTCTGGCACTACCGCTGCTTCATCAGTATGTAACTTTTTGACTTTAATTAAACCAATACAGTGTTTAGACCAAAGACTGATTTAGATTTTGCAAACTGCAATCTATTTACAAAGCTTACTGAAAAATTAGGCGTTATCAAACATGTTACTAATACCGTCAAGAAATAATCAGGCAACCGAAATTGTAAAAATTATAATTTGAAGGGTATATAACATTTCCGAAATTAAAAATATCGAAATACCCAGATGTGAAGCATAAATACGGAAAGCATCATAAGCTATAAAAAGCAACTTCCCAACTTGAAATGGAAATCGAATTTAAAAAAAAGCATCTTTAAATAGGTTTCCATCCAAAGATAATCGTATTTCTCTTTAAAAAAAAATATGGAACAAAATGAACCACTGTGGTCTCAAAAAAAATTCAGTGACTATTGGCAATAGACCCCAATACACTAACTAATCTTGATCGTATAAGAAGAACTTTGACGTTCTGCTTACTCAATCTCTAAACTATTCTAAACTATTTTATTTCACATCAGTTTAAATAAGCAACGTAATTCCGATACCTATGCCGAACACTAAGACATCAATTTATAAATTTTTACGCTCATTTCTTTAAATCCTTGGATTTCTAAAATAAAAACCGGAAATGTTTTTTTTTCTCCATGACCCCTACACAACGGCATTTCCCAAGATTCGACACCCTTCGTAATTCTGTTCAAATGAGCCTACAATAAATAAAGCCAAAAAACTTAGATTTTAGCGCTTTTATTTACGACCACGTAGACCCGTTAGAGGATTTTTGTTCGGTCTCCCAATTGACCGGCTGTGCCTCTACTCACAGCCATGCTAATGAATACATATTAACACATAAAATAAATAAGCATTTAAATATACTCCACTTTAATCAAATCTTCACCGAAGTCTCTGTATGGTATGATAACTTGCCATGCGTCTAAAAAACTGTACATTTCAACTTCAATCAGATGTTTTCACTTTAGAGCATCTCGACAGGCTCCTAATACTTGGACTGGCATTACAAATTTAGTCATCACATAGAGATTTTATTAACACAGCTATCTAAACGACTAAATATTATGAAATGTCTCTTAGAAATTCAAGGGGTTGCAGAACATTTATGCCATGTAATAAATGCTGGATGTATTAAATGCTGAACCATCTTAAACCAGCGTACCAATCAAAACTACGATTAGCAACAAGTGTTTACCGCAATTTCCAAACTCAAAAATATAAAACTTAGTAAAGACAATTCAATTATCTCCGTCGTCAGAAAAAAAGATTCCATCCCGGTCGTCAACCAATCAAGTTTGGGGCCCCCATATGTGTTATGCTTGCTGGAGCTCTTTCGTCCATTCAATTGAGGTGACCAGCCCAGTGCAACCGTTGAAAATTTTTGTGCTATGTCAATCTCAGCCAAGTAGCTCACTTTTCATACGGGACCTTAACTCGTCGTCTAATAACATTTCTAACGCCGTTTCATCTGATTCAATTAGGATTCGTGCCTTTGCGTCATACAGTAGGACTGGGAGTATCAGCGTGCGACTTGAATATTTGATTTTCGTCTTTCGAGAGAGGACTTTCAATCTAATTTGCACGCTCAGCTCAAAAAAGCATTTATTTGCAAGCGGGGTTCCTGGCTTACGTTGTTGCTGGTTCTTTCGGATTCAAGCTAGCCAAAGTTTTCTACAACATTAAATTTTGAATTTTTCTAGCTCTTTAATAACTGTTATCGGTGGCTCTACAATAGTGCCATCATTACCTGATGGTTCAGGTATCATTTCTCTATCGACAGTATTGTGCGCATCATCCGTTCCAAGTAGGATAGAAAAATGGCTCTTCAATAATCTCAGTGAATCGTGTGCACCTGTAACTAGATATCATTTACAGAATGTAAGACAGGAATTAAAACCCTTTCAGAGATTAGCCGGAACAAACATTTGGGCAAACAGACAAAAATTTAAAAAAACGGATTTTTATTTTTTTTTGGATTATATTGAAACTGCTCATAAATTTATAGAATGTTGACGGATTTTGCAGTAGACTTTTGCAGTCACAGTCTCTCCTTGCACGTTTTGCCTATAAGTAAGGTAAGGTAAGGGAGTATTGATAGATTATTTTCCTTACCCCAAGATGTCCCAACTATTGCTTTCAGCACTGTCTTGATTTTAACTGATTATTTGTCTTGGTGATCAGAAGGACACGAAGTAAAAAAAAAACGGTTTTGGCTGGCATTAACAGTTTACTTGAAACGAATATAACTCAATTTAAAATATTAGAATTATAGATATGCCTATTTCCTAAGATAAGACAAAATTATTTTATTTCAGGTGTAATTTTCTTGTGGACTGCTGATGTGCGTTTCAAGGCATAATGTGCAACGTCGCAGACTCTATTGGAACCAAATGCGCTGCTCTACTAATATTTTATGCTCTAGCATTAAACATTAACAGAAACTTAATTGTAATTTAATAACAAAATATTTATTGAATAAAGTACATACTATACTCAGTTTTTTTTTTCTTTTCTTAAAACAGTGTAGCAACTTTAAATAATTTATAATAAATAATCGCTTATATTTTTAGTAAAATTTTTGTCATAACACAAATCGAATTGCTTATTCTTCTTTGTAGTTTACTTAATAAAGAAATTCCCGGTATCCGTTTGGCTAACAGATCAGAAGTACTTTTTCATACGTAATCAAAAGAATGGCTACAATCTCGTCTTTAATGGATACATGTACAAGAAGGAGGCAAGTTTCCGCACCACAGTTAACTGGATCTGTTCCGATGGCAATGGAAAACGCATATCGGAAAATAAGTGTACAGCTCGTGCCATTACCAAGTTCGAGGGTGAAATAAAGCTTGGAAAGAACCAGCACAATCATCCGCCACGTTTTGAGGACGATAATTTTCCGGCAAAGATGATGCCAGTCAGATCTTACCCATATCCGGGACTACAATAAATAGAATTTTTATTATAAATGTACTTAATTGATTTTTAGTTGTGTACCTGTAAATTAGTGTTAGTTGGACTTTGTTGCTTTAGTTTTTTAAAACTATATTTAATAATTTAGTAGTTTAGTTTTGTATGTGTAAACCATTTATGGATAAATCCGTGTCTACCGTTGCAGCCTTTGCCACATTTACAAAAGCGGATGGTGAATATCTCAAACACAGAGGGGCCAAATATAAAAAACTACGATCTTTGCAATACCGCAGCTATTACTATTGCACGACGCCACTGTGTCAGGCATACGTCGTACTGGTTGAGCTGAAGAAGGGCAAAATTATACGCTGCCATAGCCATGCCATGAACTGTCTACAACGTAAATTATGCACATAGTTTACACGTATAAGTGAATAAGGATGTTAACAACAACTGTAACTAACTTTTGTGACATTAAAGTAAAAAAAAAAAAATATATATATATATCGTGTTTTATTTTACTGCACAAGTAGTGAAGATATAGAAAAGATTTTTGCTTTTGTTATATACTGATACATTATATCTATTACTTGCAGCGCGGCAGTATCAGCAACTGAGAGCAGTGGCACACGATCCGTTATACGAAAGCGAGGATGCTGCTAATGAACAGCAAACGAGCCAAATACAGACAGATGACAGCGGTGGCGATCCAAATGTGCCAATGTTTGTCATTAGTAAGTATGGCACAAAGCAAATCATGCTCAAACAGCACACCTTCAATAGACACATCAGCCGCGAAGATGTTACCTACTGGCGTTGTAGCCAGTTTGCAGTTCTGCGTTGCCGTGCGCGTCTTAAGACCAAATCTGACACTCTGACCATACTGAACAGCGAACACAACCATGAGGTCATTTCAAAAGCGCGCAAATACGGCTCACTTAAGCGTCTAAAGGCAGCAGAAGCCTCAGCCAAGAAGGCCATCATAACAGCGGATACAGAGATCAAACAAGCCGATTAAATGTACATAGACACAGCGTATACATATGTACATAAGTTTAAGATTAAAGTTAAATGTGTAATTATAAAGTTCGTTTGTCGTTTTCATTTAAAGTTTTAACATTTTAAATACAAGTAACTATACAATATATAAATAAAATAATAACACATGCCTCAATGTTGGGAATTCAATACAAACAAATTTCGTTTCTGTGTGTTTTTGTTGTATTTTGTTAGTCACTTAAAAAATATATTTTACTAATTCTGTTGATATTCTTTTCTATTCACAGATGCCGGCCACTATTTCTCATATATTACTGGTTTTCGTGGCAGTCGAAAGCTTAAAGTGGGCGACTTTTCCTTCACGCGTAACAAAACTTCCGGCGTGAAGACCTATTGGTCGTGCGCACGTGCCGGTGTACACAAGTGTAAGGCACGTGTGGTCACAATTGACGAGTCCTGCAGGCACGACGTTATCGTCAAATGCGGACAGCATAATCATCCGCCATTCTAGTTAAATTGATGCAATAGTTTAAATTAATTTTTATTATTTATGAAAAAAAAAAGAAGTTTTAAATTGTGTTAAAAATAAAAGATGAAAAAAAATAGTTAATTCAAAAATATTGTATTTTTGTAATTACAGCAGTGCACTTTGGAAAATATATTTTTTTCTTTCGTTTCGCTGTTTTTAATTAATAATTAATTTTGGACTTGTTTTTTTTTCAACAGAATCCAGCAATACCGGTGCCGTCAAAGAGAGCCTTCTGTCTTTTACTGTTGGACAGCGTGGTTGTCAGTTGCTTGTCTTCAAAGATTACAACTATGTTAGAAATCGGCAGAATGGTCTAAAAACTTACTGGATATGTGCTAAAAAGGTGTGGAACTTATTGCAGTCCTACAATGTATTTATATATAAATAATGTATGATGTTTCTTCATTTACAGGGCAGTACAAAATGTAATGCTCGCGTTGTCACAAATGTCATCAATGGCGTGCACAAGATTGTCTTAGAATCGTGCAAACATAATCACGAACCAATAGTGACACGCAAGAAACGCAACAGCCAGGTTGCAAGCACCAACAAAAAAGGTGTCAATCCGCGCATAAAGCGTGAGCCCATAGAAGCCGAAACATCGCGCGCCATAATCGACGCCAGTGAACAGTTGGATCTGAGTAATTTCATTGAATTCGAGCAACAACATGAATATTCGTGAATCGATGAAATATTTAGCTAGTATTAAGTTATAAATAAATTAAAGACAAGAATCCAAATAACAAAATGGTTAAACGTTCATATACTTTTTTTTTTTTAAATTAAATTTCACTAGAAAAGTTTTTAAGTAATCTTAACAATATTTTTGATTATTCCAGAACTAGCATGTTTTGCAACAGGTCAGCGCGGTCGAACTGTGCTCATATATAATAACGAGAGATTCGTAAAGAATCGTCAATCTGTAACACGTACCTATTGGATCTGTTCGAGAAAGGTTAGTACATAAATGAAAGTTGTATGTTTTATTATTTTACGTAAGGTGGATTTCACGTGAATTGTCCACCAAAAAAAAATATATTCTCTGATTTATCTCTAATGTTTCTTATCAATTGTCTTATAGGTCACTAATTTATGAGACAATTTTTTGCAATTTTGTCAATACATAGTTGGCAGAGGGGGAGGGGTTCAAAGTTTTAATCTATTTGGTTTATTTATTATACTTGATCAGAAATAAAAAATAATGATTTTGACAAGATTTTGATAGATTTTTTCATGAGCATTTGATTGGTGAAGTTCATTTAAAAATCAATTTTTTTTTATTTATCCAAAAAATATATATTGACTAGCTTTTACCCGCGACTTCGTCCGCCGATCATAATTATGTACTTTTCATATTTTGCCTCATTTGTGAAACTATACGAGGATGGGGCAACGGCCCCTCCGATTTTGCCAAACTTAACAGGTTGACTTCTCCTCATCCTCTTAACATGTACACCAAATTTCATCTCTGTACCTTAAATGGATGCAAAGATATGACAAATTTTGATTGTCACTTATATGTCAAAACGTAGCCATCCACACATACAAACTTTTGCATTTATAATATTAGTAGGATTTAAAAAACCAAAATTAGACATTTTTAGCTGAATCATCAAAATGTTTTTCATACAAAAAATCTTCAAGTTCGAGATGATTTCGGTTGCCTTTTACAAATATTTGCTTAAACTTAATAAAAAATGTTTCACTTCAGGTATAGGGTATACAAAATGTGACCTGATATCCTGAGCTATAAACCTCAAATTTGGTTGTTCATCCTTATAGAAAATTTCGTTTAGGTACAGATTGGAACACTAGAAGAGGTGGCCCCCATACAAATCTGTCCCATATTTCTGGGTTTTTGCATGAAAATTAAGAAAAAATGAGTTTGTTATTAAATCAGCTAAAATCGCCAAATTGGTTGTATTTTGTGTCGATTCTGTACAAATATTACATTAGGATACCACTTAGAATACAAATCGGACCACTTAGAATACAAATTGGTCCCCCAACAAAAAGACAAATTGATATAGACATGGCTGTCCGCCTGGCTATGGAAAACAAAAAGTTGAAGACTATAAGACATAAAGCCTTCAAGTTTGGATATTTACTGACTCTTATTCATTTCAATTTTGAAATAGATTGTATTTGAAGAAGACTAAGGGGTAGCAACCATAATAATTTGCCAATTTTGTGTAACTTACTTTAATTCTAATGAAATATTCCATAAGGGTCCATATCAGATCATTAGAAGGGGTGGCCCCTCTATAAAGGGCAGTCTCCACAAAAATCTTTCGCTACTTTCTGAGTTTTTTAGTTAAAAAATCCAAATTTGATGTAACTTACTTTAATTCTAATGAAATATTCAATAAAGGTCCATATCAGACCATTAGAAAAGACACCCCCATACAAATCTATCTCCCTTTCTTGGGTTTTGTAAGAAAATTATTTTGTTGTGGTAAACGTTTTTAGCTTGAAAAAAAGAAAATCAAGATAGAAAATAGTAAATCGTCTATGGAAATTAAAGGTTCAATTGGAGGTTAAGAATATCTGAAAATTGAGCAGACTCGACTGCAGCAGTGTTTCTTGTTTAATTTTTTTTTACAGCTTTAAACACGGAAGTAAGGGTTTTAAATAAAAAATTAATTAGAAAATTAAAATTAATTAAAAAAATAATAGACTTACCAATATTGAGGCGCGTGTGAAGATCATTCAAGCTTCCATTCTACAGAAATAAGCGTTTCTCTTGTTTGTAATCACAATGGAACCTGGAAAATAGGGTAAAAAAATTAAATAAACTTTCAAAAAATTGTCTTCAAACGTATTAAAGGATTCAGATAGTGGTGCAGAAGTAGGAGTACAGAATGCAGTGGTGTTAGGATATTATTGCTGCCTTGTTTTGACTCTGCTTCTGAAGTGCCAGAGAATATCCGAAAAATCCATTAAAGTTAGCTGTAGGGCCTTACATTTCAGAGAATTATAATGCTGAACATACGTTCATACAACTCTATATCGCACACATTATGTTAATATTGATTGTAAAAGTGGGTGTGGTATTCCGAATTGAAGTTACTCAACGTATATTAGCTCAGAGAGTTGCCATACCGATTTTTAGAAAGATCTGATGAAATATAAGTACTGATTTCCTTTATTCACACACACTATTATTTATATGTACTTCCTTTTTGGGTTCTATGATCGTTTTTAAAAATACACCTAACAAGAGTTGTGTTGGCTAACATATGCATAAAGGCAGATTTAAACTTATATCTGTCCAGAATTTTTAAAAATCTTCACAATTTAATAAATGTGTCAGATATACATGACCACCGATTGTCTGAACAGAGCTTAATACTAATATATTTTTAAACTTTTTATTTCAGGATGTGACAGTGTGTCGTGCGCGGATTGTTACCGGCTTGGATAAAGAGGGTAGAGCTCGCATAATTAAAAGATCATTTGAACACAATCACAGGCGGAAGAACACAAATCGCACGGAGTTGCTGTTGCCCAAACTGGCATTGGCAACAAATTTAGATAATGCTGTTATTGCTAAAATGTTGAAAGATCCAAAATAAAAAAAAAAAAAAAATTGGTGTACTTCTAAATATGAAAAATTTGCATTATTTTGCTTTTTTAAACATGAAAACAGAAACACAAATATCAATAGAAGCATTTAATAATTATTTTAATACAAATGTTAACATTCGTTTTTTTCTTCATAATTTTCAGTTAGTAAATACGATGAGTCTCTTTTGCGTTTTAATGTTGTTAGTCGTGCTGTATTCCTGGATCAGGCAAATCAAAGCTTTTTACCAAAGCCAGCTGGTTCGCTTGAGGTTAAGACGGGCTTAGCTAAGCGCCGGCGCGAATTTCTTGAAGATCGTACTTGCGACGATTGGAATGGCTTGACCTACTCTCATACACCAGCTGGAAATCGTATATTACATTTTGAGGGACAGCGTTATTTACGAAATGCGCAATACAACGGGAATGTCTATTGGAAATGTTCGAAATGGCGTAAAAATTGTCGCGCGCGTGTTATTACAAATGCGGATAATCCAACGAAATTCGGTACACGCGGTGTGCATAATCACTAGAACCATCATTACCAACTACGTTAGTATTGTGAGAACTAATCTTATGAAAAATAAATTATTAAATAATTTTTAGTATTATTAAAATTATACAAAAAAAAAAAAAAAAATTATCTTGCTAAATTTTGAGTTATAAGTTAATTTCAATTATGTAGTATATAATTTTTACAATTTCAGTAGGAAAATGCCTCGCGCATATCTTAGACTTTAATTAATTTCTATCCGGAAACATGTATGTCCTCCAGAAAGCGTTGCCGCCTCATATGCGGCATGAAGATTTTTAGGAGTACGGACTGATTTTAACTTATATCAAAAGGAACGGAAATGAATATTGTGTGATAAAATGCTTTAAAAATTCTACAGTATTTAAGCTTAATTGCAGTTGTTTATAAAATGAATTAAATCCACTTTTACGATTATTTTAATTTGTATCTTTTTTATGTTATATAAAAAGAACTTGAATACAAGTCGAGGCGCCCTAGCTTTGTATCTCTGTTTGCATGAGTTTGCACAGTACATATAAAAGATGAATTCAATCAAGTTTAACAATAAGTTTCATAGGTACTACCGATGTCCGTCTGTCTGTCTGGCTTTATCTCGCTCCTTTTGGTTGGTATAGAACTGAATGAACTTTAAATTAAATTTAATATTTAAATAATTTCAGTACAAAAACGTCTTATGGCATATCAACTTCGACTGTCTACTAAGACCACACGCAAAAAATGTTCACGCGTGCTGAAGTGCGAGCTATTTTTAAATTGTACAATAAAAAGTTTTAATATAGTTCTATTAAATTTTATTTTAATATACAAAATAACATTGGACATATTTCAACAGAACAAATGGTAAGTTATTGTGTTATTCGCTATTTGTTGCATATTTTTAACTAATTCTTTTTTTTTTTTTTAGTTTGAAAACTACTGAAGAACTCGAATTAATGTTAACCAAGATTTGTATTGTAGACCATACAAATTCGATCGAAATGCCGAGCAAACGCTAAAAATGAGCTAAATATATCAGCTGAAATTAAGCGTAATAATTTTTTATAAATCTTTTTGAAAACTTTTAACTAAAAACTGTATAAAATAAAAAAAATAATATTCAAAATAAATGTAAACATATAGTATTTTTTTAAAAAGATTTTAATTATTAAGTATTTGTATTAAAAATTTTAATAATTAACGTCTAAAAGTATCTGATAAACATATAAAAATTTACCAAAAATAACATGTTATATAAATATATTTAAAAAGAGTAAAAATATTGCAACAAACACTTTGTTTTTCTTATATTGTAAGTTTTTTTGATGTTAGTTGTCTCATGTACCATACTTTACTATAACTATTTATAACTTTTTAAAACTCTTTCAGATTATCGTATAAGTTTTATCGACTCCAAAAAAAATGGTGGCAAACTACTTGTAATTAATGGATTTCGGTTTTTTCGTAACAAAAAACGCGGTACACGTCAATATTGGAAATGTAGCAACTATTACAAGGAAAAGTGTCCGGCCATAGCTATTTACGATGAAGTTTCATTAAATCTGCGGCTCTGTCATGAGCATCAACATTTGGAGAGCAATGATATTGAAATAAAACCATTGTTGCAAACATTGGTAAGGACTACGGAAACGACCGCAACTATAACGGACGATTCTACAATGTCAATGCTGACAACGGACGACATATATAAAAAGTCAAGTTTCGAATTTATAGGTCTCTAAGCTAATGTGTGTGTTATAGTAATTAAGCTAAATGTAATATTTGTACATATATATATTTACTATAATTAAAGATCTGAATGTTTTTCTTGTCGTATACATATATCGACTTTTCAAACAAGCTAAATAGAAGACACACTTTGTAATGATAATTAGTTATACAAGTTATTTTTAATGCCAATATAAACCCCATCACAGTGTTAATGGTGTATGCCTGTCAACAAAAGAAATCGTTTATATCTTATTTTAAAGCGAGTACAAAATCGATTTTTGAATTAATTAATTTATAAAATTGCTCACTAATACTTTCTATTTTTTTTTTCAGTACATGCTCAGCATAACAGTCAACCGACGATTAAGTTTTTTACTTCGCCACGTGGCGAAAAGTTCTTGTGTCTGGATGGCGTAAAGTATTTTCAGAAATATGAAAATCAGACGCATGTGATCTGGCGATGTAATTGGTATAATCGTAGTGTACGCTGTCCAGCATACATTTGCATGAACAAAACAAACTCTTCTTACTTTCAACAAGTTAATAAACATAATCATGTAACAATCGCTAAAAGTCAACAAGATTAGCAGAAGCTAGTTGCTGCAGTGCAGTATAAGTAGACAATTAAGTCGCATTAAATAATTATTAATTTGTATATACGAGTATATATTTACTATTTAATAGAATTAAAGCATTAAAAATATTAAAACTATTGCATACTGCTTACAATTTTGTTTATATTTTTATTGTGTTAATTAACAAAATATTTTTTTTTATAATTTAGCTACATAAAATATCTATTATATCAATTTTTTTTATACATTTACAGAACTTCGCGTTGAGTTTATAGAATCTAATAAAACCAACCATAAAGTACTCGTTATCAATGGTCATCGTTATTTTCGAAATGTGCAATGTGGACCACGATTTTACTGGAAATGTAGTCACTATAGAAAGGAGAAGTGTCCGGCAATAGCCATTTACAATAGGTTAACGCGTTGCGTGCAAACCTGTCATGAGCATCAGCATGCAAAGGCATAAAGTCTACAGCGCAGAATTATTGTTTATTATATAAATGCATTGTAAAGGCTATAAACTTAGTTTATAAAATTAAAGATTACAATGTTATAAACAACTTATATTTTAAATTGTATGTAGCGCATTTGTAGTTAACAATTTAATAATGGGTTAACATATTTTTTTCTTTTTACTAATTCGCGTGCATCTTTTTGTTACAGCTCATGGACAGTACATTGGCAGCGAACCGAAGATACATTTTTCCCTTTCGAAACGTGGCGGTCAGTTACTGTGGCTGGATGGCATGAAATATTTTCGAAATAATGAAAACCGTACGAATCTATTCTGGCGCTGTCACTGGTATTATCGACGTGTGCGCTGTCCTGTATTGATATGTATGAATAAATTTAACTCTTCCGATTTTCGACAAATTCACAAGCATTGCCATGTCAAAACACGCGATTTAGTCGAAAATAGCAGCGACAGTGGTGTCGCTGGTACACGTGTCACCGCAAAAAATGCACGCAACGCAGTTGCAAGAAGAGCAGCACGCACTACTGACAACGCAACAGTGTCCGTTGTGAATATGGACATGGAATGCGACGATATTGAAATAGTGGAGGAGGTGGAAGGGCAAATTTTTAATATTTAACTTGCGTAAATACGTACATAAAAAACTTACTTACTGATAATAATTTTGTGTCAATAAAATGTATAATTGTTTTAAACCTTTTCGTACTTTAAACTAATGATGCCACATTGACAATTTTTACTCGTTTTACGTGTAAGCATGCAATGTACAGATAAAATTATTTATGTTTATTTATACTAATATGCTTTGTACACTTTTGCTTCTGGTTCTTCACAGTTGTGCTTGCAAACGATGTTGTGCCGAATCCCGAGGATGTGCTAGTCTTTTTTACGCAATCATTGCGTGGTCGTCCAGCAATAATGGCTAATGGTGTACGCTTCTTGATAATGAGTGAAAATAAGAAGAAAATTTTATGGCGCTGCAGTTCGATGGCAACAAAAAAGATAAAATGTCCAGCGCGCATAACTATGTTGAAGGAAACGCCGCCGAAGTTCATCATCAATAAGGCAAATCATATACATGCTGAGCTCAAGCGCAATAAATACGGTTCGAATAAAATGCAAGCATTTACGCATTTTACGGATGTTGGCCAACTCAAGAACAACGAGTCCATTGAAATAGATGGTGATGTCAATTTTGATTTACTCGATCAGCAGCAATTGCCCATTACGCATCATCACACCCACTTGCATGCACATGAATTAGAATTGACAACGCAGACGTTACAAGTGCAGCAGCATCTTTAGAGTAGATATATAAAGAAAGTAAACATTGTATAGCTGAAAGCAACTTGTATAAAAAGAAATGATAAATTTTATATACATATATGTTTTTTTTTATATATATATATAAACAGAATTAAGGCTCTAAATTGTATGTAAAATAATAACTATAGAAGTTTGAGTGGCGCAGATTGGTGTACTTGCAGCATATACTCCTACTTCAATAGTGCCAGTGCAACTTGCATGAGCCGAACCAAATGCTTTCTATTTGACGTACATAAATTAATGAGAAAAAAAGAAAACAAACTTATAAATAAATGTGCAGCTAAGTTAAATCTGAAATGAACAATTATGCTTTAAATGATTTGTCTTATGTATGTTTTTTTTTTGCAATTAAGTAACTTATTTGTGTTTTTGCATTTATTAATATATTTATTATGCTTACAGCAATTGTCGAATATTTAGATGATGAATTTGCGGACAACATTGATGACATCAATAATGAAAACTCCATTGTGCCAACTACTGATGAGCCACATATTGAAGTGAATTACATTTTCACTTCTCTTGAATCGGGTGAAGCTCAATACGCTCTCGATGAGTCGTGCAAGGATGAACGTGTTGAGGTGACCTTTATAAATATGAAAGGACGTTTGCGTCGCATCAAAATCGCTAATCATTTGTACGTATTTCATCGTCAATTGAAAAAAAGTATCAACTGGCGTTGTATACAGTATCGCAGAGCCAACTGTAGAGCGCGGGTCACAAGCAGAATGGTCAACGGCGTTGCACGGCACTATATGAGATGTGGCAACCATTCACATCCTTGAGTTCGGTTTATGCTAACTATGTACCCGACTTGATTTTCAGTTGAAATAACAAACAAAGTGTATTAAAGTATATTACAAGCGTTGAAGATTGTTGAGGTGTTATTTTAAGCAATAATAAATTAATGTAACTGATTTTTTTAATGTGTACATTCAAGTTTTACGATTAACTAAATTTAAAATGTATATCGGTTTTGAACTTAAATAACTTTTATAAATGCTACATAGCTGCCTATATATTATCTGTAACATTTTAATTATCTAATTTTAATTATTCCATTTGTAGATTATTTTGCTAAGTGGACTATGCTGCGTAGCCAGCCAAAGACGTTGCGTCGCTTGAACATTGGTGGTTACACTTTTGTCATGCATCGTCGACTGCAGAAGACCATCAATTGGCGCTGTATATATTACAATACGCAAAAGTGTAAAGCACGCGCAAGGACTCGCATTGTTAATGGTGTTGAATTTCATGCTCTACGTAATGGCGAACATTCACATAAGCTCCAATGAAGAAGACTGTTATACATACATAAACTTAATATTAAATTATGTAATGAATGAAGTATTAAATATTGTATTAGCAATTCTGTACCAAATATTTTAAGCATTTTTCATAAATTTCGGCATAGATTTGTGTTTGCAAAACGATTTTCAATAGTTTCACACTAATCGTTTTTTCTATTTATATGCTTTGTAGGTGTACTTCACCTTCCTGATCCGACTATCAGATATACGACTAGTCAAAAAGGACGCACGCAACTGGTGAACGACGGTTTCTTTTATGTGCGCGAGAAGACTATAAATCAAAAAATCTATTGGCGCTGTACGCATTACACTACTGTCTTTAAATGTCACGGACGTATACACACCGAGAATGGACGCATTGTACAGCGTTCAAAACATAATCATACACCGGCTGAAAATAATGAAAAACCGCATATGCGAAACATAAGAGCCAACCCAAAATTAATGAAAAAGATGTTAAGAAAATAATTATTAATTGTATAAAGTTACATAGACGTATTTAAATATGTCGAGGCTACTTGTGAGTATTGAAAGTACAGTTAAATTTTGGTCTTTATTTTGTATACTTAATACTTTTATTTTAGAATAACCAAAGCGGAGAATGATTGATTGCTTTTTACACTTCAATAACACATTATGTACTATCAAATTTTATTTTGTATACCCTGTACCCATAGAAGGGTAAAAAGGTATATTAAGCTTGTGCAAATTCATTTAATAGGCAGATGAAGGTGAGGCAGGCCTCATAAAATATTTATATTCTTGATCAGCATCCAAGTCGTTGAGTCGATATAAAAATGAAAATTTAGAGTGTTCACGTTAGAATATGTTGACTCTTATATTCGTTCATCAGCTTATTTGAATTTAATGTAGTTACAAAACCCCCCGTCAATAAGGTGGAACTGCTTTTACCATGCGAAAAAATAGATCTTAATTGATGTTGTTAATTTAGCTAGAAACACCTCATAAAATATTCTATATCCCGATCGTATCAAATCTGCAAATCTGTCCCACCGCTCTGTGTTTTGATGTTTTTAATTCGGGTAGAAACACTGAATTTGTTGTGCTTTGCAAATGGGACCATTAAAAGGGGTGACTCTGACATACACATGTCCGTCCGTTTGACTATGAACAACAAGAACTAGGAGACTAAAAGATTGAGCTCTCAAATTTGGACAATTAATGTCTCCAATTTCTTTTTCTGTTTAGTGAAAGTGTAGGGTTTAATGTACATTTTTATATGATCTCGATCGACCGGCCGATCGCGTTTATTAGTCCAGTCGATCGTGGGAAGGCAAAAAATTTAAATGCGTAAAACAGACTGCGCAAAGTAATCAGCGACCGACCGGTTGGCCACTCCTCGTAAATACTATATAATAATGTAGCATATTTTATATCGTACATATTATTTTATAACGTATATCATAATTAAAAACTGAGAATTGAATTGAATAAGTCTCCGAGTTCTTGAATTTCATACGAATCAAACGGGAATGTCTATATCAAATAAACTTTTGATGCAAATGAAGTATACATATTTTTGCACAGATGTGCATAAACTTCATATATCACTTTACCCTATGCGTACAGTATATAATTAGAGAATTTGTATATATTATTTATTTATTTAAATTGTAAGATTTATACCTTATTTTTAATTATTTTGTACAAATTTTATTTTGTCGTACAAACAGAAGACAGAGAATATGAATTTCAACAATAAGAAATTTGAGAACAAAAAGAAGACTGTTCTGTGTGATAAAAGAACAATTATTATTAATACATCCGTCTGATTTTGTGGATAATTATTTAAATAAAAAAAACTGATATTGAAGATACGAGCACTGTAGAACTAAACACTCTTATAAGCTTTTTATAGTAGGCCCTTCTATCTTATTTCAAAAGATTGGTTCTATACGCCGACATACATTTGTTTCTAGTCTTGTCTGGTATTTCGTGAAGAATTGATCGTTCCGTTCAATAGAACATCTTATATACACTAGTCACAAGAAAATTAAAACAATTTCAAATTTTGGGGTGATATTGAACAAGACATAGCACGGTGAAAATTGGTCGTACAGAAAATAAAAACAAATTGTAGCTTCAAGTGTCTAGTTTTCAGATCAAAACAGTTAAATGGGCGTGGAATGGGCGGTTTTCAATTAATCACCCTAAAAGCAACATTACCAAATATTTGCTCGTCTTTGACTTTTGACTTCTTATCATGTGACCATAATTCTCTTAGGTAATTTATTCAGCTTTAATTTGACCTGTACTTCGTACGATGATTTGGCGCGGAGTTATCGTTGATTAAAGCTCTTTTGCTTTTGACTTTGACAATTAATTAGCTGGGAACTAATGATCGTGTTAAAAACTGCAGAGCATTCTCTATAATAATATAAATGTAGATTAAAATTATACAAAATCTGCTACTCTTAATGACTTAATTCAATTTATCTTTTATATGTAGTTCCTACAACCCAAAATAATTTAAATTTTTAAACAAAAGCTTAAATCAAAATAATTTCAAAACAACAAACTAAATTGCCATACTTTCTAGTGACTCAATAACTAGTGTAAATACTCTGTCTATATTCCCAAGTCTCCATTGCCAAATTTCTTATTAAAAACTATGTGCGTATTGGGAGGAATATTACGTTAGATAGACGGACGGGTATGTTGTGCTGCCAATCGACATTATCTTGATTTTCTGAATTTTGGAGCTGTTCGAAAATTATGCAGATTATAAGGAAACAATTATAGAGGCAGGTGCTTACATATATATAAAAAAATTGGTAAGATATAGGTTGGTTGTATCTTCCCTCCAATTCTTCATTTATGCATTAAAATTAAATTTTAAACTATTTTAATTTTAAGTATCTGTGCCATTGTTGAAAGGCGCTATTAATAAAATATAATTTAACTGTACTATTCAAATACCAAAATGTTGTGGATAATAACAACTTAATTACTTGAGCATTCGAGTAAAGTAGAACGTAAAACGTTTTAATTTAACTGAATGAATTCGAAATAAAATATATAAGCAAATATGGCTTTTTATTTGTTTGTGGTGTTTTTAGTTAGAAAATGTGTTCCAGGCGCTATTTCCGTACTAAACATATTTCGTTTTTTCAGATGGTGTATTACAGCCGGCCACGTTTTGCAGCACCAAGAAAAAGCTACGCAAATTAGTGGTTGGAAAACATGAGTATGTAATGGATCGCAAACTGAAGCAGAGCATCAACTGGCGTTGTGCAAACTATAAGAGTTATAAGTGTAAAGCGCGCGCGGTTACGCGTGTGATCAACGGTGTAGAAGTATATTTTCTAAAGTGCGCCAAACACTCGCATTGATAAGCGGCCGTTCAAGTAATACGTAACGGTGGAGAAGGTTTCGTGATGAAGAAGGTTAAAAACGTTAAAAAATACATAAAATAACGTAACCTAATAATTGAACGGCAGCTAAATAGTAAATTAAGTCGGAGGTATTCAAAGTAGTGTTAGAGAAAAATTGAAAAACGCTTATAAATAAAGATAAATATTATTAAGATTGAAACTTCAAACACAATATTAAATTTCTTGTCCTTTCATGTACTTAGCTTAAAAAAATGGCATATTTTTAAACCCAACATATTTTACATTTCCAGAATCACTTAAAGATCGTTCAAAGGTGCGCTACATACTCGGTAACCGTGGCAAACCGAATCTGGTTTATAATGGCTATAATTACATTAGAAACAATGTTACGTCGAATACTGTATACTGGAATTGTGCGTATGCAAAGTTACTGAAATGTCGCGCACGCGCCATAACACGACACAACGACTTATCGGAAAAAAAAAACAGTCATATAGAACTTAAAGCGTTGCACAATCATCCGTCCGTAATGAACGAGTACTAAAAATGTGTATTAAATTTTTATTTTAAAGGCTTATATGTAAATTTTGAAGATAAACAACGAGATGAGAACTTGAGATTTTTATTTTATCGTTTAATTAATATTATGTAATTAATTTTTTGGTTAGAAAGTGTAACAATTTCGTCAAAATAAACACGGGAAGTCGTTAACTTAGTTAAAACTGAAGCATTAATACGTGCGATATCTAAATATGTTACAAGACTTCATCATACATTTCAAGTTAATATTCACTGTTTTTAGCTGTTTAGAATGATTCGTTATAAATTGAGGAACTAGATTATAGTATATATATAGAACTTGAGTTTTATGACATCTCCTACTGATTGTGACAAATTTTATACTATTAGATTTGCTAATAAACAATTGAATTGTTCAAAAAACGTTTATATAAATTGGAGAAATAATCGTTTCCAAATTAATTTGTTAAATTTACAATGATTTGTAGCTGCATAAAATTTCTCATAACATTTCTATTAACACGACTAATTTTTCTTTATATTTTGTAGATAATAAAGCCGAATTTCATTACATATTCGGTCAACGTGGCAAACTAAAATTAGTGTTCAATGGCTACAACTACATACGTAATAAAACAACGCCGACTTGTGTTTACTGGAACTGTGCCTACGCCAAAGAGCTCAAATGTCGCGCGCGAGTTATAGCACAGAACAACGAGGCGCCGGATGGTAGAGAGATACGAGTCACCTGTGCCCAGCATAATCATACGCCCAAAAAACGTGCATTTAAAAAGAAAAGAGAACACTTGAAATAAAAAAAAAAAATTAAAAAAAAGGAAATACATATATAAAACTTTAAGATTTGTGATTTTTTTCGTGTAAGCTTTAGTCTTTAATATGATATGTATAACTCCAGCTTCTTATAAATCTCCACTAATTGTGTAATTTTTGTTGTTTTTTTTTTTTAACTATTTTTCAGATTTAATACGAAAACATGGCATTATGATCGTACGTGGTACAAAGGGCAAACCGAAACTTATGTTGGGCAATTTTGAATATTTTCGTAATAATAGCAAGGGCTCCAAGACTTACTGGCTATGTGCACGCAATCGTTATATGCGCTGCAATGCGCGCGTCATCACCGATTCCATATCCGGTGAATTGGTACTCAAGAATCAGCAGCACAATCATCCAGAAGGCATTAAACAGGAATGCAAGGATAATGAAGAATCGGAAACAGAGCAGTAATAGAAATAAAGCTAAGGTCAGATGTGCATCTTTTTATGCGCAATTTGTGTATTTATCGTTTGATGAAATCCTGCATGTTTCTGACAGAACACAGATTTAAGATAAAAGAAAAAATCATGCAAATATGTTAAAGGTACTGAACTGAAAAATTTATATATGGATTCTAAAGATACACACAATTTGGTTGTGTTTATGCCTACGATTACTTTACAAGAATCAACGAAAAAAATACGTTGAATATATGCGCATGGCTGATCACACACGCAACATATTTTGGCATAACAGCTTATTCGTAAATCTGCATGCAAACTCAGCCTGGCAAACGTAGCACAGTCACATATCCGGCGAATATTTACGCAAATGATTTGCTCATCTGACCTTAGCTTAAGTAACAGCACCAGCACCTTGTTACAGTACCAAAGCCTAGAAGCCATCTAGTGAATAAAAAAGACTACTTTAAACAGATCAATCCCTTATATAAATATATAATTTTATTTATTTAAATGCAAATGTTATTGAAGAATCCATTTATTGTTTTTCAGATATTTTCTAGTTTCTGTTTAATAATGAGCGGAACACTCATATATAAACGAAAACAAGCCAACCGATAAAAATAATTACTCGTGTACTTTATGTTCTGAATATTGACCGCTACGGAAAAATTGAACATGCGAAGGTGTACGCCAAGACGGTCTTTAAATTATCTCTTCGTGGCAGTCACTCCAATTTAATGACTTTTGCAGGCAATATACCACTGTACATATGTATCGTATTACATTATACACATATCTAAATGTTTAAACTATTTTTTTATTTTATAATTAATTGTTGACCGAGAACAAAATGCTCATAATGCCTCATTTAACTTACAATTTGTATAGATGATATATTCCTATCTGTAACCGTGTGGGATCAAAAAACGGGGACATATTTGTTGTGGTCTGGTATGGACCTTTACGGAAAATTTTATGAAAACTTGAAGTCAAATACACAATGTTTGGTGTTTTTAGTTAAAATAAGCAGAAACACAAACATTAGTTATTACAAATCCTCATATAAGAGGGGTAGGTGATATTTACCTTTACACCTTAGAAAACGATTAGCACCTTTGTTCAATTTTAATCTGAAAAGGGAATAGGGAAGACTAAATATTTATATTTGAAGGCTCTAGCTTTTATAGTCTTCACATTCTCAATATTCATACGGACAACTAGACAACTTATATAGAGTTACCCCTTTTATTTGTCCGTTTTGGAACTTTATGTTATATTTCATTTTAAAATACCCAAATTTTTCGTTTTAGCTGAATTAACAACACAAAAATATTTTTTTTTCATGCAAAGATCCGGAAAGGTCTCGCGGATTTGCTTTTTAGATTAACCCTTCTAGTGGGCTGATCTGAACGTATATGAAATATTTTATGATTAACGTAAGATAGACAAAATTTACAACAACATACATTTTTTCATACTCAAATTTTGTGGCAGGAATAGATGTGTTTGGTTAGTGTGTCATTACCCCTTTAGGGAGGGGGTTATGACGTACATTGAATACAAGTGAATAGTAGAGTGTATAAGAAGCATTAAATATATATGAGCTCTTTGTTTATACCGACAGTCAGACATGTCTATATCGACTCGACTTTTGATGGAGCTGAAGAATATATATTATATATTTAATGGGGTCTTCATTGTATCTTTCTGCCTGTTATATACATGAGCACAAACTAAATATTAATTTTCAGAGTATTATGGGTACATTTTTTTGTAGACCGATTTTGAAATTTAATTTTTTGTTTGAAAGCGTATATATGATGTGGTCCCATAGTCAAGAAGTCAGGATCTGATAAAGGGACCTTATCGAAATTGAGAGGAAATTCCTCACCCCGTATAATAGATTAATAAAATTCGTCGTCATGTCTTTTCATCCATTTGAGATACGAGGATGAAAATAAATATACTTGGTAATAGGATGGAGAGAAATTAAATTTTTAAGTTTGGTCAAAATCGGAGGAGGCTATGCCCCACACTCATATAAACAATTAACAAAATTCGTAATTTCTTTGCGTATATTTGAGGTACGGAGATGAAATTTGGTATACATCTTAATGGGATCGGGAGAAGTAAAATGATAACATAAGTTTGGTCAAAAAGGTGTAGGGCGGTGCCATGCCCAAGAATAAACAAAATTTGACAAATCGTTGCGTCTATTGAAGGTACTGGCGTGAAGTTTGGTATACATATTATAATTGAAGGTGTTCGTCTTTTAAAAAGATAAATTAAAATTATTATTTATTTATATCATTCAAACTAAGCATATACCTAAAGTCAATAAAGGATCATACTCAGTGGCGTTATTATTTTTTATTAATAATTTATATGTATAATATAAATCACATAAGTCAAAAATTTCAATTCATTTTAGTTCATATTATATACTCGTCTATTTGTTTTCATTTTTCCCTCGAATAGACTTAAGTCAACTTAAACAATTGTACAACATTCACTTCAAATAGATAAAATGTTTTTTAGTTTCAGGCTCCCAGCTGGCAATGGTTCAATATATAATGGGACAGCGTGGTGCACGCAAACTCCTTATTGCTGGATATTCCTACATTTGCGACAAAGTAAAGGGGAATCGTAAGTACTGGTCTTGTGCAAAACAGCGTAGCCGAAATTGTAAAGCACGTCTGATAACCGATAGAAAGGAGCAGGAATTCTACACTCGGAATATTGTACATAATCATCAGCCGGAAGATGCTGGACGTATGATTAAAGCGATCAATTGGATCCATAAAAGCGAAAACATTTAGATAATAAAGTCAGAAGTAAGAATGCAAAAGTTTAAAAAACTTATGCAGCCTTGGATATTTATAAGAAACTTAGCATGTATATATAAACGTTAACAGAAGCTTTAATACTTTGCACACATGCACCTAATTATTTCATTCCAGGGTTTAAGTATTCAGCACAGCAAATAAAAATATGTAACTGTTAAAATATAGAAAATTTTATTGTCCACTTGATCTTTGCATCGCAACAACTGATATATGTATATTTTAAAAAGTCTTTAAAAGTATATTATAGAAAGTCGTGTACTTATTTTACATGAAATGCGCCATTTTGTTTCTTGCATTTTGTTTATTAAGTTTGTGCAAATGTATGTAACAGGCAGAAGTGGGCATAAATAATCTTGAGCAGCATCAAAAGCCGAGTTGATATAGACATGCATATAGATTGCATATATAATGCCAACCTCTTTGTAGGAGTACTATTCATAAGAACCTGTACCTCTTTTTTGAGTGCTTGAATGAGAATATTGCTGTTTTATTTTATTTCGTCAACTTTTGTGAAAAAAAAAAATAATAATTATAAAACAAAATTAATTATGCTGACTACAGAGGTAATGTGAATGAGGTGTATATTTAAATACTCCATAAATTTAAGTCCCTAGGAAGAATCCATTATAGGCTTCTTTTCATTTTAACTCCTGCCACTCTTCAGGGAGACTATTAAGACCTTTATATAGTCAGCGGTCTGCTTATTAATGATATTCCCTTTCCTTTTCTATAACTGTTATGCGCATATACCAGGGTGCTCCCGTTAATATGGAAATGATCCGTACACTAGTATCCCATAACGCAATGCGGGTGCACCTTGCTTTTCAGTAACTGTTTGTTTTTCCCATTGCAAAGCCTGCCCAATTTTAAGTCCTAGCGTATAGGGATTTTACGATTACATTAATATGTATTCTAAATGTTAGGCGTTTAGCTAGGTACACTTCTAGATATTTATAACCAGCGTAGTGGCCAATCAGCAAACCCACGAGGAAGACTGCAGTGCATTCGTTACGCCTCAGTGTTTGTTTTACTGTTCAACATTTGCTGAGGCCAATATTTCACCTCTTAGCCCGTTAGACAAATTTGTAAAGGTACATCTAGAGCATGTCAGTATCTTTAGAAAGGATGGCCGTGTTGTCAGCAAATATAACAGCAGTCACTACAAATTTATGACTTTTGCAGACAATATACCACTGTACATATATATTGTACAATACATTATATATATATCTAAATATTTAAATTTATTTTTTATTATATAATTTACTGTTGAACGATAAGAAAATGCTTAAAAACTGATAAAACGTTAAGCTTTAATTTGAGATACCCTTTAGCCCCATTGAACATTCAATTTGTATATGTGATATATTTCTATCTGTATCCGTATGGGATTAACAAATTCCTCGTTTCAAGCAAAACTAAACCATAAGAAAATATTTTTCTTACAATAAACCAGGAAAGGGGACATATTTGTTGTATGAGAATTGAAGTCAGATACACCATATTTGGCGTTTACAGTTAAAATAAGCAGAAACACAAACATCAGTTCTTGCAAATCAGATGGGAGGGACAGAAGTTATTTACATTTACGCCTTAGGAAACGATTTATTTAATATATTAATCTGAAAAGGGAATAGAGAAGACAAAATATTTGCGCGGATTTGCTTGGAGACTAACCCTTCTAGTGATCTGATCTGAACGTATATGAAATTTTTTATGAAAACGTAAGATAGACCAAGTTTGTCTTTCCTAGCTAAATTAACAACAACATAAATTTTTTCAAACACGCCTTTTAGGGAGGCCGCTGGCACACACATTAAATACAAGTGATTAGTAGAAGGTGTAAGAAGTATTAAACATATATGTAAGTTCTCGTTGTTCATACGAACTGCCAGACAGACTGACAAGGCTACTCAAGAATATGTTTATTATATATTTTATGTGGTCTTCATTGCCTTAACCGACTTCCAAAAGGAGATGCTTCTATGTTGGTTTGTATGTATTTTCCCCCTTTTATGTATGTTTACTAATTTCTCCGCAGGTTGTTGACCGATTTTGAAATTTTTGTTTGAAAGGGTATACTCTTAAGATAGCTCCGTAATCAACAAGTCAGGATCTGATAAAGGGACCACATCGAAATCGAGAGGCGATTCTTCATCGCATATAATCGATTAACCAAATTCGTCATATCTTTGCGTATATTTGAGGTACCGTGAAATTTTATACATGTCAATGCCATCGGGAGATGTAAAATGACATCATGAGTTTGGTCAAAAGGGTGGAGGGCAGTGTCATGCCGTAATATAGGCAATAAACAAAGTTTGACAAATCTTTGCGTCTATTGGAGGTACTGACGTGAACTTTGGTATACATGTTATAATTGACGGTGTTCGTCTTTTAAAAATCGCATATGTTTTGTAAAAGATGTAAAAGATAAATTAATATTTATTTATATCATTCAAATTAAGCATATACCTAAAGTCAATAAAGGACAATACTCAGTGGCGATATTTTTCACGATCGGCGTTATCCATTTTTAATAAAAAAAATTCCTTAAGACCAAATTTACAATTTATTATATTTTTATATATTTGTCTATTTTTTTTATTTTATCTCCGAATAGACTTAAACAATAAACTAAAAGAATTGTATTACAACATCCACATTAAATAGACAAAATGTTTTTCAGTTTCAGGCTCCCAACTGATTCAATATATAAAGGGACAGCGAGGTGCGCGCAAACTTTTTATTGGTGGATATTCCTATATTTGCGGCAAAGTCACGGGGAATCGTAAGTACTGGTCTTGTGCAAAACAGCGTAGCCGAAATTGTAAAGCACGCCTGATAACCGATAGAAAGGAGCAGGAGTTCTACACTCGGAACATTGTACATAATCATCAGCCGGAAGATGTTGCACGAACGATCAAAGCGATCGTGTCATGATGGATACATTACTATAGATAAGTTACTATACTGCCTTTGATATTACTAAGAAACTTAAGAGAAAAATATTTAAAAAAAAAATAAACAAAACGTTAACCAAAGCTTTAATACTTTGCACATATGCACCTAATTATTATATTTCAGGTTTTAAGTATTCAGCTAAGCAAATATAAATGTTTTACTTCCAAAAAATTATAATGAATGTGTCACGCGTAATTATCCAAATCTTAAACATAGGCCCATATAAGAAATTCTTGTTAATATTTACTTTATTATGTCGGTAGGGCATACCGACTTACATACTTCCTTTATACACTATTTATGCTATATGCAAAAATTAAATACTCTCCACGCTTGTTGTTTGTATCGCAATAACTGGTTCTATATTAAAGAAGCCTTTATGTCTATCATTCTTCAAAAGAGTACTGTATTATTAATGCGCCATTTTGCTCACCGTCCAGTCAATATTGACATGTCCATATGTCTGTCTGGCTGTCCGTATGAATTTGAGCCCTTGGAGACTATAAGAAGAGAGAAAACTTAGCCTTCTCGACAGACACTACCTCCAATAATGATGAGAGGCTAATCCATTTCGCAGCAGGTGGTAGTTAGCTGCACCAGATTTCAACACATCAGCATCCACAAGGCAACATGGCTGAGTCCTCATCAAAATACAGGCAACGGAAGTCACGCATCGAGCGTGTCTGCATGCGAACGTTACGTGGTCCCAACATCCACTTGGACTTTTCGCAGCCATTGTATGAACGTCTCAACATGCAATCAAAGCTAGACGTCGGCCAGCTGCAATCTGAACAGACCGCCGAAGCATTTTTGAACACACTCTTCCGACTGCTCCGGTACACCTCTCCGTGTTCTCAAGATATGAATGAGCAGTGGAAACATATCACCCGCTCAATGGATAGAGCTGGCAAGGAGGTCATTCGTAATACAAAACCAGTGCCTAATTCTTGGTTCGACGAGGAGTGTTATAATGTTACTGCATAGAGGAACGCCTCCAATCAGCAAATTCTGCAGTCGCGAGCTGTGAGTGATATCGAGAGAAACGGAGAGAAGAAAAACTCTTTTTCAGACGCAATTAAAAGAAACACGAAATGCGTGAGTTTGAGGAAATTTTATTAAAAGGTCAACCGTCTGATCAAAAGTTTTAAGCCTGTAGACGAATCAATAATACTATGGAGGAGTCATTTTTCAAATCTACTAGGAGGCGATGAAGAGCACAATACCACCGGTAATCGATTCAGTTAATAAAAAGCTGAAAAGCTATAGGGTCTGATGGGCTACTGGCTGAGTTATGTAAGACCGGCGGCGAAGAGTTGGTTAATACTGTGTACCAACTTTTATGCAAGATATGGTCCAATGAACGCATATCTCAAATGTCCGGAATCTCAGTGTTCTTCAAGAAAGGAGACCCCGCTGTTTGCATCAACTACCTTGGTATAAGTTTTCTTTCCAACGGATAAAAGATTATGCCCGCGTATTGTGTAATAGCCTGAATAGGCTATATACGGAGTCTCTGATAGGACAATAACAATGTGGCTTCAGACCAATAAGGTCAACCAGTGTCCAAAAATTGACATTATGACAAATCTTGGAAAAGACCGATGACATTGATATTATCGGTACGCAGGAACGGCAAATCAGCAAGGCGTTCTCAGAGATTGAAAATCAGTCTCGGCTCGTGGTTCTAGCGATGAATGAGGACAAGACGTAGTACTTGGTGTCTTCTCCCACTCAGTCATCGCGTGTTGGACGGTCAGTGACGATGGAGAATAACTTCAGTGTTGTAGAACACTTCGTCTATCTTGGATCCGAGATAACCAGTAACAACAACGTCAGCCTGGAGATCAGGCGATGAATCACACCTGCAATCAGATGCTATTTTGGGCTGAACAAGCAAATGAGAAAAATTATAAAACGCTAATACTCTACTGTATGGCGCAGAGGCATGGACCTTGATTGAGTCAGATGAAACAACGTTGGAAGTCTTTGAGAGCAAGATTTTATGCAGGATTTTTGGTCCTATTAAAGTCGGCGACGAGTTAAGGTTCCGAGCTGTACGAGATGTTCGATGAGGTTGACATAGTCCAGCGTATAAAATTCCAGCGGCTGCACTGGGCTGGGCAAACAGCTCCAGCACGCATGGCTTACATGGGAGGCCAAACTTGATTGGTGAAATAGAGGAGGACCGGGCACGTGTTGTTATGACCAGGTACTAGGCATTCCATGCGGCAACGACCGGAAGACGGTTGACTGCCATTTAAGTAAGTACATATATTAATTGCGGGGTCGTCGCTGTAGGGATTTTTTATTGTTTTTTTCAGTCTCTTGAACAATATTTATGCTTTAGGTTTTGGTGCGGGATTGTGATAAGCGTTAGTCTAAGGGACGTATCCTTGGATGGTTAGCGCAATGGGTGGGACAGTTTCATGATTTTTTTTTAAAATAAACCATTTTTAATTTGCGATGGAGTGAAAGTGTGCTGGGAAGGTGAATGTAATACGGTGAGAGTAATTTGGATTAGTGGGTGGGGGAAAGTCCCGAGGAGGGTGTTGTGATGGGGAAGAGACAGAAAAAAATGTCAATGAAGGTGTGTAGCAGGTAGTCCTTTAGTCATGAATATATATGTATATTTACTATATGGCACCTGCTACTCCTACGTCTAATTGCTTAAAAGCCCATTTTTATCCTTTCGGTCGAGTGTAAAAGCTAAACTCTTCTTTGATTTACTCGTATATTAATTTTTTTACTTTTTTTTTTTCAAGCTTTTTATACAGATAGTCATTGCAAGTCTACAACATGCGCGAAGGGTATCATAGAGTCATACACTTCCGCCAAACACTCACAGATTACTTTATCACTGCGAAAGAATTTATGAGACATATTTCGAGTGCGAAATCTGAATCAGCAATTCATTGTGTCGCAACGACAACAAAGAGTCTTGTGAGAATCACCTAAATAAACAATAATACAAAAGTTTACTCAAGAAATTAGCATTGTTTGGTTTCAGTAGTGGCTTAAAAATTGCATTTCAAAGCGATATGAACCGATTCGAATTGTAAGAATGAAAATTTCATGAATCAGAAATTGTTACAATAGTTGCAATGTAAATAAACAAATCGTATGTCTGATCGTGATCGGACGGACATACGTGGCTAGATCGACTTACATATATCAGCTGAACAGTTATATATTCATTGAGTCTCTGATGTTTACATTAAAATATCTCGACAGACACAATATATGGGCTCTCAAAAATTTTAAAATTTTCCCCATTATATCTAAGAATTATTTTCCTATTTATTTTAAAAATAATTTTTTTTCAAACTGGACATGGACGAATATTTATACTTTATGGGTCTGCCTCGTCTTCTGCAGCCTGTTAAACATATCTCCATAAACTTAATATACCCTTATCCTCTATGGGAACAGGCTAACTAAGAAGACATGCTGTCTTGATAACTGGCTAGAAGATTTAATTAAGCTTGACAGTAGTTCTTGCGAATGTAAAATAAATTAAATTAAAAATTTTATGGAAAAGAATAAATTTAAAAAAAAAAACAATACAAAAACTTTTCCCCCGTGGAATCGTAGCTTCAATACTCTTCACACTTACCTTTGCCTTGGCAATGCAGGACGCGATTATAGTGACCACATAGAGTCCATTCTAACTTATGTACAAATATTGTCCCTCGTAAGAAGCAGAGTATTCTAAGTATTCTTTACACACATAAATTCTCACTCACCGTAGCGTCGCGCTCATCCCTATCCTATTAGTATTATAAATGTGAAAGATGTTAGGTTGTTACTTACTTACGACTAAGCCGCTAAATTTTGGTGTAGGGATAGACGTTGGAAAAGAACATAGGCTACTTTTTGTCAAAATCGGAATTGGCGATTCCCCGACCACCTTAAACCCGATAAGAAAAATTGCCATATTTTTCCATCGATTTAAAGTACAGAGATGAAATTCGATAGATATTTTAATGGGATTGAGGGAAGAAATCCTGATAAGTTTGGCAAAAATCGAAGGGCACGATACCCCACTCTACATATAAGCGATAAACGAAATTTGTCATATTTCTCAATCCACTTGAGGTGCAGAGATGAAAGATCAAGCTATGAGTATTGTTTATATCTACTTAACAACTCATTAATACCAATAGAAGGTGTGTTTCAAAATTGTCCGTCTCGTACCACTACTTACGAATGGTTTACACGTTTCAAAGACGCTCGGGAAGACTTGAATGACGACGAACGTTCAAGCAGGCTGAAATCTTCAGTGAACGAAAAAAACATCAAAATTGTCCGTGAATTCATCAAAAATGAACCGAATATGAGTTTGCGATTCATGAAATCGAAATTGGGGTTGTCCAAAGACTCCATCGCATTTTAGTCTATCATTTGGGCTTCACGAAAGTGTGTGCACGATTTGTTCTGCATCAATTGAAAGACGAGGAAAAGGCGCTTCGGGTTTAACATTTGAAAGACATCATTAAAGATGCCAAAAGGGATCAAAACCTTCTTTTCAACATTGTTACTGGTGACGAGACATGGTGTTTTCAGTTCGACACTGAAACCAAACGTGAAAGTGCCGAATGGAAGCCTCCTGGTAAGCCAAAACCCCAAAAATCACGTTTGGAAAAGTCAAAAGTGGAGACAATGATGATTTGTTCCTACGATTCGAAGGGCATTATTCACTAAGAGTTCATTCCATCGGGCCAAACAATTAATGGGCCATTTTATCTTTGTGTTTGCTTTGTCGTATCCGTCGTATTCGGCCAGAATATCGAGACGAAGGAAGTTGGCGTTAGTTGCTATAATTTTGACCATAAATCCAAAAGTTCGGGCATTTTTCAGGCACACCTTGTATACTTCCACTGCTAAACTATCTATGAAACACATTCATATACAATACACTCAAAATTAAAAAAGTGGATCTCACTGAGCAGATATCATAAAAACATTTATTTTACCAACTAGAATGTTTGTCGAGGAATTTTTCAAGTTTCTCAATAGCTTAGGTGGCCTTCAACAGTCGTTCGGTCACGGCCGCATATAGGAAGGCACACCGCGGGTTCTTGGGCACTGGAGGCAGTTGTTTTGAATGCCAAGTTCGGACAGATTTCTCCAAACCTGCTCATTCCAACGCGTGCCCGGTCGTCCTCTATTACGTCGCCAACCAATCAAGTTTGGGACCCTCATGTAAACCATGCGTGCTGGAGCTCTTTCATCCATTTCAATGAGATGACCAGCCCAATGTAGCCTCTGGAATTTTATGCGCCGTTTCATCTGATTGAATCACGGTCCGTGCCTCTCCTTCATACAAAAGGATCGGGAGTATTAGCATCTTCTAGATTTTTATTTTCATCTTTAGAGAGAGGGTTTTACTTCTAACTACTTTATTTCTGCTTGCTCTGCTCAAAATAGCATTTATTAGCAAGCGTGATTCTTCGCCAATATTCAAATTGAAGTTCTCCATCGATACAAACCGTCCAAGACAGCGGTTGACAGCGTGTGAGAGGATATTAAAATATTTAGCCTTGATGCGTATCGCGGTCAGGCGATCGTCAGCAGGTGTGAATCTGGAGACGAGGCTACGTAGTTTCATACTTCCTTCGGAACCGCATCCAAATTCGTGCCAAGTCGTACCAAATAAAGGGATTAGGTACGACTTTCTCGTAGTTTGTTTGTTCACCTCCTAACGTCGGTTTAGAGGTCACCCAGGAGATAGGTGTTCTAGCGGACGGTTGTAAGTTGCTTGAGATAATCGAAATGTATCATATCTTTGCATCCATTTGAGGTACGGAGATAGTATACACGTCAATAAGAACGGGGAAAGTATTTCCATTGAAATTGGTTAAAATGGAAGATGGCAATGGCCCGCACCTTATACGATCTAAAAACAAAGTTGCTGTAAGTATATTGTAGATTATAGAAAATTGCCAAAAATTATTATTTGAAGGCGTTTATAAATGAAATGATGGCAAGAATGGGAATTTAGTATGTACATGAAAAAAGATATTCTTGACATCTCGGATCTAAAGGGTACCGAAATATCTATACCGGTGACATTTTATAATGGCTTGAATTTTGTACCGTTTTTTATGAAAACGATTTATGGTTTTCAAAAAGTTCGGCTCTCTTTCGAATACATCCGATCTATCGATATTTTCGTTTTATCGACTTCCCACAGTGCATTACAATGTATGTATTACTATCTCATGACAAATATCGGAATGGAAAATAACTTCGACTTTCCTACTGGCATCTGTCGATTGTGGAACACTGAATCAACTGAGTGCTTTTTTCCACTCATTTGATCGCTTTTTGTTTTGGTTCATTCGTAATTTTCACTCAGTGAATCGCTTTCCTTTTCGCCTCCTCATTCTTACGCTAATAATAAAATACTAAATTTGCCATATTTTCTTAGATTTGGTATTAATTATGATATCTCAGAATAGGAACAAAGTTGATTTTTTGTTTCAACACAATCATTATGGCATTTCTGATTATCAAAAATTTCTTAGATTCTAGATTTCTTGCGTGCGGTCGATTTTGACTAATACCAATTTTGAAAAATGTAGGTCTTCAGTACCAATGCGAAAGTAATTGATGTAGTTCAAGTTAGAATCGAAAAGCTTTTGCCTTTGATTAGCTTTGCAGTTTATTGATATGATATATAATTGAATAAACTATGTATATATTTTTTTCAGCATAATTGTTCTTAAATGTACTTAAATTAAATATATACAGAAATCAGCTCTTTAGTATTATATACTCCTTAATGGGATCTGATCTGAAAAACATTCTTCTGCTTAATATAACCCTATAGGTGTATGCTATGAACAACAACAAAAATTTAATAGTATTTAATTATAATCACATATGTATAATGAAATGAAAATGTCTATTTCATTTGTTCGCTGTTAGATGCGCAAATTAAAGCCAACTATTGGTTGGGTTGGCTAATATACAAGAGTATGTATATATGTCGATACTAATATAAACATAATAAAATAAAAATACGAAAAACTTAAATAAATCTGATTCGAAAATTACTGAAATAATTTTTTTGTAGTTCATATGTTGGTATGATAGCATGGCAATTGATTTTCCATGAATGCTTCTTTAGATCTTGGTGTAGCTGGGATAGCTCGGTTGGACGAACCACCATGGCAAAGATGACGTAGAATTGGAATACTGCAAAATATAAAAGTTATTAAGTATATGTAATACATATGTGTGTGTTGTGTGTATAAAAATGCTACATAACATGATCGAAAAAAACTATTTAAAAACACAGTTTGCAGCGAATTTTTTTTTTTTTTTTTTTTGTAAAAACATTGTGACTCACCCATTGATAGCGCAATAATAATGAGTAATGTAATGTAAAAGAAAACAAATGCAAATGGATCACTGCAAAGATATAGATTAGATATGGAATTTGCAATGGAAAACTTGTTTCGCTTACTGTTTGATATGGCCCGATGCTTCTGATTTGGAATGGACGCTGTGGATATTGTTGTGGTGTTGTGTTTATTAGTTGTGGTGGTGGTGGCGTACCGCCTGGCTGCTGAGAAAACGAAAAACCAAAGTTTTTTTATTTTTCATTTGTCAATACGTTTACTTACCGAATAGTAATTATTTATTACTTCTTCTGTCATTTTGTGGTCTTTCAGATGCTTTTTGTAGCTCCAATCTCTTTTATAACTTTTGCCGCACATCGGACAACGAAATCTATTAAGTATAATACAATAATATAATATTATTATTAAAAGACACAACTACTTACCTCCCCTCCGCTATATCTTCAATGATGGTTGTGGCAGCGACACTTTCTGGGTGCCTTGCTGCCACTTCCATGTAACTAGCAGCGCCATATGATAGCGCGGCCATCATATCTATTGCCCTGTAATTAATCTGCAAATTATAAAAATGTAAGTTTAAAAAAAAAATAAATAAAATATAAATCGCCATATGATGGCGCGGCCATCCTGTCGATTTCCCTGTAATTAATCTGCAAATTATAAAAATGTAAGTTTAAAAAAAAATAAATAAAATATAAATCGCCATATGATGGCGCGGCCATCCTGTCGATTTCCCTGTATTTTATCTGCAAATTATAAAAATATAAATTTAAAAACGTAACTCCATTTCCTCACCACCATAGAGATAGAGTCGTGGCGCGTTTTTTTTAACGTGGTATCCCCAAGAGGCCTAATCCACGATTAAATAATTTAAAATTGTGTTCCTGAAATTAAACAATATTTTATTATTTACTTTAAAAAAATTTGTTCAAAATTAATAATTACTTTGCAAATTATTTTCCATATGCACGATCCCGCGTGTAAATGCATAAACGGCCTCTACTGGAAGGGCACCACTTTCCGCACGCTTTACATTGGCGAGGATGCGCCGGATCTTCAAGCCAAGATCCTCGAGCTCATCCTGACGCCAATGCACTGTCATGAAAGTCCCCTCTGTCGGTAAGACGACAGCGAGGGCTTCCCTGAAAGTTTGTAGCGTGGTTACTACGTCTCGATGACCTTCCACTGTCCCTATATCCGCAACATTTTGAAGAGCATCTCTGAACTGCTCTTCAAAATGCTGTACGCTAAACGCACTTGTCCGCAACATTTCAATCGCAAGTCCCATATTATGGTATTTGTATGAAATGTTGCGATACAAATGCGTTGTGTCAAAAGCAATTCGGATTGTGCCCAGTAAGCCAGAGTCTTGTAATTTAATAAGAGCATTACAATTTTCTGCCTTTCTGTCGCACATTATAAAGACAATGGTTACTTGATTTTTTAACGAATCAAGCACGAGACGTAGCACGTGTTTCAAATGGTCGTAAATAGAGGTCTCAGGTTTACTAGCCATATTGAACACGCGGAAAAATAGCACCCTTTTGTAGAGGCCCACCAAGGTGCGCAGCATAAACATCACGATGATCTTTTCTTCGCTCGTTCCATGGGCCACGTGAAATTCATCGAAGACTATAAAGCAGTTTTTCGGTTGGCTGCTGTCTTTGAAATCGCCCGATACTTGCTCAAAATATGATGCGCATTTTTGCTTTAAATGCGTATCACATGGGTAGACGTAGCTAGTATTAACATTATCGTTTATCGATAGCATTACTATTTACCATCGTTTATATAACATATTAAAATACACTACCTATCACGCAAGTGTTTTTTTTGCTCAGGCCGCAGCTGCTTAAACGCGAAAATTTCGCTCATGCGTATTTCTGTTCCATATTTCGCCAATACGAAATCAAAGTTTTGCTATATAAATAAAAATAAAATAGAAAAATTCTATTGTTTTTAGGCAATGCTGCATCTCACCCCAGAGAGTTAAATTTAATCAACGTTAAGGTAGTTTTTTTTACCAGTAAACACAACTTTAGTATTCCAACCTTTAGACCAGGGCATAATACAAAATTTTAAAATTCAGTACAGAAGTTTAATATTAAAGCACATAATTTCAAAAATGGACAGAGTTGTCAAAAACAGTCAACGTTCTTGACGCTTTATGCTTTATCGAAACCTCGTGGAACAAAGTTGAAGCAATAACTATAAAAAACTATTTTCGCAAAGCAGGATTTGCAGAGCCCGTAGCTGCTGAAGGTTTTAGTGCTGAGGATGACCTACCAGTATCCACATTTTTAAACTTAAGTTTAATTTCAAAATTTGGAAACGACAATCTTGAAGATTTAAATGCTTTACCCACAGAAGACAATAACATTAAAATTAATATTACTAGTCAAAGTGACATTGAACTAAGCGATTCATATGAAGAGGTGGAAAAATTAAAAGAATTAGCGAGTCTTATCTTACTAACATCTAAACCTTTTTAAAAGTCGCTTTGAGCACTTAAAACTTAAGCATAAAGTTTAAGAAAACTTTAAACAGTCTACAATTGATCAATTTTTCAAAACATAAAATTTTAAAAAACATGTAACCCTCATTAACATATGTACATAAATACATTCGTTCCATGTAAATTAAATATGTATTAATAATAAAAAAAAAATGAATTTAAAATACATTTGCGTATGTCTACATATTAATTTTGTTAGCAACATCAATAGGCAATTTCTTTGACATCTCCCGCAGGCGGACAAAAATGCTGGAACCGTGGCTGTCCGCGGGAGCTTTCACTGTATATATATATGTTGTGTATGATTAATTCAACCATAAAGTATATTAATGAATAAATCCTGCTACAACTTTTTACATTTCACTTTAAATAATGCGCCATGAACAAATCATAAATACCAATCGAAATAGTAGAAATTGTTCTATCTTAATTCTTTTTTTTAATCCCTGATTCAATATTATAAAATGTATGAGGTGTCATTTTGACAGTAGTATAAAACATGGGAAATAAAAAAAAAAAAAACTAAAATGCGATGGAGTCTTTGGACAACCCCAATTTCGATTTCATGAATCGCAAACTCATATTCGGTTCATTTTTGATGAATTCACGGACAATTTTGATGTTTTTTTCGTTCACTGAAGATTTCAGCCTGCTTGAACGTTCGCCGTCATTCAAGTCTTCCCGAGCGTCTTTGAAACGTGTAAACCATTCGTAAGTAGTGGTACGAGACGGACAATTTTGAAACACACCTTCTATTGGTATTAATGAGTTGTAAAGTAGATATAAACAATACTCATAGCTTGATCTTTCATCTCTGCACCTCAAGTGGATTGAGAAATATGACAAATTTCGTTTATCGCTTATATGTAGAGTGGGGTATCGTGCCCTTCGATTTTTGCCAAACTTATCAGGATTTCTTCCCTCAATCCCATTAAAATATCTATCGAATTTCATCTCTGTACTTTAAATCGATGGAAAAATATGGCAATTTTTCTTATCGGGTTTAAGGTGGTCGGGGAATCGCCAATTCCGATTTTGACAAAAAGTAGCCTATGTTCTTTTCCAACGTCTATCCCTACACCAAAATTTAGCGGCTTAGTCGTAAGTAAGTAACAACCTAACATCTTTCACATTTATAATACTAATAGGATAGGGATGAGCGCGACGCTACGGTGAGTGAGAATTTATGTGTGTAAAGAATACTTAGAATACTCTGCTTCTGCTTCAAAATGCTTAGAAAAATAGGTTCATGAAGCATGTTATGAGTTTGGGTTGTCTTCATTACATTCATTTAATCTTGTACTTCGAAACGTAACGGCTTTACCGTTCGAAAGCACAAATAGATCTTACAATACACTCTCAGTTCAAGCGCAAATTGTGACTAGTGCTGACTGATGTCAATAAAAAGTAAAGTCCAACGACCAATTCTCCTTCTCTATATATATTTATTATAAGTTATTTTTCTCTCTCTCTCTCTCTCTAGATATACATATATTTATTTTAATTAATTTTTTTTTTTTTTGAATAGAATTATTGTTTTAAAATTAGGGTATACAAACTACGAATATTGACTTGTTTTGTTTTAAAATTAGGGTATACAAACTACAAATATTGAACTACAATTATGGTCAGGAGTCGATATAGACATGTCCGTCCGTATGAACGAAAGGATCCCCTTTCCCATAAAATCACCCCCAAGGGTAAAAATTTCTTCGGTACAAAAAAAAGTAAGTATGCCAGTATATATTTATTATACAATATTTATTATACATATATATTTTTTTTACTTACAACTACTTATTCTACCTTAGGTTTACTTAATACTACTTATTTATTACTTATTCTAATTAATTTAAACTTATATTTACTGTACAATTGTAAAAGTTTTGTACAATTCCACTATTGGGGAGCATTATTGTAGGGGAGGGGGGCGGTGGTGTTTTGTTGAGGAGGATTGTTGTAGGGGTGGGGGGCGGTGGTGTATTTGGGTGGATCATTATTGTTGGGGAGGGGGGCGGTGATGTATTGGGGGAGCATTGTTGTAGGGGAGGGGGCGGTGGTGTATTTGTATATATCGGGGATTGCGCCGGAAAATATACAACATCCGTAATTACCGGTTTTTCCGGTCGGCCGGAATTACGAGGCTGTAAATAAAATAATATTAATATACATACATAAAACAAAAAAAAAGTTTCCAATAACTTACCCTAAAGTATTCCTCCTTTCTTATTCCTTTTGTTTTGAAATACTGTAAAATAATATAATTATTATAATTAGTTTAAAAAATTACTACAAATAAAAAACTTACAAGTTCTGCAACCCATTGAAGTTTTGGAGCCAAATGCCATCTGCCCCACGTGTATGCCTTTAACCTTTTAAGGTCTTTTACCATTACTTGTGTCAATTGCATTGTTTTGTTCATTTTATTGGCCAACATTACCATTGCTCGCCTTTTGGCGATTGTATGTGATGCCTCAGTTCGAATTATTTCGAACTCAGGTGCCAAAATTGTATCTATTAAGATTTGCATCGTTCCATCGTTCCAATACGAACGCGCATACAAAGTTTTTCGGGACGACATCCTATAGAATAAAGAAAAGGTAAGCTTACAATGTATTGTATATAGCATTTAAATGCAATAATTTTATAATTTAAATTCTAAAATTATAGCATTTAAATACATTTAAATGCTATAATTTTAAGTAAATTACTTACTTTATGAATTACAAAACTATCTGTACAGACGTTAACTCCATTGATATATTTTGTATAAGCAAACTGGTCTGTACAGGAACTATGTCTATTAATTTAAAAATCGTAAACACTTACATTTACAGTTATTCAAGTCAAGCGCGTTTGCGTATTTTGTTATTAAAATGAAATAAATAAAAAATATGTCAATATATCCATTGACGACGGAAAAGGTTGCTGCAGCAACAAATGAGAGTGGCAACTCATCGTCCGTAAGTTTTTCTTTTGAAATTTTTTTAAATTAGGTCAATCTAATCTGGTTTTTGTATTAAGCTGTGTTACCTTATATTTGATATGGTTTTTTCCATACAAGGCGGCGATCAAGATGGACCTCAAGGTATTTCACAGATTGCTTTCCGTAGTGAAAATGTTGTATTGTCAATAGACTTTTATTTTCCATTTTGTTAGCCAGTTCTCTAATAAGAACAACTCGTCCTGCTATTGGGAAGCGTATGTAGCCACCCACACATAAGACCTGATGATGCTTCGCTTTGCTGCTCGACATAGAAATATCTATGTAACATTCTTCATTTTCTGGTTTATTTGGCTTTGGTATCATTATAACCTCTGCACACTTCCATTGGGTTGGAAAATGGTCTAACCTAAGAATTGCATTATAAATCATAGTGGCCATCAATTTTGTACTTTATTTCTCCTTCAACTTCAGTAATTGTAAAAAGGTCGAATTGGCATACTCTGAAACACTGAATGCAAATGTTGCGACATTGATTAACTTGATAACTATTATTATTATATTATTTAATTGCTCTCCAAAGGCTATGTTCATAGTCTCTTGAAAACGGATCGAGGTTCCTTAAAAATTCTGGGGTAGATTCATTTCTTAACTTTCTTGCCATTTTTTCTGTAATTTTCTTTTATTTTTTATTTGACGTCTTATATCAACCGGTTATAATTGGTTTGATCGATTTATCTGGTTGTAATGTAAGAGGTAACCGTCGTGCATAAAAGGATAGCTTGATGTATATTATTTACAAAAGGTTTCAACCGCGTATTCAATTTTGCGTCCCATTTTTAAGGATACGTCCATTTATAAATTGAGCTGCAGAATGATATGTTATGATGATAGGAGAATGATCTGAGCAAATGCATTGTAGTATTACTTAAAAATAGTTACAATTAAAAGAAAAAAAAAAAGTATAATTTTTTTTTTTATTTCCCTGGATGTTTACAATCTGTTTTTTTAAACTGTTGGTTGCAGAGTTTATTAACGACTAAAAATATTAAGAACAATGTACATGCGTGCATTGAGCTGCGAACTTAAGTATAAAAGAAACAGAAAGAATGTCCGTTATTCTTGGGACATACTTATGTACCTATGTATAAGTATAGAATGAGATAGAGCGTTGTTTACATTTCATATTTTAACACTCCTTCTCAACGCGAAATCTATCAAACAAAAAAAAAACTTAAACATTTTTCTTTAAAACTCAAACATAAAAAATTAATTAAAAAAAATTCATTTCAAACCTAACGAACTAGTAAATTTTGTATGCTTGATCTTACTCAAGTTCTTTGTTAGTACATCGGATATCATGTCATCTGTGGGAACGTACTTTATATCAATTACTTTATTCTTGTACACTTCCCTTACAAAGTGATATTTGATGTCAATATGTTTGCTGCGAGAATGAAACTTATTTTCTTTCTCAGCATCTTCTTCTAGTTCTTTAGCCCACGTCTTCTTATCCTTTGATGTGGTCACTGCACTCGCTTTCGGGACAATAGAGCATGAAGGCACATTGTCCTTCGCTTTCTGCTTGTCCTCGTTTGATTGTTTCTTGCGTTTGCCAGTTGTAGATTCAGCAACTGGCGCTAACGTCTTGACAGCCTTACTCTTCTTTCTTTTACGTTCGTCATAGATTTCTTTTAGCCTGTCTTTGGAAATAATTCCAAAACAATCGTTTTCTAGCAATTCAATGCGCGCTGTCTGGGTTACCAATTCGGTTCGATCTTTTAAGAACTTTATGTTACGCATGGAATAATTGCCGCTCATAACTTTTCGAGCAACATATCCCATAATACATCCCTGCCAAAACATTTCTTCGTTCAATTCCACACGAGTGTCTGGAATCACGAAGCTTTTACCCATGCCAATCAGGATTACATATCTTTTTACTGCTTTAAGTTCTTCTTCTAAGTTGGAATCATCGGCTAAGACGCTGATGCTTCCAATCGCTCTTTCTTTCTGGTTGAGGCTATACAAGGTGACAATAGCCTTCTTACATTCAACGGACGCTTCTTTCAAAATACAAACTTTGCTAACATTCACATATTCACGTGGCGTGACTTCATCAGTCTTGCGCGTTTTGCTTTGATTCTTATCCATTTCTATTAAATAACGTTCTCAACTAAATAAAGAAACGTTTCCTGGTAGTTAATGCCGTATTGCTGTCCACAACCATTCGCAACTAATCTTGCCTTAAAGCGCTCAACGTTGCCATGTTGATCACGCTTGGTGTTGAAGACCCACTTACAGCCAATGACTTTTTCACCAGCCGGCATATCAACCAACTTCCACGTTTTGATTTCTTGCAGATGATCAAACTCCTTCTGCATCGCAGATCTCCAGTCAGCTGAGTTTGGTAAACTTAGTGCTTCTTTAACGCTTGTAGGCACAACAATGTCTTTTGCAGCAAAAACATTTAGCATGTTGTACTCCTTTCGAGGACGACCTGGACACCCTGTCCGAACTATTCTTGGCCTCCCCGGACCTCTATGTTGACTTGCTTGATTCTCTGTCACATCTAGTTCTGATTCTGCTTGACTCTGCTCACGAATACCTGGATCTTGTTGCTCAAAGTCTTGATCCTGCAGATCATCTACATGCCGTTGGCCAATTACATTGCTTGGCTCCAATACCAAAACATTCGACTCGCATGCTGAGCCTCGATTCGAGTCCTGGACGAATTTGTGCTCTAAAAACACCGCATCTCGAGCCACTACAACACTTTGTTTTATGGGGTTGTACAATCGATATGCTTTGGCAGTTTCAGAATAGCCTACCAATACATGCTGTACCCCCTTTGGCAAGAACTTTTTCTTGTGAGTTTTGTCCAATACTATGGCCTTGACACCAAACACTTTCAAATGGGCTACACTCGGCTTCTTTCCATACCATGCTTCATATGGAGTTTTATCAGACAATGTTGAAGTCTCGCACCTATTTCGTAGGTAAGCCGCAGTCATGATAGCTTCGCCCCAAAACGACTCGCCAACTCCAGCATGCACAAGCATACTACGCGCCATCTCTACTAGAGTCCTATTTGCGCGTTCCGCCACACCATTTTGTTGAGGAGTGTGTGGCACCGTGAGTTGTCTTTTAATGCCATTACTTGACAAGAAATTTTCAAACACGCCGCTTAGGTATTCACGGCCGTTATCGCTTCGTATCGCTTTGATGCTTTTACCGGTCTGTTTTTCGGCCAACAGTTTAAATTCTTTAAATTTCGTAAAAATTTCGCCTTTTGTTTTCAACGTGTAAACCGTTACAAAACGCGTTTTATCGTCTATAAAGGTTGCGAAATACCGCGCACCACCTTGTGACACCGT